>VDFB02000013.1:216557048-216571968 GCA_007258455.2 Sequoia sempervirens
AATAAAGTTTATTTAAAATTGAATATTTGTGCAATCTATTCAATGTTAATTTCCACCATAAGATAATTACATACCTATTTGTTTTAAACATTCAAGCAATGATAATACTGCACATGACATTGGAATGTAGCCTGGTGAGGGTGGAGCACAACCTACAGATGAAGGTCATTGTGTGCATCCTGGTACTAGATGTATTCATGTGCTATACAAAATGTAGTATGGATTAATACAATTAAACATCTTTAATTGAAATTGGTGTATTAATTAATGTAACCTTTCATGTTTCAACTTTAGAGCATGTAGAGTGTGATCAACATGTTGAGCATGACTGCTTAGAGAAGATCAGAACATGATGTGTCTCCATTAGGTAAAGAGGACCATCAATGTTATTTTTAAACATATTTATTGCAATTGGTGTATTTCATTATTGTAACCTTCGTGGTTTCAACCTGCATTAGGATTTAGGAGGGTGTTCAACATGTTACATGTTGGGCTATATGACAAGATCAAGATCAAGAACATGATGTACCCTGATCAAAAGAGCACCAATTCTAATGTTCTTTAATTAATAAAATACTTGTAACAATAACAAACATATCAGTTTAACATTTCTTTGTTATTGCAGCAAACCCCCCTTGCAGTGGCGTCCACATCGTGAGTAGACAACTAGGCGTACATTAAGATCATGAGCAAAGGGAAGAACAACTAAAGGGGGGACATATGATTTAGAAAATGATACTCCACTTCAGTTTTTTTTAGCTTCAAAAAAGAAACAAAAAAAAAAGTGATTGTAATCATATTATGACAACCATATTTTGGATAATATGTAAAAATTGAATGAATGAATGTTATATGTTATTAATGGATGAATGAATGAATGTGAATATGTTATTAATGGATGAATGAATGAATTTGAATATGTTAATGAATGAATTTTATATGTTATTAATGGATGAATGAATGATTAATGTTATATGATCGGGTATGGGGAATTGAGAGTGATGTGAGGGGGGGGAGGGGCCAAATTAGCTTCCACCATCACGTGGTTGGCCCTATTAAGCAGAGAATATTAAACTATTCTCGAAACAAAGAGAAAGCTCAATCCAACTACATCCAAGTATCTTTTTAATTCCTTTATCTTTCATCAATCTCTTTACTATTGGAACCTCGTACAGATGTTTTACATGAAGAACCCATTATTGTGAAATGTGCCTCTAGTTGAGTAAACTGAATCCATGCTCTATATCATAATTTCAAGTTGTTTCCATTCCAATGTTCTGAGTTTATTTTGTTTGTATGGCTTTGTATGAATATCACATTGTGTTGTGTGTGGATTTGGTTTCAAAGCTCTACAATGTTGAAAGTAGGTGATATACTCAATGTCTTTGGTAACTCCACTTCATATGGATTTCAAACTGGACGACAGCATCCTGCTAAGGTCCAAAATTTTCATCTTTAACCTTGTTATATGTCCCAACTAGAAGTATCTCTCTTTTCTCAAGTACACCATTGCTTCATCTCCCACCCAAATTTCTTTTTATGTCTTCATCTTATACTTGTTCTTGTACTTACCATCCCTCTGACGCTTCATAATCCTTGATTGTTCACTATCTTCTCTTCTCGATTTTGCAAATTCTTTTGCTTCTGAACTTCTCTTTTCTTTCATACTGATATCCTTCTTAGGTGCTAATACTGCAAGTACCACACAAGGGCTCAATATTTCTCTGATCAAACCTTTCCTCAACAAATCTTGTATCTTTCTATTCAATTCTTCATTCTATGCTAGTGTCATTCTATGTGCTTCTTTATTAGGAAAACTAGCTCCAAGTATAAGATCCATGTGATGACTAATATTCCTTATAGGTGGAAATCCTTTAGGTACATTATTTGATATGATGTCTCCATACTTTTTCAGCAACTCTTTTATCTCCTATGGCTATGATTCTTCATTCTCATTCAATGTTTTGGGATTCTAAGGGATCAAAACATAACACATATTCTCATGTATCAAACCATCTAGAAATTTTCTTCCATCTACCAAATAGATTCTAGCATTCCCACACACCTCACTCTTAGGATCATCTTCCAAAGGAATCAAGGTAATTCTCTTTCCATTTGATGTTATGGTATATGTATTCTTTCTCCCATCATGTATAGCTTTTCTATCATATTGCCAAGGTCTACCCAACAAAATATGACATACATCCATAGACATAATGTCACACAAGACTTCATCATGATAAGATCCAATATGAAATTTCACCAAACATTATTCACTCACCAGTACCTTATGATCATCCTGAATCCATGCTATCTAATAGGGCTTAGGGTGTTTGAGTCTTTCCAACTTTAATTTAGTCACCATATCCTCTGAAACTAGGTTATATGAACCACCACTATCAATAACAACCTTACAACACTTGTAACTTCCTGATTTGCATCTTGTTATGAACAAACTCTTCATCTATAGTGGTTCTTCATTTCTTTCTGCTTGAAATAGTGCTCTCCTCATCACAAATGATTCTCCTTTCTCAGGTTTACCAACTAATTTTGGTGATCCAACAGGTTCTTCTTCAACATAGGCTGCTCGTCCACTATTCTCTATCATTTTTCTTGTACTTCCTTGATTACATTCAAATTCTCTATGTACTTCACCTCCACACTTGAAACAGGTTCCTTTGAATACTCTCCTATCAATTCCTCTTCCTTCTCTTTTGTATCCTTCACTCTAGTATGCATTAGGGTTTCCTCTTCGATGGAAGGTCCTGACATCTCTCTGGTTTGCACTGTTATCTCTATCTTCTTTCTCTAGTGTGTTCTCCTATCTATTCTACTCCACATAAGATCTCTCTCCTCCAGAAAAGGTTAGATACTTCTCTAAGATTTACCTCCTCTATGTCTCTATCTCTTCTCATGCTTTTTATTCAACTTCTCTTCAACTTTTAGGGAAAACTGGTACGCTTCTTTCAATGTAGTCATCCTTACCAAACTCAATTCTTCTTGAATGTTCAATCTTATTCCATTGATGTATCTAGCCTCTTTCTCCTTACTTTCTTTGCTATGTCTAGTCCTTATTATCATCTTATGAATTTCTTCATTGTACTCCTTCACAAATTTCTCCTTTTCTCTCAAATTTTGTAGTCTCTTCAACAACTCCAACTCATAGTCAGTAGGTATAAACTGACTCTTCAGCTTTGTCACCATTCTATCCCATTTTGTAATATTTTATTTTCCTCTAGGTCATTTATCTAGTCAATCAACTCCTTAGGATTTAAATTATCAATATAGTTCAACAAATCAACTCTAGGTCTCTTTCCAATCTTTGAAATAGCTTGCAACATCTTCAATTGATCTAATCCTTCTTCTTCTTCATCTCCTAGGGTTTTTCCATTTTTATTAGCAGATCAAAATTCATCATCATCATCACTTTCGACATTAGGACTAGGTGTAAATCCTCTTCTTCTATCTTCTTCAACAACATCAAGATGAACTCGCATGGTTTTCATCAACTCCATTATCTCATCTATCCTTCTGGCCATTTACCAATAGCATGTATTCTCCTTGGTGACATCTCTTCCTAGGATCAAGTGCAAATTGCCTCAAGTTCGCCAATCGAGATACAAGGTGACAACTGTCTCAAAATTGATGATTGGTTGTGACATAAGTAACCTATCTTGGATTCGATGATCTATCCACAACAAGATCTTACAGAAATCCTTTGACAACTTTTCTCAATTCACTCCCAAAGATTCAAACTTTTTCTTTGATACCACTTGGTGCAGTCACAATCAGGAGGGTCCTCATAAAGAACAGTTTAAATCGTGCAACAAGAGTAAACACAACAAAGAATAAATAAAAGATATGAAACAAATGTAGATTTAGTCATTCAATATATATATGATAGAATTCATATACAAACTGGCTAGAAACATGCAGGCTTACAATTAGGGCTCACAAGCTTGATCTCACAATTATAGAATATGGTCAAGATATATCAATGAAGCTCCTTTGCAAAGAATCTAAACTATCAATCTTCTCTAGACCCAAAACTACTTTCCCAAGGATCTATTACATCAATATATATCATCTTTAGATCATAAGATTCCTTTGTGTCGGCCCAAGAAGGTTTTACACTCCACAAAAGAGGTCTAACATGTATACACAGATAGGCCAGACTTAAATGGATAAGACTCCTCCAAAAATGAATGAAATGAAGTGCAGAATCACAAGGAAGGTTGGCCATGAAGCACAAAACATTGAATTATGTGTCATTAGGCTCTACAAGTCTTCTCCTTCAGCTAATTGTCCAAGACTATCAGGATGTTTTGGTCTGAGAAAATAATTGATCTTTTGATAGTGATAAATTTTTGGTAACAGGCCTAAATTCTCTGGAAATCAGATATGATGTAGATGAACATGTCCAGATCCTAAGTCCAACTCCACAAGGTCTGAAATGAAACTACGATAGAATGCAAACCAAAATACAAAAACTGCTTATGACTAAACTGAACAGGAAAATGAAAAGAAACAAACTAAAATGCAAATATTTTTGGTTGATGCAAGATTGCTTGTGAACCAAAATGCTCCTACATCACAACTCTAATGAACTATTCGTTAGGAAGCTCCAACCACAAACCATCTATCTCATCCTTAGAATCTACATCTCCCTCGCCCTTTGCAACAGGAGAATTCAAAATCCTAACTGCACTTTGTTTCCCACTCACTACTCTCCTTTGCAAACTCATTGTTAAAAATTATATGATATTAAGGGTATGAGCCTTTGGTTGTTGGCTCTACATGAAATAATCCCCACCATTTCATCAAAGGGTCTTTTCTTAACACCAAGGTCAAATAGTCTCAATTATTAACATGGTAGGGAAAGGCCCCACAAGGTTTGAACCTTGGTTGTTGTCCCTATAGGCAAGAAGCTCCACCACTTCACCAAAAAGTCGCCCTTGCCCAAGAATAGGTGTTGATAGCTTAGGGGGCTACAAATAGGCTCAATTTCTTCAAATGTTATAGATAACAAGACTTTGCTTGGTACATTGGTAGGTGAATGAGATTTTTTTTTTTACATGGTCAAATACGTAAACTTTGATTTTTTTAATGTGGTAATTGAGCTTTATTGCCTATGTGATTATTTTGAGTCTTTAAAAAATTTGGTGGTCATACTCTAAAGTTGTTACACTATAATGTGGAATTTATTATCTCAAAATAGAGAATAAACTTATTGGTATGTTCTCCTTTTTTCCAAACATTAATATTGTTAGGAAACGGGTTTCAAAGAAATCAAAGCTCAAAGGTCATGTGTTGGTCAATGCTTTGTCTAGAGGCATGTTTATTTTTAATTTTTTCCTTCAGGAATATTTTTATAGAGTTTTGATCAAAGGACATTAGTTGTATGGTAAAAAAATAGTCTTTCATGTTGTAGATGGAAGCTAGGGTTTTATCCAAATGTTGATATAGTAGTGACTACTGATATTTGGGTACACCTTCCTAGTCTTCCTTTAGAGTTTTTGAATGACAAGGTGTTTATATGGATGGGTAATTCTTTTGGACATTTTCCCACCTTGGAAAATATTACTAAGGAAAAAAGAAGGTTTTTTCTTGATTTTGTATGAGTGGAAATCAATAAGGTATTCCCTACCTCTATTAAATTGAAATCCAAATTGGTTATATAGATTCAACCTATTCTCTATGAGAATGTCAAATTTTTAGTTTAAAAGTGCTCTCAAGTAGGATGCCTTATTAATGAATGAGCTGATAAATATAAAATGGTTAATGAAGGGAATTGTTGTCACATGAAATTGCACCCTGCTAAACATGGGGTTCAACATTCTAGTGACACAATAGAAACAACCTCAAGGTGTGGGACCTTGCATGTGTGAGGTCTAATCTCTAGAGAAGGTTGGCTTCCTCTTTGAATCCAAGTGCAATGTGATAGTCCAACCCAACACATGAAATCCTACTACTACCCTACTCTAACAACTCACAAGGGAAAAGGGGAGAAGGAATACATGAAATGGAAATGGGAGGTCGTACACCACGATGGAAATTTGTTTCTCCCTAACTAATATTTCACAAAAACATATTGAAGAGGAACAAAGGGACTCACACAAATCTCTATTTGGTTGATTCCCTAAGACAAGCATGGATGTTGGGGTTTGATAGGGTATTGGAAGGAAAAGGATATTCTCAAGTAACAACTATAAAAAATTTAACTCAAACATATGTGCATGGAAAGAGAGAACAAACACTTATATATGAAGGTAATGAACTTACACAAACATAACAAGATGAGAAGAGCTAAGCTTGATCAATTTCATTGATGTAGAGGCAAAAAATCCAATCTTTACAATTACAGAGTGCAAAATGCAAGTCTTCCAATGAAAAACCTCAGAGGAGCCAAAGGAAGAACCCTTAAAATGAATACATTTCTTTCCTTTATAGATTAGGCATAACTTAGAACCACAAATTGAAACTTAACCCTAACTAAGGTTAGCAATGAAGTTTGTGTGTAACAGACATAAGCTCTCTCATGAAAATCATGATTAGGGCATGGATTTGTTAAAAAGGTCAACAATGAGCATGGGCACCCATAAGATCCACTTGTAGAAGTTAGGAATAACAATAAATATCATCCTTGAAGCTCAAAAATCAAAACGGACCACTCAAAAAGTGAATTGAGCATTAATGGTGTTGCCCAAAAAAATGACAAATTTGTGGAAAGGTTAGGGCATCAGGCTCGAAAGGAAACCTTTGCAAAGCATTAAATGGTCTAGAGCCATGAAAATAATTTTTGTTAGGGATTAGGTGTTGGGCCTACTGCATACCTTATACACATTAGTGCTAGACTATTGGGGATTGGGCTTTGGACATACCGCTTACCACATACCAAAAGAAAAGAAGAGAGAAGGTCGAAGGCACAAATCGTGAAGTCCATAAGGATCACCCCTTTCAAGCTTTGAGATTCAGGAAGGAGGCTTATGCCTTATCACAAAGACGAAAAAGGGTAAAAGGAAAGAGGTCAAAGGTTGAAGTCCATAAGGAGCCATCGGGGGTCAAAGAGAAGACTTACCTCTTACTGAAGAAAGGTAAGAGGTAAAGGGTAATGTCAAAGCCTGAATCCCAAAAACCTAACACTTAGTCAAATTTTCGAAGGAAGGAGTGAAAGTGAGAAGGAAGATGGAAGAAAGTAGGAAGTTTGATACTCAAAGGCCAAAGACGAGACTTTGGGGATTGAAGATCGAGAGGACGGCTTACTTCCTAAGATGAAAATATGAAAGGAGATAAGATGGAAGCCCGACCCCCAAAGTCTGACAAGTCAAGGTCTACTTAGATAAATCTTGAAAAGAGTCTCGAAACTTCAGTGATCAAGGGTAAGACTAATGCCTTACAAGGAGAAAGTGGTAAGGGTTAAAGGGTAAAGATGATGGCTAAAACCTGAAACACTTAGGGGAAAATGGAAGGAAGAGAAGGAGCAGGAGTGATGAAGAAACCATGTGAGTAGAGAGGTAAGTGAAAGCCTAAAAGCCTGAAACTTCAAGACTTAGCCACTTTTAGGACACTTCTAGGAAAATTCATGCAAGATGCCCCATGCAGGATCTCTCAAATCAATTATCAATGATGGGTCATAAAGGGGTGGCATGAAATTTCAACATTTATAGCGATTTCCACAGGATGATTACTTGCTCATCATGGAATCTAGAGGCTTTATTGATCCATTGCGCACAAAGTAGTAAGGGAAAAAATTCAATAGCTAGGCCTCCCAAGGGGAAAAACAAAACATGTGCAAGAATATACTTGGAGAAAAGGAAAAAAATAGAACATACATTCCCTTAATGAGAATGCATGATGTGCAAGAGCACTTCAAAAAAAGCAAGATATTTACAAGATATACATTAAACTAACATGAAGCAAAAAATGGAAATTTTCCTCTGTCAAAGATGAACCTTCTGAAGGAGTTGATATCCCTTAGACCATAGTTACAAACCTCACTCAGCTGCAACCATTGAAAATTGTTGCACCAGCATGCATGTGTAACTACACAAGATGCCTACAAGGTGAAGGGTCACTTCACTGTAAATTTTGTCACTACAAGGGAACCATCTGATACAAGTGTTAGATTCATCTGACACTTGTGCCTTAGGTGAACATGCAACAAAAGGGGTGAATTTTTTTGAAGATAGGTCAACATCCAAGAGAAAACCTTTTGTATATGGAAAAGAACTCTCGTCACAAAAGGATATGCCAATACTATCACCACTAACCTCATTGCATGAACTAAAAAAAAGAGGGAAAGTTTCTAGCTCACATGGTGATGCAAAATATGTCAAACATGTATGTTGATCTGCACAAAGAGTCTCTTCTTCATGCACCTCAAATGAAAAGCTTTGAAGCTCAAGCATAATATCAAATTGAGCAATAGGAGCATCACTCTCCAAGAAAATGTGTGGCTGCTCAATGGTGGATTTTTCAGCATGTTGGTCCCACATGAAGCATTCTAACTCAAGCACATCATCCCTAATGTCAAAGGTCACATCTTCACCTTGAATGAAGACCTCATATTCAACATTTCTACATTTAGGGATAGCAGGGAACCTACAAAGATCATAATTACTTGTATTGATACACACTTCATCAAGACATACCTCAGATTTGTGAGACACTTCAGGTGAAGATCTAAATTCTTTAGATTGTCTCTCTATTTTGATTTCTTCTTGGCAACTGGTTGCAATAAAATTAGACTCTTGGTATGTAATGGTTGCCACATCCTCTATTGTCCCTTCACTCTTATGTTGCTTACCACAAAACTCCTCTTTTGGGGGTGAAGGATTGACATCCAAGCTTGAACAAATATCTTCTATAACATTCCAAAAGAGATCCTCCTCCTCAGAACTATAGACCTCAACAAATTGGGGATCTTCATCCACAATAGTAGGCGATAAACTTGTCTATTGTTGCTACGCCAAAACCTGTTGTTAGAAACTATTGTCACATGAAATTGCACCCTGCTAAAAATGAATATTTGAGTATTTTAGGATCTCACTTCTTTCAATATCTTCTATCTAACCACCCTCCTTACTTTAAAGAATTTTTAAATTAGATCTTATGTGTTATTTGAATGATACTTTCTACTAAAGAATTTTTTTGATATGACTAAAAATGTGTTGAATAAAGAGGTTAGAGCTACTGTCTTCTCTTTTGGTGTGTTTAAGGCACTTAGACCAAATGATTTTCCTCTTGTTTTCTTCCAATATTTTATAAGACATTGTTCGTAAGGATGTTACTATTTTTGTGCATGAGTTTTTTGTTTTGGTAAGCTTCTTAAGTAGCTCAATAACACATTTATTTCTCTTATTCTTAAGAAGAATGAAGTTAATTCTATGAATAATTTTCATCCAATTATTCTTTGTAATAAAATTTATAAGGTGTTTTAAAAATGTCTTCAAGATCCAACCTCTATTATCTAATCTTATCTCTCATAACCAGAAAGGGTTCGTTCCTATATACAAATCCTTGATATTTCTATTACTACCCACAAGAGTACTCATTCCATGGAAGGGAACCATATGGCTAGAATGGTGCTTAAACTAGATGTATCTAAAGAATATGATAGGCTTTCTTGGGACTTGTTTTGTTACGCTAAAGGAATTTGGTTTTTATCACAAGATTCTTAGAATGATTCAAGAGTGTACCTTGACCCATAAATTTTCTATTTTACTTAATTGTTCCTAGGTGACTTTTAGCAATGGTAGAGGGCTTTTACATGGAGGTCCTTTGTCCCCATATTTTTTTGTTTTGATGATTAAAGTGCTTTGTAGGAATATTTTAATATTGAATTTGAGTGGTTCTCTTTAGGCAATTAATACTTCTTCATTAAACCCCTCCTCTCTTCAATAATTCATTGACAACACTATTATTTTTAGTAATTCTTCTATTATTGAAGTCAATGGTTGGAAGAATATGGACTAGATATGTATTTTTTTACTTCTAGTTAGTAGATCAATTATGGTAAAAGTAGTATTTATTTCTTTAATACTCCCTTCAATATAAAATTACCTATTTGGCCCTACATTTAATGGTCAAGAATATCCATCCTCTCTATTATTTGGGCCTACATTTAATGGTCAAGAATATCCATCCTCTCTATTGGAATAATGTATTGGAATAAATGCAAAGCAAATTGGTTGGATGGAAAGGGAAGCTTTTGAGTTAGTTTGAAAAACTTTAGCTTCAAAATTTCCTTCTTCAAAGTATACCTAGATTTACCTTTCCTTATTCAAAATTCCCAAGTTTATTGTATATAAATTAGAACAAATTTAAGAAATATTTTTTGGAATGATGAGGAAAAAATAATTATTTTTATTTAGGTGGGATAAAGTTTGAAAACCTAATAGGAATGGTGAGCTAATAAGGGTTTATTGACTAAGATGGGTTGGAGCTTGATGAAAAAAAACAAAGGTTGGTCGAGCATAATGAGAGCTAAATTTATGAGAAGAGATGTTAACTTTTTCTACTCCACAGTTAATTTTAATAGGTTCATTATTTGGAATAGAAATTCAAATATAAGGTTTCTTCAAAGGTATCATTTAAAAAGAATTGGGAATAGCTTAATAAATCATTTTTGGAATGATTGTTGGTTGATCAATTGCCCTGTGGAACATGTAATCAACTATTCCCAAATAGCTGTTGCCTAACAACTTCCTTTTGACCTCCTTTTTAGTTTTTTATTATATGGCTAGAGAGTGTTTCTCTATTCGAATAGAAATATATCTTAGACTTATTTCCTACTAAAGGAATAATGGCCTTGACATTACTTAAAATTGTAAACCCAATTGGTTTCTTTATCTAGGCTTCTAATGCAGTTTAAAGGGATGATGATTCTTTATTAGGGTTGAAAATCTAATGTCACCCTACCATTTTTTCTTCTTTGAACCTCCCATTTAGATAGCTATTGGAAGAACATTTGAATTCTCATTTTGAACGTAAAATTAATTTCTTTTGGTGGACCACTAATCATCACTTTTAGGATAATTTACAAAGAAGGGGGGTTATTTTCCAAATAGATGTATTCTATGTCATAAGGGGGAAGATACATTTGATCACCCTTTTTTACATTGTAATTTTTTATAGCTATTTGGGATAAGACTCTCAAAAAAATTTAAGGTTTCTTGGGTTATGTAAATTCTTATGGTCAAATTTTTTGAAAGCATGGAATTCTCCCTTGGGGTCATCTCAAGCACTCAACAAAATATACTAGGCACCTCCCAATTAATTCTATTGTTTATGGAAGGAAATAAGTAATCATATATTTAGAGATGGGCCCATAGTGCTGATAATATTTCTTAACTCTTCTAGATTTCTTGTGGATAATCTAAATAATGCTAATTTAAGAAATTTATGACTTTTCATTCTATTTAGAAAGTTAAATTTTCTTGAGGTTTGGGTATTAATAAGGAATTGCATGAAATTAGTTATAGAAAGAAGATCATTATAAAATGTACCTATTGGTCTTCACCTCCATTTGGTTGGACTAAAGTAAAATTGACAGCTTCTAAAGAGGATCTAGACTCGACAAGTTTTGGGGGAATCATCAAATCTAGTTTTGGTCACCTTATTGTTTCTTATTTGGGAGGTCTTGGTGTTAAGAATAGAAATGAAGCTAAAGCTATGGTAACTTATTGGGGTGTAAAATTGGATCATTCTTTAATAATTTCTAATATTTTGATTGAACGTGACTCCAAATTAATTGTTAACAAGCAGGAACATTCCAATCTTGTTGAAGACATTAGAAACCCTACATATGATATTCCATGGTTTAGTTAGATATTTCTGTTAATATTGTGTTTGTTTATATTTATAGAGACATCCGGTAATCATGTTATAAATGCCTACCTAAATTAAATATTTTATATTAATAGTTGGTGGTACCGGTGTAATATATCCTGACCATGATCTATTCCCTATTTTAAATAATGAATTGGTTAAAAGCAATGTAAACAATAGTTATTTGGGTGAGGGCATTTTCATTTAATTCAGTGTTGCTTCCTTTGGGAAGAATTAGATATAGAGATGTTAATTTTAGTGAACTTAATGATGGAAATAAGATGCTTTATTATTGGTCAAGGTTTAACCTTGGTCAAAATATTTTCTATCTTCTAAATTAGCACACCTCATCCTACTAAGCATTGCTCCCATATTTTGATGGAGGTGCATTTAATCAAGTGTAATAGAGTGGTCATATCAACTTGATATTATACAATTTACTAGGGTTTCAGCTTAGTATGATTGTGCAAAGTTGGGTGAAATACATGATTGGTAACCATTTTTAAATTTTTAAAAAGCTTAAACATTTTAATATTTATGTTATTGTTCATTTGAATTTCTAGTTTAAAGTTTGTATTTGGTTTCTTGCTTGGCTTCTTGTTTACCATGACCATGAGGTTTTATTTTTAATGGAGGGTGATAGATACTAAATTGAAACTACTATTTATGAGGAGGTTCGCAATAACAAAATGTTCTAGCACATTTGTGAGGGAGGTATTACCCCCTACTTCCAGGCATTATGTGGATTCAACCAAATTCTCTCCAAATAGTTTGTGAGAACTTGAAGTGAATGGAAGGCTACAATTAGAAGTATTAACTACAAGATCTCTAAGGAATCAATTGGTAATACAAATGGCTTGAAAATTAATGGGAAAAATGAAATTACACATAACTTCTCTTTTTTGAAAATTCTATCAAGTGAGTGTCATTGGATAGAGCTAATGTGCCTTTTAACTAGGGCCTTATCTTTAGGCTTATTACTCCTAAAAGACCTATAATTCCTATCCCCAAGTAGGATCCCACTCTTAATCTTACTAAGGGTATAAAAGGTGTGGTTTTTGGGGAGCTGTTTTATCCTTCTATTAAGGTTAAGGAAAATTTGTTGAGCTCTCGTATTTCTCAAACAAGAATGGTTCTAAGACTTACAATCGATTAATGGTTAGGGCCATCCCTACTTGCTTCAGTAACGTGAACTGTGATGATCTGTACGCCATTTTGTCTAACTTGATCTCCAGTCTTCAGGCAAAAGTCTATTACTTTGT
The DNA here is from genome assembly GCA_007258455.2 of Sequoia sempervirens. Taxonomy (NCBI): domain Eukaryota; kingdom Viridiplantae; phylum Streptophyta; class Pinopsida; order Cupressales; family Cupressaceae; genus Sequoia; species Sequoia sempervirens. The sequence goes on from VDFB02000013.1 coordinate 216,570,140, forward strand.
TAGTTAGAATTCAGAATCAAATATTTATGAGTCTAGATCAAAATATCAAACCAGATCTTATGTAAAGAACTAGTTTTTTAAGGACTTTTTACTGCACCAGCTGAAACAAGACATATATCAGGTGACTATAAACACTAAATCGGGAGATCATAGAACTCAGGTAGTTTGTTCACTTTGTGGCTAGTTGTTTTCTTCATGGGGCCGGCACAATGTGTTTTTTCTTTTCTGTTTGTTGTTCTGGATTTGGCTGCTAACAAAATATAGATTTTAGACAGGTGCAACGGTACACAAAACAACTATCTTTATATATTGCATTTCTTGCTTGACAAAAATATAAACATATATTTATATAATTTGTTCACAGTAGTAAAATTCATGGTCTTAACTCTTCTTAGAATAGATCAAAGCTGCTTAGACCAAACCTTAATTTTTTATTTTTTATTTTGTCCACGCTCATGACAACTGTTGATATCTAAATTATATCAAATGTTACTTGTAAAATCTGTTTGCACAATAGCTTCTTTGCACTTAAATGTGAAATTATCATCCTATGCTTTACTTTCTGGCAGCTAAAAGTATCCTGCTCTGATTAGGTATGCATGATTAGTCCTTAGAAAGGATCAAGGCTAGATCACTCTTTTCTAAAGCCCTGTTGATAAACAAAAACATAGGCTGACTAATTGCTCTTCTTTGAGCCTTGATGAGCTACTCGTGACCCTCCAAGCAAACTAATTTTGAGAAACAAGTCCTCTAAAATGTGCTTATCTAGATAAAGTTCAGAAATACAGTGCCTGTAGGCTTTGAGCCCCGGGATTTTGACAACTGCAGCTGCCAAGCTAATGTGACATATCACTTAGGGACAGCACCTCTTTAACCTCATCCTGTGCATCACTAATGACAAGTGCCAAAACTCAAAAGAACAGACTGTCAGACTACAGTGCTGATAAATTGACACTGTAAATATATAGTTGGCCATCAAAACATGAGATGTCTATGTGAGAGAAGACATTAATACCTGCAGGAAGGGTGGAATGAGGAGGGGCAAGAATCAGATCCATTGTTCTGACCAATTATAACTCAAGACTCCTTAACTCCTCAGCTTCCATTGATGCAGAGATAAGCTCTACCCATCCTTACTACATCAATATTTATGATAATTTACAGTTCAGTCAAACTAAGAAGTTGGGCAAATTGATGGGAAGAGAACTTTGACACGCTCATAAGTAATCCCATGTGAAGCGCCAACGTCTCTGTTGCATTTAATTTTCAAGTGGGCCCGATAATTACTTCATACATAATTCAGAGCCGTTGGTGGATTTATTTTGGCTTCACCAGCACGCCAAATGAAAACAAACTTATTCTAAGTGGGCCCCGTAGATATATCTGAATAATAACACGTGGTTTTCACAGTTCATGGTAATAATGTTCAGATTTCTGGGTTATAACTGTGTATAATTTTTAATCTAACGGGATCATCCTCCATGATCCATTATCAGGATGAAATGCAGTTATAGAGAAGGATCCTCATCTTACATCTCATTCTTATGATAGATCATGGAGTATGATCCGAAAGTTGAGGTTAAAAATCATACACACAATCCAGAAATTTGAGCAATAAGATATATCTGGTTTTAAAGAATATATGTGGTAGGGGAATCGCGGCATAAATTCACGGCTTTCACTTTAGGAAACAATAGATTTAAATAAAAACTAAAATCCACATTCTACTAAGTAAATTAATTTGAATATTTAATGGAAAAGATATATCTGATTTTGAAGAATATATGTGGTAGGGGAAAAGTTGCATAAATTCACCCTTATCACTTTAC
>VDFB02000013.1:216572068-216777377 GCA_007258455.2 Sequoia sempervirens
TGTCAAACATGTATGTTGATCTGCACAAAGAGTCTCTTCTTCATGCACCTCAAATGAAAAGCTTTGAAGCTCAAGCATAATATCAAATTGAGCAATAGGAGCATCACTCTCCAAGAAAATGTGTGGCTGCTCAATGGTGGATTTTTCAGCATGTTGGTCCCACATGAAGCATTCTAACTCAAGCACATCATCCCTAATGTCAAAGGTCACATCTTCACCTTGAATGAAGACCTCATATTCAACATTTCTACATTTAGGGATAGCAGGGAACCTACAAAGATCATAATTACTTGTATTGATACACACTTCATCAAGACATACCTCAGATTTGTGAGACACTTCAGGTGAAGATCTAAATTCTTTAGATTGTCTCTCTATTTTGATTTCTTCTTGGCAACTGGTTGCAATAAAATTAGACTCTTGGTATGTAATGGTTGCCACATCCTCTATTGTCCCTTCACTCTTATGTTGCTTACCACAAAACTCCTCTTTTGGGGGTGAAGGATTGACATCCAAGCTTGAACAAATATCTTCTATAACATTCCAAAAGAGATCCTCCTCCTCAGAACTATAGACCTCAACAAATTGGGGATCTTCATCCACAATAGTAGGCGATAAACTTGTCTATTGTTGCTACGCCAAAACCTGTTGTTAGAAACTATTGTCACATGAAATTGCACCCTGCTAAAAATGAATATTTGAGTATTTTAGGATCTCACTTCTTTCAATATCTTCTATCTAACCACCCTCCTTACTTTAAAGAATTTTTAAATTAGATCTTATGTGTTATTTGAATGATACTTTCTACTAAAGAATTTTTTTGATATGACTAAAAATGTGTTGAATAAAGAGGTTAGAGCTACTGTCTTCTCTTTTGGTGTGTTTAAGGCACTTAGACCAAATGATTTTCCTCTTGTTTTCTTCCAATATTTTATAAGACATTGTTCGTAAGGATGTTACTATTTTTGTGCATGAGTTTTTTGTTTTGGTAAGCTTCTTAAGTAGCTCAATAACACATTTATTTCTCTTATTCTTAAGAAGAATGAAGTTAATTCTATGAATAATTTTCATCCAATTATTCTTTGTAATAAAATTTATAAGGTGTTTTAAAAATGTCTTCAAGATCCAACCTCTATTATCTAATCTTATCTCTCATAACCAGAAAGGGTTCGTTCCTATATACAAATCCTTGATATTTCTATTACTACCCACAAGAGTACTCATTCCATGGAAGGGAACCATATGGCTAGAATGGTGCTTAAACTAGATGTATCTAAAGAATATGATAGGCTTTCTTGGGACTTGTTTTGTTACGCTAAAGGAATTTGGTTTTTATCACAAGATTCTTAGAATGATTCAAGAGTGTACCTTGACCCATAAATTTTCTATTTTACTTAATTGTTCCTAGGTGACTTTTAGCAATGGTAGAGGGCTTTTACATGGAGGTCCTTTGTCCCCATATTTTTTTGTTTTGATGATTAAAGTGCTTTGTAGGAATATTTTAATATTGAATTTGAGTGGTTCTCTTTAGGCAATTAATACTTCTTCATTAAACCCCTCCTCTCTTCAATAATTCATTGACAACACTATTATTTTTAGTAATTCTTCTATTATTGAAGTCAATGGTTGGAAGAATATGGACTAGATATGTATTTTTTTACTTCTAGTTAGTAGATCAATTATGGTAAAAGTAGTATTTATTTCTTTAATACTCCCTTCAATATAAAATTACCTATTTGGCCCTACATTTAATGGTCAAGAATATCCATCCTCTCTATTATTTGGGCCTACATTTAATGGTCAAGAATATCCATCCTCTCTATTGGAATAATGTATTGGAATAAATGCAAAGCAAATTGGTTGGATGGAAAGGGAAGCTTTTGAGTTAGTTTGAAAAACTTTAGCTTCAAAATTTCCTTCTTCAAAGTATACCTAGATTTACCTTTCCTTATTCAAAATTCCCAAGTTTATTGTATATAAATTAGAACAAATTTAAGAAATATTTTTTGGAATGATGAGGAAAAAATAATTATTTTTATTTAGGTGGGATAAAGTTTGAAAACCTAATAGGAATGGTGAGCTAATAAGGGTTTATTGACTAAGATGGGTTGGAGCTTGATGAAAAAAAACAAAGGTTGGTCGAGCATAATGAGAGCTAAATTTATGAGGAGAGATGTTAACTCTTTCTTAATTGTTGAAGACATTTTAACAGGTTCTATTATTTTGAATAGAAATCTTAAAATATAAGGCTGAACTTCAAAAAGGTATCATTTAAGGAATTGGGAATAATTTAAGAAATCATTTTTGAATAATCGTTGGTTGGATCAATTGCCTTTGAATGATAATCAACTATTCAAATAGCTACAAGTTCCTCTTACCAACTCTTTTGACCTCCTTTAGTTTCTGATTATATGGCTAGAGAGTGTTTCTCTATTCATTGGAAAAACATCTTAGACTTATTTCCTACTATTTAAAGGAATAATGGCCCTAGCATTACTTAAAATTGTAAACCCAATTGGTTTCTTATCTAGGCTTCCAATTTTTAAAGGGATGATGATTCTTATTAGGGTTTGGAAAATATAAGAAAATTCAATATCACCTCTACTTATTTTTTCTCTTGAACCCTCCCATTTTAGATAGCTATTGGAAGAATAATATTTGGAATTCTATTTTGAACCTAAAATTAATTTCTTTTGGTGGACCACTAATCATCATTTTTAGGATAATTTACAAAGAAGGGGGGTTATTTTCCAAATAGATGTATTCTATGTTATAAGGGGGAAGATACATTTGATCACCCTTTTTTACATTGTAACTTTTTTACATTGTAACTTTTTTATAGCTATTTGGGATAAGACTTTTCAAAAAAATTAAGGTTTCTTGGGTTACATAAATTTCTATGGTCAAATTTGTGGAAAGATGAAATTCTCCTTGGGGTCATCTAGCACTCAACAAACTATGGCACTAAGCACCTCCCAATTAATTCTAGGGTTTATGGAAGGAAATAAATAATCGTATATTCAGAGATGTGGCCCATAGTGTTGATAATATCTTTAACTCTATTTCTAGATTTCTTGTGGAGAATCTAAATAATGCTAATTTAAGAAATCTATGGCTTTTCATTCTATTTAGAAAGTTAAAATTTCTTGAGCTTTGGGTGCAATAAGGAATTGCATGAAATTGGTTATAGAAAAAAGATCATTATAAAATGCACTTATTGGTCTCGACCTCTATTTGGTTGGACTAAAGTAAAATTTGATTGTGCTTCTAAAGAGGATCTAAACTTGACAAGTTTTGGGGGAATCATCAAATCTAGTTTTGGTGAGCTTATTGTTTCTAATTTGGGAGGCCTTGGTGTTAAGAATAGAAATGAAACTAAAGCTATGGTAACTTATTGGGGTGTAAAATTGACTCATTCTTTAAGAATTTTTAATATTTTGATTGAAGGCGACTCCAAATTAATTGTTAACGGTTATTAAGGAACATTCCAATCTTGGTTGGAATATTGGAAACATCATATATGATATTCATGGTTTAGTTAGATTTTTTGCTAATATTGTGCTTGTTTATATTTATAGAGATGGTAATCATGTTATAATACCTTACCTAAATTAAATATTTAGATTAATGGTTGGTGGTACTGGTGTAATATATCCGATCTTCATGATTCTATTCCCCTTATTTTAAATAATGAATTGGTTAAAAGTACTAAACAATAGTTATTTGGGTGAGGGCATTTTCATTTACCCTAGTGTCAAGCCTTTGGGAAGAATTAGATATAGAGATGTTAATTTAATGAATCCTAATGCTAGAAATAAGAGGCTTTATTATTGTCATGTTTAACTCTTGGTCAAAATATTTTCCTATCTTCTAAATTGTACAATCTATCCTACTAAGCATTGCTCCCATATTTTGATGAAGGTGCATTTAATCAAGTGTAATAGAGTGGTCATATCAACTTGATAAATTATACAATTTACTAGGGTTTCAACTTAGTATGATTGTGCAAAGTTAGGTGAAATACATGATTGGTAACCATTTTTAAATTTTTAAAAAGCCTAAACATTTTAATATCTATGTTATTGTTCATTTGAATTTCTAGTTTAAAGTTTGTATTTGGTTTCTTGCTTGGCTTCTTGTTTACCATGAGGTTTTATTTTTAATGGAGGGTGATAGATACTAAATTGAAACTACTATTTATGAGGAGGTTCGCAATAACAAAATGTTCTAGCACATTTGTGAGGGAGGTATTACCCCCTACTTCCAGGCATTATGTGGATTCAACCAAATTCTCTCCAAATAGTTTGTGAGAACTTGAAGTGAATGGAAGGCTACAATTAGAAGTATTAACTACAAGATCTCTAAGGAATCAATTGGTAATACAAATGGCTTGAAAATTAATGGGAAAAATGAAATTACACATAACTTCTCTTTTTTGAAAATTCTATCAAGTGAGTGTCATTGGATAGAGCTAATGTGCCTTTTAACTAGGGCCTTATCTTTAGGCTTATTACTCCTAAAAGACCTATAATTCCTATCCCCAAGTAGGATCCCACTCTTAATCTTACTAAGGGTATAAAAGGTGTGGTTTTTGGGGAGCTGTTTTATCCTTCTATTAAGGTTAAGGAAAATTTGTTGAGCTCTCGTATTTCTCAAACAAGAATGGTTCTAAGACTTACAATCGATTAATGGTTAGGGCCATCCCTACTTGCTTCAGTAACGTGAACTGTGATGATCTGTACGCCATTTTGTCTAACTTGATCTCCAGTCTTCAGGCAAAAGTCTATTACTTTGTTAGTTAGAATTCAGAATCAAATATTTATGAGTCTAGATCAAAATATCAAACCAGATCTTATGTAAAGAACTAGTTTTTTAAGGACTTTTTACTGCACCAGCTGAAACAAGACATATATCAGGTGACTATAAACACTAAATCGGGAGATCATAGAACTCAGGTAGTTTGTTCACTTTGTGGCTAGTTGTTTTCTTCATGGGGCCGGCACAATGTGTTTTTTCTTTTCTGTTTGTTGTTCTGGATTTGGCTGCTAACAAAATATAGATTTTAGACAGGTGCAACGGTACACAAAACAACTATCTTTATATATTGCATTTCTTGCTTGACAAAAATATAAACATATATTTATATAATTTGTTCACAGTAGTAAAATTCATGGTCTTAACTCTTCTTAGAATAGATCAAAGCTGCTTAGACCAAACCTTAATTTTTTATTTTTTATTTTGTCCACGCTCATGACAACTGTTGATATCTAAATTATATCAAATGTTACTTGTAAAATCTGTTTGCACAATAGCTTCTTTGCACTTAAATGTGAAATTATCATCCTATGCTTTACTTTCTGGCAGCTAAAAGTATCCTGCTCTGATTAGGTATGCATGATTAGTCCTTAGAAAGGATCAAGGCTAGATCACTCTTTTCTAAAGCCCTGTTGATAAACAAAAACATAGGCTGACTAATTGCTCTTCTTTGAGCCTTGATGAGCTACTCGTGACCCTCCAAGCAAACTAATTTTGAGAAACAAGTCCTCTAAAATGTGCTTATCTAGATAAAGTTCAGAAATACAGTGCCTGTAGGCTTTGAGCCCCGGGATTTTGACAACTGCAGCTGCCAAGCTAATGTGACATATCACTTAGGGACAGCACCTCTTTAACCTCATCCTGTGCATCACTAATGACAAGTGCCAAAACTCAAAAGAACAGACTGTCAGACTACAGTGCTGATAAATTGACACTGTAAATATATAGTTGGCCATCAAAACATGAGATGTCTATGTGAGAGAAGACATTAATACCTGCAGGAAGGGTGGAATGAGGAGGGGCAAGAATCAGATCCATTGTTCTGACCAATTATAACTCAAGACTCCTTAACTCCTCAGCTTCCATTGATGCAGAGATAAGCTCTACCCATCCTTACTACATCAATATTTATGATAATTTACAGTTCAGTCAAACTAAGAAGTTGGGCAAATTGATGGGAAGAGAACTTTGACACGCTCATAAGTAATCCCATGTGAAGCGCCAACGTCTCTGTTGCATTTAATTTTCAAGTGGGCCCGATAATTACTTCATACATAATTCAGAGCCGTTGGTGGATTTATTTTGGCTTCACCAGCACGCCAAATGAAAACAAACTTATTCTAAGTGGGCCCCGTAGATATATCTGAATAATAACACGTGGTTTTCACAGTTCATGGTAATAATGTTCAGATTTCTGGGTTATAACTGTGTATAATTTTTAATCTAACGGGATCATCCTCCATGATCCATTATCAGGATGAAATGCAGTTATAGAGAAGGATCCTCATCTTACATCTCATTCTTATGATAGATCATGGAGTATGATCCGAAAGTTGAGGTTAAAAATCATACACACAATCCAGAAATTTGAGCAATAAGATATATCTGGTTTTAAAGAATATATGTGGTAGGGGAATCGCGGCATAAATTCACGGCTTTCACTTTAGGAAACAATAGATTTAAATAAAAACTAAAATCCACATTCTACTAAGTAAATTAATTTGAATATTTAATGGAAAAGATATATCTGATTTTGAAGAATATATGTGGTAGGGGAAAAGTTGCATAAATTCACCCTTATCACTTTACGAAAAAAATATTATATATATATATATATATATATATATATATATATATATATATATATATATATATATATATATATATATAATTTTAAAGATTTTAAATTTTAAAAAGATTTAAAATAAAAACTAAAATCTACTTTCTAAGTAAATTAATTTGAATTTTTTAAATTGTGGGGAAGTTTTTTATGAATTAGCGTTTTTTCATCCTTTTTATGATGATAGATCATATGCTTAATTCAAAAAGTTGATTAAAAAAAACCTTTCACATAGATGCTAGGAGAGGTGTCACTAGTTGTGTAGACTAACTTTGCAACCATGTAGCGGTTATAGAATTAAATAGGACCTTTGATTTTTTTAGAAATGTGATATAGACTCTTAACTATCTACAACTAAAATTTGAAGGTGTGATTCAACATGCAACTTGCCCGATTGACACATCTTGTGGGAAGTGTTCTTAAAATGAATTTTAAAGGTTTAACCAAAACTTTATCATTGGATCCCTAGTAATTAAACAAAAAATATCCTATATTTTTTGTTAGAACATCATATTCTTATTTAAAATATCTTATATGCAACCTAAATGATCTCAACATGTTTTTTTGATAATGAAGATATTGACAAGAATGGGTTTTTCACTCTACTATAGTTTTGATTTTTAGTAAGTTGGCCTCCCTTGTATCATATTGCATCATTGACCTAGGATTTCTCCTATCCTTCCACATATATTGAGGATTCTTTTAAGTCCCTTTTTTTATATGGCCTCAACAAGCTCCAACCCGACAATTCATGTTGGTGTTAATGATTTGGTGGCTCTACAACATGGCTTCCCCAAGCAAACACCCCAGGAAGTTTGTAACGAAGGTATTCCACAAGGCATATCCTCTAAAAATTCTAGAGATGTGGTTTTTTGCATCCTTGAATTTGATAGTGCATGTCAATGATTAGAGCAATTAGCTTTTATAGGTTACTTTGTGGGGTGAACCCCCCTAAAAGCATGCTAAGAGAATGGGTTAACAAATACTAGGTCTTGCATGGAGTCCGGCTTGATGTCAGTCAAAACCTCACAAAGGGGTTTCTTATTTTTGGTTTTTTGAAATCAATCATGTTCAAGTTGTCCTTAAATATGGTCCTTGGTATGTTTGTTCTTCCATGTTGGCTTTTTGGCCTTAGACATGAGAATTCATAATCTTTGATGACAAGAGACTTCATGTGCCCATATGGCTTGAATTTCCAATCCTTCCCTTTCCTTGTTGGTGCTTTTTGCATCCTATTGCTTCTCCTTTGGGTAAATTCATTTGCATTGAACTTGATCGCTTCTACCAAGCTCAGCCTCAAAAACTAGTTTTTGTTAAGTTGATTTGTTTAAAGACTAGAGAGAGTTGATATACATTCAAATAGACACTCTCTGCCATACCCAATGGATGCTCTACCTTAATTTTCCCTACACATTTTTTTATGTCAATATTTTGAGCATAAAACTAAGGATAGCCCTCTAGCCTCCCCCAAGGTTAATTCTCCTCCTTGGGTGGCTAAGGCCTCTCAACCTTAGAGGCTACCATGAAAATTGAAGAACAATGGACTATAGTCTAACATTGAAAAGGTAAAAAAGCTAGTTCTAGTGAGGCCCAAGTTAAATAGTAGGAGTCTTTGGTTGCTAAAGAGTAGCTAGTTGGTGTTTCAAACCCTTCTAAGAAGAGGAAATCAATTCTTGATCCTATAGGCAATGTTCCTTCTAGATCAAGATTTTCTCAAACGTCATAGTTAGCATTGGTGCTTTCTTTGTAACCAACATCGATGCCCTCTTCACAACCAGATATTCCACTCCATTTGAGCCCATCACCTAAACATTTGCAACACTCACACATCCCTCCTAAGAGTCTCTAGAAGAATGTGAATATGTTGTTGAGAAACGAAATTTTTTGTTGCCCACCATTTAGTTGGGCTCTTTCTCCCTAGAGTTCTTGCAAAATCACTTCTCCATACTTGAGGAGTCGAATAGTGATGATATTCTTGACTCCCATCCATGAATTTTCTCTCTTGAAATTTCAGAGGTCTCACCAAACTCACTAAGAAGTATTGCATGTGGGATACTCGTCAAAAACATTCTAGTTCAGAATTTATATGTTTACAAGAAGTTAAGATTTTTGGATTCATGCTTTTTGTAGCATCTTGTGTTATTTGGCTAGTTGTTACAATGTTTTGCACCAATCACGATGTTGGTCATGGGTAATTTGTCACCTTTCTCTCTCCATAGTGGCATTCTTATGTTATAAACCATGGATTTGATCTGACTCATCATCTAATTTGGATTAATCTCATGAATGTTGATAATCATTCATTTGGGATCTTTAATGTTTATGCCTCCAATGGAATTATTGAGTGATTATTTTTTTGGCGATAGATTATAAAAACTTAATATCAACTTCCAAGTTTAGGTCTTGTGTGAAGACTTTAATATGGTGGAGATGTCTTATGACAAGGATGGGACTTCGTATTTTCATTGGACTACTAGTGAGCAAGAGGCATGGTTTTACATGTGTAATAAATTGGGCCTTTATGATCCCAACTTGAGTTTGATAGAATTGTGAATAAACATGAGACACGAGATCAAACAATGAACATAAACACTTTCCATGCAAAGAGAGTTGCAAATAATGATTTTTTATATCTTCAACAAGAAAAACTTACAAAATGAACCTCAAGAGTCTTCAAGGAGATCAAGAGATAATACAATGAGGATGAGTTCTTTATAGGAGCAACCCTAAATGATAAAGGGCTTAGATCATGACAAGTTTCAACATCTTGTGTGATGAGATAAAATTATCTAATAATAACTAACTTCAATTAACATAAAAAAGCACTCCTAAGTTTAGCTTTAGTGCATGAAATGAATTAGACTAATAATCAATTAAAGATTAATTAATTATTATCTAATGCATTATTACTCTAACACCCCCCCTTAAGATGAACTTAGGGAGTAGCTAAAAATCCTAAAAACCCAATGCATAAAATGTAAAGAATGAATGATGGGTCCTAGAAAACAAGGCTTGATGAGGTACCCATGTACAAATAATCTAATATCTCACAACTAGAGATAAAATGAGAAAACCTCATGGGAAAAATTCCTCCCCAAAAGAGAGAAAGGTGAATGAAGGACTAAAAATCCTCCAAAAATAATGTCCCAAAAAGAATAGGAACATGAAGAACATCGCATAAGCATGAAGAAGTTTTCGACAACTGTCAAATGATGACTATTACAGTGCTAAAATGAAGAACCTCCTTTGAAATAAATGATGATCAAGATCAAGAAGACAAGAATTTGCATGAGTTCCCCCAATGACACTACTTGAATCAGATGGAAAACAAAGGAAAACATTTGGAACTTGAAGATACGTTCATGGTACAAGTATCGGTAGTCTAAAAAATATTGATCAAGTGAAAATGGAAGATCGCCTCCAAAAATAGGAATCCAAGAATTTCCATATGGTAAATGCTTCATCTCACCAAAATGCATGGGTAATCAGTTTTTTCATCCACCTAGTACATAGGAACAAGAACTAGATACATAGATCACTCCAAAAAATAAAACCAAGTAAGCATTAGCACCAACACTAGAAACCCCCCCATAATGTAGAAACTAAAATTGTGTGTCACCAAGAAGTGTATGTAGAAGAAAAAAGAGAATCTACATGTGCAACTGAAAGTACCTACAAATAAAAAGGGTGTGCAAACAAGGCACACATGTACATGAGGAAAGAATCACTAGGATTTGATTTTATCATGGAAGGAACACTCACTTGACAAAAGTGTGATGGAAAAACAAAGGCACTCACAACCCACCCATGGAATTTTATACCATAGTGTGAGTACCAAAGGCACAATAGGATGTGAAAAATCCCCAAAAAACATACACTAGAGGAAGCATTAGCACCAATAGTAGAAATGCTAAAATTGCAACAACAAAAATAGCCCCTCGAGGGTTGGGTGTTGGTCGCCTATATGACCCTAGGACAGCTATTTTTTTAAGGAGAAAAAAGCAAAACAAAAAGAACAATGAAGATTTCAGATTTACTATTGTAACTCTAGTTAAGAAAAAAACTCAAAAATCAAGAAGGCGTTTATTAAATCCACACTCCAATACCATGATAGAATTGTGAATAACAAAAGATGTAGGATCAAATAACAAACAATAACACCTTCAATGCAAGAGCTCTGCAAAATAATGATTTGTTATTCCTCAACAATAAAAACTTATAGAATGAACCTCAAGAGTCTTCAATGAGATCAAGAGATAATACAATGAGGGTGAGTGCTTTATAGGAGCAACCTTAAATGATAAAGGGATTAGATCATAACAAGTTTCAACATCTTGTGTGATGATATAGAATGATCTAATAATAGTGCACTTCAATTAACGTAAAAAATCACTCCTAAATTTATCTTAAGTATAAGAAATGAATTATACTAATAATCGATTAAAGATTAATTAATTATTAGCTAATGCATTATTACTCTAACAAGGTCACCATCAAGTCTAGCCCATTTAACATATGTGCAACAATTTTTAGGTTAGTTTTGGCAGTGTTTAAATGTCTCAATCATGTGATGATCTTTACACAATCTTTTTTTCCTTTGTTAGTTGCTTCTTTCTTTTGGTGATGTCAAATTGTCATATGTACCTTATCTAACCACTTTCTCATCAATGTTCACATTGAATGGTAAGTGGGTCTATCCAAGCCTTGCAAGCCTTATTTTTTAAACACTTCCTTGATGAGTCCCCAACCCATGTTGTCCCATATTAGGAATATATGGGATCTTTAATATCGTCCTACTCAGCCAACTTGGTGGATTGTATGGTGGAACAAATATATTCAACACACGTCTCATTTCCTCCACATCTATGGTCACTAACTGGCCATCTTTAGGAGGTGTTCATATGAGGCTACCACATTGGATCTTTTCCATGCCATGGAAGAGAACTCATTGCCAACCATTCTACTAGAGGTGTCCAAATTAAAGCCAAACTTCATTGGCTGAAAGTTGTAGATAAGGCTTCAAAGGAATTTTTCCAGGCCATTTATGCTCAACATACTTCCCACGACATCAAGCAAATTAAGGAAGTTCACTGAGTGCTTAAGGAAATTCCAAAAATTCTCTAGGCATTTGTCAATAATTATGATAAGGTTTTCATAGCTCACAAAAACTCTCCTAATCTAGAGTGTTCCCTCCAAGAGTGCCTTAAAGTTGTTCCCTACTGGCTTTCTTCAACTCGAAAATATTCTTTTTGATCAAATTCTCTCCCTTATTGATCTTAAGGAGTCTATGAGCACAATGGTTGATGATAAAGTCTTTAGGTGTAATGGTTTTCATGTGAATTATATAAGGCTCTATGGGACTATGTTGGAGAGGATCTACTTAAAGTTTATCTAAAATATTTCCATTCTAAATCCCTAGGGAAGCTTATTAATAAAGAGAATATTAAACTCATACCTAAAGCTAAAGATTCTGAATGGGTTTCCTTAAGTCTTGGTATATCCTAGATAATATTGTTGTTCTATGGGAATGCATATAATGGGCTTGACACTCTCAGTAAAAGGCCATTTTATTAAATATTGACTTTGTTGGAGGTTTAAGGAGTTTGTCATTGATATGCTTGTTGGCAACATGAGCATGGGTGTACACTATGCATATGTAGTGTTGTCATTGATGTCAACATTGTGATTTTGTATGGATATTGATGTGTAGACCATCTTGGTGAAGCATGAGTGGGTATATAGATGATAATCCAATGTATAGTTGCAAGAAGGCTTGATCTGATGCAAATAGTTCAAGTGGAAAATTGGATAAGTGTCAGAACAATGTTTTTAGTGTACAGGACATCTAGTATTTTTCTCCACATTAGTCCGCCTTGAAGAATCTCGCTTTATAGTTCTAAGGAAATTTTGTTAGATGTTAGAGGAGTCTAAATCCAAGTTTTCACATTGTTTTACCTTTTGGTGTAGAAATTATGAAAATTTGGTATGTGGCGATTGATCATACTATACTATACACTCGACATGTATCCTTGTCGGGGTCTAGGGTTGGGTTGGGCCCCGAGCGGGGGTTCGAGGATGGCAGCCCCCAAGAAAAAAAAATTCCCTTTTTTTTCATGTCATCACTAAAAAAGGAAAAATCGCCGAAAAAGAAAAAAATTACTTTGTAAAACCCTAATTCTAGAAGCTTCTTAAAAGCTTGTTATAAGGTGTTGGGATTGGGGTTACAGTATGTAGAAAAAGATGATTATTCACAAGATTGTAATAAGTTTTGCACTGGATAATAAAATCATTGGATGGCTACAGTTTTGTGGATGTAGCCTGGATTGGGTGAACCACGTTAAATTCTTTGTGTTGTCTTGTTTCTGATATAATTTTCTGTGTGTTTTATTTCTTTTTTTATTGATCAAATATGTATTTAACTGTTAGATATCTACTTGCTAACCCTAACAAGTGGTATCAGAGTGGGTTGTGTTTGATTATCATTTGCAGGAAAGTCTCACGGTTAAGTGGGAGTAATGGTAGATGAGGGTAAATTGAAGGTAGATAAATTCAATGGGCAGAACTATCAGTTATGGAAGATGCAGATGGAGGACTATCTCTATCAAAAGGATTTATGGAGGCCATTGGAAGGAACAACCAAGAAACTAGCAACAATGAGTGACGAGGAATGGAAACTTTTGGACATAAAGGCACTGGGAGCCATTCATTTATGCTTGGCACAATCGGTGGCATTCAATATTACAACAACAAAGACAACTCAAGAGTTGATGGAAATCCTGGAAAAATTATATGAAAATAGTAGAAGGTGGGTCAGTTGCTAATCATTTAAATGAGTTTAATACAGTTACTAGTCAATTAACTTTTGTAAATGTAAAATTTGATGAAGAAGTTAGGGCTCTTTTGATTCTGTGTTCTTTGCTAGAAATATGGAATAGCTTGGTAATAGTTGTTAGCAATTCTATTGTTGGTTCGAATACATTGAAATTTGATGATGTTGTTGGTGTTATTTCGAGCGAGGAAATTTGTAGGAAAATCTCAAGTGGAACATCCACATCAAGTAGTGTTTCGAATGCAGAAAGCAGGGGAAAAAAAAAGGAGAGAGGAAAAAATTCTAGAATTCATGGGAAGTCATGAGGAAAGTCAAAGGACAAAAGGTCCCAATCTAGAGACAAGAGGGATTGTTGGTACTATGGTAAGCTAGGTCATTTAAAGAAACATTGCTAGTCTTGAAAAAATAAAGGAGACAAAAAGGAAGGCAATAAAGAGGAAAATGTGCTAGGTAATAAATCTGATGAGGATGCTTTGATTCTTTCCCTTGATAATGCTAATGATTCTTGGGTGTTAGATTCAAGGGCTTCATTTCATGCTACGCCCCATAGAAGTTATTTTCATGATTATGTCCAAGGGGATTTTGGGTATTTGGGAGATAACGAACCCTGTCAGATTGTTGGAAAGGGAAGAATCAAGATTAAGTTGTAGAATGGGAATCATTGGCTACTACATGAGGTAAGGCACGTTCCAAAGTTGAAAAGAAATTTAATTTCAATAGGGCAACTAGATGATGAGGGTTCTGTTGTTACATTTAGTGATAAAAATTGGAAGGTTACAAAGGGTGCCTTAGTGGCAAAAAAAGGTGTGAAAGTAGGCAGCTTATATCTTTGTACATGTCATATTTTTCCTCCTACTTTAGCTATTGTAGATAAAAATCAATGTTCAGGAACAGTTGTTGCAGTTCAGCAGGCAGAAAATCAGACAGTTGCTATGGATTTTGAATCAGCACTGTGGCATAATAGACTTGGGCATATGAGTGCAAAAGGTATAAAAGTACTTCAGTCAAAGAATGTTTTACTAGGTTTGAAATGTGTTAATATGGGTTTCTATGAAAGTTGTGTGTATGGAAAACAAAAGAGAGTTAGTTTTCTCAAGGATGGGAAGCCAAAGAAAGATGAGAAATTGGAGCTTGTGCATATAGATGTATGGGGACCAACTCAAGTATCTTCTCTCGGGGGCTCTCAGTATTATGTCATTTTTATTGATGATGCAACAAAGAAGGTATGGATTTTTTTCCTTAGGAAAAAATCTAATGTATTTGAAACTTTTAAGAAATGGAAGAGCTTGATTGAGAATGAGACAGGTAAAAAGTTAAAATGTCTCAAATCTGATAATGGTGGTGAGTATTGCAGCAGAGATTTTGAAGATTATTGTTCCTCTAATGGTATTCGTAGGAAGAAAATGGTTCCAAGGACTTCACAGGAAAATGGAGTGGCTGAGCGCATGAACAAAACAATAATGGAGCATGCACGAACTATGAGATTGCATGTTGGGTTGCCTTTAAACATGTGGGTAGAGGTTGTAAACATTGTTGTTTATTTAATCAATAGAGGTCCCTCTAATCCTTTAGGCTGCCGTATTCCAGAGGGAGCATGGACATGTAAGAAGGTGAGTTATTCTTTTCTCAACACCTTTGGTTGTGAAGCATTTGCACATGTAGATTATGAAAATAGAACCAAGATTGATGCAAAATCAAAGAAATGTATATTTGTTGGATATGGCATTGATGAATTTGGTTATAGGTTTTGGGATTTTGAAAATAAAAAAATTGTGAAAAGCAAGGATGTCATATTCAATGAGAAAGTGTTGTACAAAGATCAATTGCAATAGCATGAGAAGAAAGAAAATGATTATGTAGTGTTGGATGATACACCAAACAACAATGTTCCAGTGGTTCCTCATGCTTCACAACAACAACAATAACAAATACCACAAACTCTAGTGAATGTTAGACGATCTTCAAGGATAAATAAATCTCAAGAAAGATTTTCTCCCTCTTTGTATTCTATTTTATTAACCGATACTGGTAAACTGGAATGTTATGATGAAGCTATGCAAGTGGATACAAAGGTTCAGTGGGAGCATGGAATGGAAGAAGAAATGGACTCCTTGCTGAAAAATCGGACTTGGGAATTATGCAAGTTTCCTACAGGTAAAAAGGATTTACCAAAAAAATGGGTTTATAGGCTAAAAGAGGAGGATGGAGGTAAGAAAAGATTTAAAGCCAGATTAGTTGTAAAGGGATTTGCACAGAAAAAGGGTATTGATTTTGATGAAATATTTTCTCTTGTTGTTAAAATGACTTCTATTTGTATTGTTTTAAGTATTGTGGTTGCTGAAGATTTGCATTTAGAACAACTTGATGTTAAAACAACCTTTCTCCATGGTGATTTGGAAGAGGAAATATTTATTGAACAACCACAAGGGTTTGAGGTTAAAGGTAAGGAGAAACTTGTGTGCAAATTGAAGAAAAGTCTATATGGCTTGAAGCAAGTACCTCGGCAATGGTATATTAAATTTGATAGTTTTATGGCTGAGCAAGGCTACAGTTGGTGTAATTTAGACCATTGTGTTTATTTTAAGAGGTTAGATGATGGTAGCTACATTATCTTATGTTTATATGTTGATGATATGCTTGTAGCGAGGTCTAACATGGATCACATAAGAAAGTTAAAACAATAGCTAGAAAATTCATTTGCTATGAAGGATTTGGGGGCAGCAAAGAAAATCATTGGTATGAAGATTACAAGAGATAAGAAAAATAGAAAATTGTTTTTATCTCAGGCTGATTATGTTGAGAAGGTGCTGAAGAGATTTCATATGGAAAATGAAAAATTTGTTAGCACACCTTTGCCCAGTCATGTTAAGTTGACTAAGGATATGTGTCCAAATACACAAGAGGAGGAAGAAAAAATGTATAAGGTACTATATGCTTCAACTATAGGTAGTTTAGTGTATGCAATGGTATGCACAAGATCGGATATTGCACATGTTGTAGGAGTTGTTAGCAAGTATATGAGTCATCCCGATGTTGAGCATTGGAATGTGGTAAAATGGATTCTCAAGTACTTGAGAGGTACATCCAATAAATGTTTATGTTTTGGCGGCTCTAATACTAATTTAAAAGGCTATGTTGACTCAAATTTGGTAGGGGATATAGATACCAGGCGGAGTACCATATGTTATGTATTTACAGTTGGTGGGACAACAGTGAGTTGGATTTATCAGTTGCAAAAGTTGGTTGCTTTATCCACCACAGAGACAGAGTATGTTGCTGCAACAAAGGCAGAAAAGGAGATGATATGGCTACAACTTTTCAGTGAAGAGTTGGGAAAACAATAGGCTAAAAATTACTTATTTACAGACATCCAGAGTGTTATACATCTTGCAAAGAATTATACCTTGCACTCTAAAACAAAACACATATAGTTGAGATATCATTTCATTCGGTCAGTGTTGGAGGATGAACATGTCAAGCTAGAGAAGATACATACAAATGCCAATCCAACATATATGTTTATGAAGGCGGTGACAAGGGAGAAGTTGAGCTCCTCTTTAGCTTCGATTGGCCTTCAAGGCTGAATTCAAGTATTACAGAGCAGTAGGGTCCAAGGTACTTATTTCCAGTGGGAACTGTAAGTAAGCTTGTTAAAAAGGGTTGGGATGGGGGTTATAGTATGTAGAAAAAGGAAATTATTCACGAGATTGTAATAATTTTTGCACTGGATAATAAAATCATTGGATGGTTGTGGTAACCATGTTAAATTCTCTGTGTTATCTTGTTTCTAATATAATTTTTTGTGTTTTATTTCTCTGTTTTATTATCAAATCTACATTTAACTGTTAGATATCTACTTGCTAACCCTAACATGAATAATAGAATATCAAGTCTTCCAGTGATAATGATTTCCAATACATGGTGTATGTTTTGGTGATTCCCCACATCACTGTGGAATAAAAAATTTCATTGATGATTTATGGAGGTGTTGATAGGTGTCAAGTGCACCTATTCTCCAAGTGGCGTGAAGTTTGGAGGTCCATGTGTCCGTTTGTGATTGATCAGTTGGTGAATTTTGATGTTAAGTCTTAACTAGTGCTAACCTAATCTATTGATCTGTTATAAAGATCTTATTATAGGTCCACCCCCAACCTATCTTATGTGTTACAAGTTTGAATTAAGGCATGAGGTGTTTATGGTTGATTGGGAGTCGACAAGTCATTTTTTACATTTTATATCTAATTAGGTCGACCTATTTGATGTTATAGGTGTTTGCAGATTTGATTGATATATATATATATATGTAAGTTCATTTTAGTGTTGTAGGGCATGAACACAAGCATTGTTAATGTGAATTGTACAAAGGTGATGTGAATGAAGAGTAGAGCAGAGTGTTAGAGTGGAGTGATATGAAGTGTGTTGACTTTGTATATTAGGCTTCATTGGAAATGTATTCCAATATGTTGTAGATACATTTGTAACAATTCATTTTGGTTGTGTGCTACCCCTCTTCTATCTTTTCTTCTTTTTGTGGGAAGTGAGTCCACTAGGAAAATGAGGCCACCTATAGTGAGCACTTCTATAATATCTTATAACTGGTTATAATATATTGTGAGCTAATCCTCATCATGGTTTTTCCCTTTTTGGGTTTTCCACGTAAAAATTTGGTGTTCATGTGTTATGTGGTTTTGATGGTTGCTTTCATGATTTCCTTTCTTCAAATTGATTATTCTATGTGGAATGAATGTTTAAATGTTTAAGTGATTTAGAGAGTACTGATCACCCCCCTCTCAGTATTTTGGGTGTTCAACAATTGGTATCAAAGCTTGGTTCCTTGGAAGAAGCTTAACTGCTTAGGGAAGATCTTGGAGGTTCATCACATGGCTCTTAAAAGATATCCTACTCCTCTGGAATAAATTCATGTTGTTGGATTCACAGAAGAAGATTGCATGGTTGATATGAATGGAGAACTTAGAATAGCTCTTGAAGATCTGGAAAGGACTGAAAGTGAGAACAAATATCTAAAGGAAAATGTCAAAGAATTAAATGAATGCATCAAAAAATTGAGAGAACAAAACAAAAAAATTAGAGAAAGACATAAGGAAATCAATGAGCAGTTGAAGAAAGCAAATGAAATAATTACTAGTATGAAAGTGCAAGTTGAAGAAGGAAAAAGAGTTGAAGAATTTCCAAATGCTAAAATGAAAAGAAAATCTAAAGAATGTTCAAAACTAGAAGAAGTTGTGACCTTGAGATCAGACCTTGATAAAGAAAAGATTCATGAAGACAAATTCAAGATGAGTTCTACAAAGGTTGATGAAATGATTACAAACTAGAAAGGATCTAAAGACAAAGAAGGATTAGGGTTTAAGAAAGGTGAAAGCTCAAAGACAAATCAAACTCCAAATCAGACTTAAAAGAAGGACAATTAACAAAATAAGATTGAGGAAAAGAAGAGTAATTGCAAACAAGTCCAGAATTAAAGGAGAGACTTCAAAAGACAACCAATTAGACAATCAAATGCACAAAGGTACACATATTTTAATGTTTTTTTGTTATTCCTACAATAGATTTGGACATAAGGTTGTAGAATGTAAAATCATAATGAATTAGAATGTTCCATCTTTTTTCAATTAGTGCTTTACATGAAAAAGACTCAGTCATAAGGCTAGTGAATACAAAAATTATATGATGAATGTTGGAAATATATGCCTCAATCATCACAGGCTGTAACCTCTAATGGAGCAAAGTCGGTATGACATCTATCATGTCTGGCCGACTAGCAGCTTTGATACATTATGATTTGTACAGGTCGTTGTGACCTAGCTTCTGTCTCACCGAATGTTTTCACTGTGGAGTCTATCGTTGTGACATAGAGCAGTCATTGAAACCTCTCACCGCTCATGGAGATCCCTGGCCGACAGGCCATTCTATCACATATTGGAATAACCTACAGTGGCTCGGTGAGAAGTCTTATCGAGATATTAAAGTCTCACCAATAGTATGTTGCATGTTGTCGTCTTCGACGTATCTTATATTACATCGGTAAGAAGTCTTACCGATGTGCAAATGTCTCACCGACTGAGGTTCAATTGTTGGTCATCGGAGTAACACAAAGGATATCAGGGATAACTCTTAGCGATTGACAAGAGTCTTGCTGACTACTATTTGGCGCTTGGTATGTCTGGGGGTTTCAGAGTAACGTCTCAATGATAGAGATGAGTCTCACCGACTAGTGGATGCTTCAATGTAACGTAAGGAGACTCGGTGGAAGGTCTTGGCGAGCAGTAAGTCTTGCCAATAGGAATGTTGAGATCATTATGTTTTTTGAATATCGATATGTGGTCTCACCGAAGAGCGATAATCTTTCCGAATGGAAAACTCACGTCTATGTGACTTGTGGAGCTTCGGTATGACATCTCAGCAAAAGTGATATGTCTTGGTGACATGGTGAAAGCTGAGCAATAGTCTTCTAAACTCGATGTAACATCTTAGCAATAAGGATAACTCTTGTCGATATCGATATGAAGTTGTTGGCATCGGGGAGACATGGTCAGTGTCTCACCGACATGCCAACACAGATTGAAGCCGTTTGACTGAGTGATACTTTCGTATGTGGCATCTTGTGGACCAATAGGAGAAGCCAAATCTGAATAGTTGGAAGATAGTTCGTTGTGGCGGTTCTGTGAGGAAGCTCGACAGACAGGGAACGACATGAATATAGTTTGTAGTTGCAGATGCTCGATGGTTTGATGGTTGGTTCGATCAACAGATGTGTGAACAATTTGAATTGGATCATAGTGAATTCTATTCTATGTAGACTGTAACTTGAAGGTTCATGTACAAAGATTGATCATTGTGAAAGCTATTGTAATCTGACATTAGAAAGATAAGTCTGACATTTGTATGTAATCTCTATTACTGTAATACAAAGTGATTTCTCTTGGTGTGGTGGGTTTTTTCTCCCGTAAGGGTTTTCCCATGTATATCTGGTGTTCAACTGTATTTGTCTAATTCTCTACTTCTGATATTTATTTCAAAGTGCATCTTAATTGAAATATAATTGAAAAATTAAAAGTATATCTACATTCTTCCCTGAGGTTTTGATGTTTAGGAGAGTTGTTTCCGCATCGAGCTTTCCTTACAATGAATGGCTATAACAATGGTATGAGATTTCAATCTTTTAATGGCTTTTTTTATGCATGTAATGGAATTGGGAAAAAAGAAAATCAATGTAGATCCAAAATGGTGGAAGTAAGCTTGTTCAAAATACTATCACTTGTTACAATTGCAATAGACCAGGACACATTTCCAAATTTTGTAGAAGCAAGAGCAATCTGGTAAAGAAGAATGATCCATCAAAAAAGGTTGAACTAGTGGAGATGAAGAAAGAGATGGACAAGATTTGGATAAAGAAGACATTGAGACTAAGCCTAATTCCGTACCGACATCTAGTGCAAATGTTTCCTCTTAAAACTAAGAAGAAATCTTAGGGGAAGCATTAACAAAAGATTCATTTATCCCTGCTAGAGAAATTTTTTGATGTTTCAACACATGGATATGAGGTGTAGGTTGACATGGTTAACCTATTGGTGGAAGAACCAATGAAAAATATTGAGTTGTAGAAGTTTTCAAAGAATTTGAAGTTGACTATGCACAAAATGGTTTTTACCATATTTTCAAATTATGTATTCAATGTGAATTAAGTCAGTGCAAAAAGGTAATAAGTGATTTCATACACAATCTAATTCATTTAAAATGAGCATTTGAGGAGAAACTTAGTGCACCCCTTTTGGATGAAAATAAAGCTACATTGGCTCAAGTGTACAATAAGACAGGAAGCCATCGATGAAGAAGCAAAGTTAAGATATTCTGCTTTGGAGAAACTTACTGCACCCCTTTTGGATGAAAATAAAGCCACATTGGCTTAGGTGTACAATAAGGAATTCAAAACCAAAAAAATGGTAATGACCCTTATGAGCCAAGACAAAGATGACTTTGAGAGATTAAAGAAATAGGCTATTGAGAAGATTGCCAATTTGGAAAAGGATTTGGATATATGATCTCAAACAGAGAAGAGAAAGAACATGATGATATGCCAACTTTGGAAGTTAATTTAATAGTTGATGCACAACTTGAGAAGATTCTCAACATGAGCATGAAACAAAAGAAGAGAATGTGCAAGATGAAACTCTTTTGGATGTGGAAGAAAATATTGCAAAAGAAAATGTCACTAGTGTTGAGAACACTACAAAAGAAGATATTACAAGTGATGCTCCTCTAATAAGAGAAAATACTGATACAAAATAAAATGTCTCTAAAAAGAAGGAGGATGCATCTATAGGACATAACACCCCTCCTTCAGAACCTAAAAATAATGCAAAGGTTGTACAAGACAACCTAGAGATGAATATGCCTTCGGATAACACTAATAAATCTATTGATGATGAGTAGAAGACTACAAATGTACCTAGTACTGAAGAGAAGAAGGATGAGGAAGAGCCTATCAATGCTAAGAATAATGATGAAAAAGCATAAAGTAGCTCATTGGTGACAAGAAAAAGGCTTTGGAAATGAAGGATGTAGAAAATAAAGTGAATATGGTCAGAGAATCTACCAATACCTCTGAAGATTCATTGAAGAATTTGTTAAGCATGCAACTCCAGTTCCAACTAGTTGTATCTACAACAATGGCAGGTAGATATGGATAAGATATCTCCATTTCACAAGCTTCAATTAAGTGCTTTGTTTCATGCCTATGCCTAGAAGGAAATTCTACAAACTCATCAAAAGAGTGCAGAGCTTATTGATGAAGCAGTGAAGGTACTACAAGAAAGCATACCCAGTGTAAGCATAGATAATTCTTTATTTGGTATAGAAAATTTGAATTTTTTGCATGATTTATTTAAAGATTATTCTAGTGGTTTGAAGGAAAAACTGGAGAAGGAGATAGATGAATGATAATAAATTAATGGATATAACAGACAAGTGTGCCATTGCACACAATAAATTTCAAAATAATATCAAATATGTACAGGATTGTGTTGTGGAAGCCAAGATGTTGTTCTAATTTTGTACAAAGTGGCCTAGGTCCACTAAAAGCATCAAGGATGAGATGGACTCAATTGAGTCCCAAATTGATAAGGCATCCAATGCCTATGATCCGACACAAGACATTGATGGGAGCACAAGAACAATAATTGAGAATATGCATGAGCAATTCTTCCAACGACAAGTACAAAAGAAGAAGATAATTATGTAGTTTGGACATCTCAAGGATTTGGTGAATGCTAAATTCACACCAATCTCTAGTGCCCCAATGAGTGCAAACAAAGTAATGAAGTTAAATCTAGTATCCAACACTCTAGATGATGGTGAAAAACTTCTTATGGAGTTTGAGACTCATAGACGCATACTTTTCCTAGCCAAGGAAGGTTGGGAAGAAGGAAAAAAAGACTGGAGAGCACACTTTGAGAAGTTATAGGTGTCAAATACCTCTTCTGGTTAATAATATTCAATTGTACATATTTATTTCTTATTATGCATTTCAGTTTCTTAGTCATATTTCATTATATATATCCGAAAGATAGAGATGGATTTCTAATGCAAATTTTGATCTACCTTGATGATTTTCACTGTTAGGGGCAATAAATGTGTAGTCAAGTAAAGAGTTGGAAAGGGGGAGAAGCAAAGAACAACAATATGCCTATATGTTTTGTACCCTTTTCCCTTGATGTCAAAGGCGGGAGTAGTTTTGGAGAATATTTGATGCATGTTTCCATCTATGGCAAAGGGGGAGATTGTTGGAGGTTTAAGGAGTTTGTCATTGATATGCTTGTTGGAAACATGAGCATGGGTGTACAGTATGTAGATGCAGTGTTGTCATTGATGTCAATATTGTGATTTGGTATGGAGATTGATGTGCAAAACGTCTTGGTGAAGCATGAGTGGGTATATAATGATAATACAATGTATAATTGCAAGAAGGTTTGATCTAGTGCAGATAGTTGAAATGGAAACTTGGCTAAGTGTCATAATAGTGTTTTCAGTGTACAAGACATCTGGTATTTTGGTTTGCACTATTCCATCTTGAAGAATATTTCTCTATGGTTCTAAGGCAATTTTTTTAGATGTTAGAGGATTCCAAATCCAAGTTTTCACATTGTTTTACCTTATGGTGTAGAATTCATGAATAACAAAATATCAAGTCTACTAGTGTCGGTGGTTGCTACTATAGGGTGTATGTTTTGGTGAGTCCACACTTCACCAGAGAATAATATTTTTTCTTGCAGATTTGTGGAGGTGTTGAAAAGTGTCAATTTCACCTATGTTCCAAGTGGCATGAAGTTTGGAGGTCCATCTATTTGTTTTTGTTTGATCAGTTGGTGAATTTTGATGTTAGGTTTTCACCAGTGTCAACCTAATATGATATGAGTATTGTGGAGGTTATGTAAGTGTTGATCCATTATAAAGGTGTTATTATAGGTCCACCTTAACCTATCTTATGTGTTACAAGTTTGAATTAAGGTGTGAGGTGTGTATGGTTGATTTGGAGATGACAAGTCATGTTTTACATGTTATATCTAATTAGGGCAACCTATTTGATGTTATAGGTGTTTGTGGATGTGATGGATATATATGTAATTTCATTTCAGTGTTATAGGGCATGAACACAAGCATTGTTGATAAGAATTATGTGAAAGTGATATGAATGATAGAGTAGAGTGTTAGAGCAGAGTGATATGAAGTGTGTTGACTCTGTATATTGAGATTTAGTGGAATTGTATTCAAACATGTTGTATATGCATTTGTAACAATTCATTTTGTTTGTTTTCCACCCCTATCTTCTATATTTTCTTCTTTTTATGGGCAATGAGTCCACTAAGATAGTGAGTCCACCTACAATGAGCACTTATGTAATATATTATAAACCGGTTATAATATATTGTGAGCTAGTCCTCACCGTGGATTTTCCCTTTTTTCGGTTTTCCATGTAAAAATTTGGTGTTCATCTATTATGTGGTTTGATGGTTTCTTTCATGATTTCCTTTCTTACTGCAAATTGATTATGTTATGTGGAATGAATTTTTAAATGTTTAAGTGGTTTCATAGAATACTGATTCACCCTTCCCCTCTCAATATTCTGGGTGTTCAATAGACTTTGCTAAAATGTATGACTGTATTGGGTATCCTTTTATTATTTCCATGCTCCAAGCTTTGGAGTTTAGTCACTGCTTTATTCAATCTATTAGCATTTTTTTTCTAATGATTTACTTGAATTATCATCAATGGTCATCAATCTCATGATTTTGGGATTTTTTACTCCATTTTTCAAGGTTTCCCTCTAGCCCCCTCTCTCTATGTTCTTGTTGATAAAGGATTTGGGTATCTTCTAGCTCACTCGATTTCCCATGGGCTAGTCAGAGAATTTCCTTCCCTGATTCATCAACACAACTTGTTAATGACCACTTTTCAGACGATTATCTCCTCACTCTCATTGAAGAGGAGAAAAACATCAAGGAAACTCTAAAATGAATGGACCTGTTCTATCAAGTGTTAAGATCAGTCATTCAATGGCACAATACTCAATGTTACCAATAAAGTAATCTTCTTATGCCTCCATGGCTTCAAAACTCTTAGTGGAAATGGATTGGCCACAATGAGATCTTCAAATTTCTAGGCTTCTTAGGTGGCCTTATGGCATATTTTTCTCTCTAGAATTAAAAAGAAGCTTGACTAATAGATTACTAAGCCTCTTTCCCTGGTAAGTAAATTTCAAGTGTGTTATAAAATTATTTAAGCCACTCAATGTGTATTATTCCTCAGATTGGGCTCCCTCTAAGGCCTCCTACCTAAAGTTGGAGAAGCTTCTTCAAAATTCTCTCTGGGTTTCCTCCAATAACCACAAGGGATTTCATCAAGCTTCCTATAAATGTTGTTGTCTTCCTTGTGAATTTGGAGGTTTAAGTTTGTTACCCACCTAGCAACAAGGGTTGGCTCTTTGCATCAAATGAATTGTTTGAGCCCTCACTAGAAATGAATCTTGGAAGATTTTTCTTCTACACTCCATTTCCTCTAGCTATCGAGTTCATCAGCCTACTTGGAAGGGGATTGGTCTTCAAATCATTCTCATCATGAAGGATGCAATTCACATCAAAGGAACTTTTGCATCCAAAAGCATTTGGTGTGCTTGGGAGGTTGTTAATCCTTTGCCTTTCTAGAATGGGTTTGGTTTTAAAGAGGGCCTTTCTTTCAATCAACACAATATTTGGTATTCTTCCATTTTCCAAGATCAAGGCTACCCTTTGGATTGGTTGTCATGGGTGAGGGATTTTTGGTTTCACCAAAAAGGTATCCAATGCCCACAAGATTTATTCTCCATAAAGTTTGACTCTTATGTCCTAGGATGAGATTAAGGCTAAATTTTTCATTTCTTGTTAGCACCATAAGAGTTTTATAGCTATCATAAGGGGCTATTCCTATTTATACGGTTCACAAAAGTTGAATTCAATCTTCCAAACAATAGTGGAAAGATTGGAAATGGATTCTAAACATTTCCCTCTATAACTATAAGCCACATCTTGGCTACAGTTGGATTTCTCCATATTTACCCATGGTCCCTAATTTAAACCTGAGAAGGAATTTGTAATTTGTATGGAATTAAAGGTAGTGGAAAAAATTCTACACTAATCTTGAGATGATGTCTATGCAAAAAAAAAAAAAAATCTTTCTAAAAGTTGCATAAACTTACACAAAAATAAACATAAAATATCATCCATATCACAACATAGTGATTTATGTGGGGAAAAACCTTTTGAGAGAAAAACCCCACACTCCAAAATTCACCCATATATTAGTAAAAAATTAACAAGATTACAATATACTTATAGAGCAAGCTTTTCTTAAGAGTATCACCAACCAAAGACCCAGAGGTAACTCAACAACTATCAAACTCTCACACACTACAATAGTACAATCCACAACCATAATACAATGCCCTCATAAAATACGGTTGCCTTGTAGAGAAAAAAAAAACCAACATAATATCCACCATTAGATATGTGACCTAATGATGAATGGTCCAAATTTACATTAAAAATATATATATATTGTGGTTTTTCAGGACACTAACCCCAAACCCTCACCAAGGCACATGACCCTTGGACCCCCTAATAGGGGATGATCTCCCTAGACCCCACATGGGGGTTACCCCCCTACACTCAAATATATTAACTTGTTATAATCGTAAGGTTGAGACACCATTTTTCCTAACATTCTCCCATTATTTAAAATCCTCACAAGAGCAACATGAGGATCAATACTATGATTTAGTTTCTAGGGGATTAGAGGCCCATAGACTCCAAACACCATCTGAGCTTCTCTATGAGCTCACAACCTTAGTTAAATAATCTATAACATTCATCAAATTCTCTACCTTCAATAGCTCCACCCTGCCATCCTTGACCATATCTCTAACAAAATGATACAATACATCAATTTGCTTAGTCCTAGCATGAAATATCAAGTTCTTAGCTAGGTAGATCATATTCTAACTATCACAATAATCTATCATTACACCTTGTTTTTTCAATATTTTAGCATAGCCTCTTAAGAAAAATGTCATATTTACAATCATGAGTAGCTACATTATACTCAGCTTCAATAGTGGACAAAGTTACCACAACCTATCACTCATCCAACTGATTACACCTTCAAATAAAGTAAGCACATCAGTGTTGAAAACAAGGTAAAGATAAGCTAGAATATTAACTTATACAATTGATTTTAAACTAAAAGTTATATTACCAAATCATATTTAAATATGTGATTGCAAATTCAACATTAATAAAATAATCAACAAACCATAAGAGACACTATCTTTACATGGAGAAACCCTTTCAAGAAAAAATTTCACATGAAAACAGAGGGCAAGTATATTATTACTCTCCAATAAAGAGATGTACAAAAATACACTTCACTATCATTCTTTTATCAACCCGACAACACCATGTTACCTGCAAGAACTCAACATAAAACTACCATCCCATGACTCCAATTTATAGAAACTTGTGACAGGAAAAACCACTTGAATGGTAACCTGAAACAAGAGGAAAATACCACCTCCAAAAACCCACACCATCCTCTTGGATAGCTAATAGACATAGTAAAATGTTTAATTCCATTCACAACTTTTCTCATGAACACCTATAATGGCGTGAGTTTGCACCCCTTGTAAATTCCCCATTTACACCCCTTACCTTATAAAAATCAAACCTAATGATGTTATTCTATGTCCTACGTCCGCTCTCCATCCATTTGGAAATTGTCTATAGTGTCGATGAGGGAATTTATGTCGAGGACACGAGCGCAGCTTGTGGATATCTATGCAATGCGTTGTCATCCTGATAGGATTCTTGCCTCTAGAATCCGCAGAGGCGTTACAATTCTCCATTGGTGTCGAAGTGTAACATCTTTGCTCACTTGACTAATCTTCAATAGCTTCTTTGGCATCCCTTTCATCTTCAAAACATTATCTCATTCATTCAATTTGATCTTCTTCATTCACTTGATCTTCTACACACACTTCTCGATCTTCTTGAGCATTCTACACACTTCATTCACAATACTTTCACCATCCTTGAAGCTCCAAGTTGAAACTTTTTCAGTTTTACTCCTCTTGTTGTTGTGGCAATGTTGGTACTCACAAGCTTGTGAGCTCACATCTTCTTTCACATGCCTTGAGAGCATCTTGTTGGGAAGGTGATATCCATTCACTTAGCATCATTGTATTGTTTTAGTAGCATATTTTTGTTAGCATAGAACATAGTACTTCTACTTCAATATCGTTCTTTATCATAATTTCTCTATTATTGCTATTTCGGCTATCCATGGAGATGGAAACACCAAAACAGGGGTTTGACTATGGCAAGCCTTGAAACAATTTCAACATTTTTTCTCATTCTGTTATGTGTAGGTATATTTCATTCATGTGGAGCTTGTGGGAGGCTGGACTAACTGTAAGTTGGGTTTCTATCACCTTCACTCTTGTCAAATTCTAGTTTAAAGTTATTAAAGTATTCTTCTTGTTGTTTTGGTCATTTAGCTATTTTTTTCTTTTTATCATTATATCAAATTGTACTGGTTAGATCATTATTAATTTATTTCCAAGTTTCAGTTGTACTTTACAATTTATGTCTGGACAAATGCCAACACTTGATTGGGATGCCAGCACACCGCACTGTTGTTTATCTTCTACACTAGAGTCCTTTGGCAAAGAGTTGCCTAAGTTGTAGTCCAAACTTGAGAATTTTCTCACTTGAATTCCTAAACCTCTCGAGTCGAAAAAAGGAGAGAGGTAGATCAATTTCCCTTCCTTTCCACCCTCTTAAAACATCAAACCTATCTTAGACAATCCCTTAGCATGAGGTAGATCAAGGAAGCTAATTTTTCTAGACCCTCACGTGACCTGTGGTGTTGAGCAGTTAGTCCCCCTCCTCTACATTTTGGTGAACCCGATGTAAAGCTTGTAATGTCTATTTCTTTGTGTTGAGTTACTTTCTCTTGTATCTGTGAAGGTTGTAGACTTGTGCGTTGTAACACTTTATGAGATTCACAACTCAGTCCACGAATTCTAGATACGTTGGTAGAAAGAGCGTGTGACAACACTTAGAGTTGGACTTTAAAAAGGTCACTACGGCTCTCACTTCACAAGAGATGATCAATGACGAAGACGAGTTTCTTCAATGAAACCACTAGTGCCCCTACTCCTCCTATCTCTCCTACAACCCCACATTTGAACAATGACGATTATCTCACTATTCTTCTAGAGCATATCATTGCTCTAGATATGAGGCTAATGGATCTTGGAAATCACTTAGGGAAAGATCAAAACATGTCTAGAGCCACTAGGGTTAATGAGATCAAATATATGCTAGAGAAGGATCAAACAAGCATAGAGTTTCTCTATGGCCTTACCGATTTAATGGAAGCAAATGTCCCCTCTTACAACCCTAGGTCAAGTATTACCTAAGGTCATGAACTCGACACTTATGAAAGACATATTGGTGTCTCAATTCTCATGACATTAGTATGTATGGTTGAAACAGGCCCTTCTGTCAACATCTCTTGCTCCACCTCCTACTTTCAAATCAAGCAGAGCACCTCTAGGATTCAATGTTCTTCCTCCTGGGTGAAACCCTATCTTAGGAAATGGGATCTCTAGTGGAATGGGGTTGGTGGTTCTAGTATGTCTAGTGGCTCCAGCGGTGGCTACGATGGTGGTCATGGTGGTGGCTCTAGCAGTGGCCCTAGTAGTGGTTCTGGTGGTGGTCACAGTGGTGGCTTTAGTGGCAGCTTCACTAGTCCTCTTTATTCATCTGACCCTATTTTGAATGCTTTGCTACAAAATATGGGTCAAATGTAGAACCACCTGACAAGTTTGTCCCAATCCTCTACCTAGCCTATCTTGCAACCTTTTTTCAGCCCTTTGTTAGTGATGATTCTAAACACTCACATCCCTCAAGGGATGGAAATTCCTAAATTTGAGAAATATGATGGTAAAGGAGACCCTCAAACACATGTGTCAGCTTTCAACGCGATGTGTATAAAATTCTTTCACCATGATGCCTTGATGCCCAAATTATTTCCTCGATCTCTCAAGGAAAAAACACTAAAGTGGTACTATTCCTTGCCCGAAAACTCCATATTCTCATTTAATCAACTTGTTAATCAATTTCTATGATAGTTCCAAGCTAACATTGGGCCAAAAATGACCTTCTTGAATCTCGTCCAATGTAAGTAGGGAGATCATGAGAAGATTACTGATTTCATTGCTCGATACCAAGCACTCTTTTCACAAATCTCTTACCCACTACTTGACTCAAACGTATAGAAGGTGTTCATTAGCAACCTACTGCAACCTTGGTAGGATAAGTTTTCCTTGATGAAATATCCTTCTTTCACACTTTTGTACATGACGTTACGGGAATATCACTAGATGATTGTTCAGTTTAGGGGATCTTCCTTGCACTCCCATCTTAAACGAATATCTATAATATTAATTTTAGGAAAAGGAAAATCTATTGCAAATGTAGTCACCACGTCTAATGACAAAGGCCTCAAGTGCAAAATATAATTCACAAATTTTTCTGAATCTTATTCTTCTATTCTGCAGAAACTGTTGAAGGATAAGGTTATAACCTTGGAAGATTCTTGACCTCTTAAAGAGCATTATCTCGATTGGTATGATGAAAATGTGTTTTTCCAATACCATCATGTACACAAGCATGATACTAAACATTTTATGCACTTGCATTATGAGATACATGACTACTTTGATGATGATACCATTCACCTTGATGGTAAAAAGTAAAATACAAATAATTCAATGGCTAAGGAAAATAATGAATTGTAGATTTATATAGACCTATTTTCTTCTCACTTTGCGAATTTAATTATTGATCCTTTTGTTGCTTCTCCCAAGGCCTCAACATACATAAATGTGGTTTTTTTTACTCATAGTACTCCCCCTCAACCTATGATTAGTTCACCAAATATAACTTTTACATCGCACAATCTACCCATGACTAACAAAGCTTCTCCTCTATATATTCCCACCCACATCAATGGAAACATTGTGACAGGAGTCCTTGTGGATCCCACGAGCCATGTGAATGTTATTATAGAAGAGAATCTTTTGTTGAATTCATTACAAAGGGAGGAATATAATAAGATGAAGACCGTGCCATACGTACCCATGATGGTATCTCTCTTGCTATTTATGGTTCTATAACTCTTTCTGTCCTAGTGGGACCTAGGGCTATGAATACTACCTTTGACTCCATTCTAGAATCTGACTTGTTCAGAGTGAAGCTAGGCATCCCATGGCTAGTTTCCATGAATGAAGTCACTTTTTTTATTCATAAATGTTTAAAGTTCTCTCATGAAGGTGTAGTGCATTTCATGCATGACACTAGGTATTAGCCATTGGTATCTTGTGGGGGTTATTTGCTAGATCATTTTTGGCCCACCCCAGTTGGTCTACTTCCTCCAAGAATAGACCTACTTTATCAAAATTACATTAAGTATAAGATTGGGGGAAAGGTGCAACCGAAAATGACTTACCCTATAGCACAATAGTAGGTTGCCTCTTCCTCCCAAAAGGGGAAGGGGAAGCTTGCTCATGCTTAGGAGTATTCTTCTCCCTCTGCAATTCCACCTACCTCTGACTCATACCCTGTTATGGCACCCTCAATGTCAACCCCTATGCATCTCTGGGGGATTCCAATGGTGCCCACTTGGTGGAAAACCAAGTGTCAGGTGTTCGACCATCCTGTCTTGCTCATAGTGTGTCTTGTATGGTAAGGGGAAGGGTCCCAATGGAGCCACCTCTATGTCTTGGCCTCCATGGCCTCTTACTATTCTTGCCCCTGGGGTGGCGAATAGGAAGAGGCCTATCATTGAGGTGCTTGAGTCTGCTTCTCCTCTTGTTTTTACCTTAGTTCTTGCATCTCTTTCTCTTGTTCTTGTCTAGAAGTCACTCCCTCTACTAGAAACGGTTGTGATGGATACTCTGATGACTGAACAAGAGCCTCCTACTCCTCCTCAAGTTGTAGCCTCTAGCTCTCAGAGCCAAAGAAACCACCTTGTACATGAGCATAAGAAACAGAGGAAGGCTTTGGCCACTGAGCAAGCTACTTTGTAGAAGGAGGAAGGGGAGCCAGCAGCTGCTATCTCAGTGTCTTTTATTTTGTCCTCATCTTCCCCCCCTTCTGCTTCAATTTCCACTACCTTGATCTTGCTTTTGGCTCCCCCTGCAAGCATGGATGACCCTCACCCTAAAAGGGTGCAAGTTTTCATTGCTCCCTTGATTGAGCCTCCTCTTATGATGTCCCTTCTAGACATCCCACCTTTCCCCAAGCTCATGGATATGTTGAATACCTCGATGGTTTTTGTTGCGGTGTTCTCTTCTTCTTCCTCGCCTTCTACTTCATCTATGGGGATCTCGCATCCTTTGATGAAGTGCAAGTTGGAGAATGGCCCTGCTTTGAAGGGGGTTAGAAGAAGGGATCACCTCCTTCAGAAGTTGGTTCTACTTTGACCTGTATTATCCTAGTGATGGAGGTAGCCCCGATGTCCCTTGAGTTTGTCACTACCCAAAAGTCTTTTAGTGAAGTTGGCAGTGGATCTCAAGTGCCTCCTTCATCACTTGCTTAGTTGACACATGGAACTCCCATCAAGTGCATGTTCAACTTGGTAGACAATGTCCAGATTCTATCCTTAGCTCTTGTCATAGGAGAGTCAAAGGGTTCTCCCCTAGTTATCCCACCCTTTCAAGATCATTTTTCCTCCCCTTATAATGATCTAGATTGGGAGAACGATGACCTCTTGATTGATGAAGACTAGGGGGTGCCTCTTCTTTATCTGTAGATTAGATTTGTGTGTGTTGTTCTCCCCCTTGCTTGTTATTATGTGTTATTGAAGGACCCTTGTCACCCTTGTAGGTGCTTGGATACAAGAGTGTTTTGTGTTGTAACTTCTTCTATTTGTCACATCATTCTTCTCTTTGTTGTGCCTTGATTTTTGACAATTGGGGACGATGCAAAGTGTTGGGGGAATTTATGCCTCCCTTCAATGTTGACCCGATTTTTAATTTTTAATTTTTAATTTTTCTTCACGTTCCCTTCTTCATAATCCGATATAGTAGGGGGTTGATGATAGTTCATTTATATATTATATATTATAGCCATCTATCTATATTTATGAGCAGTTTTGACCTTGAATTATCAAATCCCCTTGTCTCTTGTTCGTTATGTTGTTGTTTGTCCATTCTTTTTATCTTTCTCTCTTCTTTGCTCGCTTTGTTATGTTGTGGTTCTTATGTGTTGTCCCTCACGTGTGCCAACATTACCATGATTACATCTCATCATGTTCTGTGAGCCACAACATCACTTTCATTCTTTATTTTCTCTCCTTAGGATGTCATGTTCCTCTGAATTTAGCCCACACCATCCTAAGGGGGGGCTATCATACTACCTTGATTTTCAAAAAGGTGTATTTTGTGGCCCTTGCTGAAAAATCCTTTACTTTTAAAAAATTGCATTATTCAACAAGGATCCTTAGTGAAATATTTCTTTCATCTTGGATTTGTAAGATAGAATATGAAAACTTTCCTTTGTGAAGGGAGTACTTTTCTGATGAAGAAGTCTCAAAACTTTCCCTTGTGAGGGAGTATTCTTTCTTTCGAATTCCTTGATTAAATAAATCTTTCAAAAGGATTCCTTGATGCTAGAATCATTGATGAAAAATGTTATATATTTTCAAATAGAGTGTCCCTTGAGTGGACCCCTTTTCTTTTGAATGGTTCTTGAGGGACCCCTTTGAAATCTTCTCCTTCAGTTGTTGACTGTCTACATGAATTTTTATGTTTCTTCCTATGTGGCTTTTTGATATCTAACATCTCTTCTCTATGAATTAACATGTTTTGCAAGAGCACTTGTGAAGTTGCTTTTAAATCAACTTTGCAGGACTAAGCACCTATAAGGGCCCAGCAGACTCTATGAAGCCTCTCACATCAGGCTTCCCTCAAGACCGAGCACCTAGGATTCCTCCTTTGCAAGTCTGAGGACTTATAAAGTGCTTTCATCCTATGGGATCTCTCTGTTCAACTCTGTGGGACCAAACACCTATAGAGCCTTTTGTTCACTTTTCCATAAGTCAGCGGACCTGCAATGCATTTTTTTCATCTCTCCTCATGACCAAGTACATGTGGAGCCATCTCCTCTTCCTAATAATTTGGGTGTGTCATATTGTGGTCTGCTTCCTTAACAGTTCAGGTATGCATTTCTCAATTTTCACTCTACTTTATCGTGCATTCACTAACACTTATGCTCACTAAAGTGGGGGAAAAATTTAATGGCATGAATTTTCACCCCTTGAAAATTCCCCATTTACACCCATTCCCTTAGAAAAATCAAACCCAATGATGGTATTCCATGTCCTTCATCCACTCTCCATCCATTTGACAACTATCTATAGAGTCGGTGTGAAAATTTCTATCGGGGACACAAGCGCAGTGTGTGGATGTCTATGTGATGTGTTGCTATCCTGACAAGATTCTCACCTCCAAAATCCATAGAGGTGTTACAATTCACTATTAGTTTCAACGTGTAATGTCTCTTCTCACTTGACCAGCCTCGAATGGCTCCTTTGGCCTCCCTTTCATCTTCAAAACACTCTCATTTATTCAATTTGATCTTCTTCATTCACTTGATCTTCTACACACACTTTTGGATCTTCTTGAGCATTCTACACACTTCATTCATAGCATTTTCACCATCTTTGAAGCTCCAAGTTAACACTCTACCAGTTTTACTCTTGTTGTTGCGGCAACATTGGTACTCACAAGCTCACGAGATCACATCTTCCTTCACGTTCCTTGAGAGAATCTTGTTGAAATTTTGATATCCATTCACTTAGCATCATTTTATTGTTTTAGTAGCATATTGTTGTTATCATAGCACATAGTACTTCTACTTCAATATCGTTCTTTATTGTACTTTCTCTATTGTTGCTATTTTGGCTATCTGTGGAGCTGGAAACACCAAAATAGGGGTTTGACTATGGAAATCCTCAACATAGCTCCAACATTTTTCCCAATTCTGTTGTGTGTAGGTATTTCATTCATGCAGAGCTTGCAAAAGGTTGGATTGAGTGTAAGTTGGATTTTTATCACCTTCGCTCTTGTCAAATTCTAGTTTAGCATTATTAAAGTATTCTTCTTGTTGTTTTAGTCATTTAGCTATTTTTTTCTTTCTATCATCATATCAAACTGTATTGATCAGGTCATTAGTAATTTCTTTCCAAGTTTCGACTATACTTTACACTTTCTATCTGTGCCTACGCTAGCACCTAACTGGGACACTAGCATGTCGTGTTATAGTTTTTCTTCTGTGCTAGAGTCCTTTGGCAGAGAGCTGCCTAAATTGTAATCCAAACTAGATAATTTTCTCACCTGACTTCCTAAACCTTTTGGGTTGACAAATTGATAGAGGCAGATCAATTTCCTTTCTTTTTCACTCTCTTAAAACATCAAACCTATCTTAGACAATCCCTTAGTGTGAGGTAGATCAGGGCAAAAGATTGTTCTAGACCCTCCCATGACCTTGGGTCTTGAGTAGTCGATCCCCCTCCTTTACAAAACCTAGCCCATATCCAATTAGGATTGTAAATTCTTGTTATTTTTTGACTCCGTGATGGAAAATTAACTGACACCGAACTCCTCCCCCACTTGTATACCTAAGGCATGACCTTTCACCTTCCATAAGTGGATGCTTGTGAATGATATTTTGTTAGGATTTGGAGTTGTACCCCATTGCATAAATTGACATATTATAATGTTATAATTAAATATTTATTTGATTATGGTGCACCTAGGAGGTGTGTTTAGCCACACTATATAATTATTTGGGGCCAATTGTAAGTTATATTGTAACATTGGGTTTATTATTTTATGTGTGGAAGACATAGGATAATAATTTAATATTTGGGGAAAGTATTTAATAATGTGAAAAATTAGAACCCAATATTAAATGAGGGGTGAATTTTTTTATATTAACATGGTTTTGTGGTACATATCTTTATCTTACCACTTGGTTGTATTTTTGTGAGATTGTGTCTATAAAAACAAGCACATGCTTAGTGGTTAAAGTTGCCTAGGTGAGTGGTCTATCATTATTCAAGTTTTTTTAGGAGTGCATATGTGAAGCATTGTGTGGGATGTGTGGATTCATTATTGGACACATGGAGAATGCATTGGAGAGGATTGATGTTTCAAAATTATTCATGGTAACTCCATAATTGCATGTATTATTTTATTTTTAAAAATAGATGGAGTCTAGGTGCTTTGGGATGTTGGGTTTTTCCCTCTTGATGGTTTCCCTAGAGTATATCTTGTGTTATTCTTGTGGCTTGTCTATTTTGATCTATTCATTATGGTTATTCTATAAGCTTGTACATGTTTTTATCTTATAGGATTATGTAGGAAATGGATTAATGAATTGGATATTGATGCATTATTTCTTGACAATTTTATCCATTTTTCCATGAAACTTCCACCAACATTAAATCACCTCTTTAAAATACAATTATAATATGTCAATATTTAATGATTTTATCTCACGTCCCCTAGAGCACATTCCAAGGAATGTGGAGACATATGAATGGCATAGGAATACCAGGTTAATTTTACATACCCTAACATTCCCCCACTTGACATTATACATTACAATTACATCCAATAGATACAAATAATAAATCAAGTAAAGTGATCAAGTCCCATGGCCTTCTTGCACCAAGAGGTTTTATCCATGGTCGTTGGCTTCATAAGGGAATATGAAATATCTTCCAAAGTTTCAACCTTTTCAATCAAGAGCTTACCATTATCAACCATTTCTCACACAAAGTGATACTAAACATCAACATGCTTAGTATGAGCATGATACATGAGATTTTTTAAAAAACAAATAGAACTCTAATTATCACATCCAATCCTCAATGTCATTGTTGTCTTTGTAACCATGCCACCTCTCTAGAGTTGTTTTTAGTAGTCATATACTCTACTTCAATTGTAGATGATGCAATTGTATGTTGTATCTTACTCACCTAACTCACTATATCTCCAGAAAAAAGTAAATACATAGCCACTAGTGAACCTTCAACTATCCAATTCACATGCCCAATATACATCATCAAACCCCATTATGTATAATGAATTCACCACATCATCATTACCATGATAAATCAAATAGTAATTAGAAGTACCTTGTAAATATATAAACACCCTCTTAACAAAAGTCTAATGTTCTCTACTAGTATTAGACATAAACCTACTTAGAACTCACATTGCTTGGGCTATATCTAATCTAGTGCAAACCATTGCATACATTAAACTACCAAAGGAAATAGCTTAAGGAACCTTAGACATCTCAAAATCATCATTAGAATTAGGAAACATGTCTAAAATCAACTTAGTACCACCATAAATGGAATACTAACTAGCTTATAGTCATG
Organism: Sequoia sempervirens; assembly: GCA_007258455.2. Classification (NCBI taxonomy): domain Eukaryota; kingdom Viridiplantae; phylum Streptophyta; class Pinopsida; order Cupressales; family Cupressaceae; genus Sequoia; species Sequoia sempervirens. Next base: position 216,609,622 of record VDFB02000013.1, read on the forward strand.
CATATTAAACCTCTACAAAATGGTATCAACATACTTACTTTGACTTAACCAAAGCTTTACATGAACCCAATATCTATTGATCTCCATTTCAAGGATATATTTTATAGCCCCCATGTCCTTCATATCAAATGTGCTAGAAAGTTGAGTCTAGGGCTCCCTAATCATCACCTTGTTGTTACTAATAAATGGCATTCCATCAACATATAAGATAATAATCAATATTTGATCATCAATAACCTTAATATAAACACAATGAACCTCCTTGCTCCTAAGATAACCCAAATTCAATGCAAAGGCATCAAAATTTTGGTACCACATGTATACTAGGGGACTATTTCAAACCATATAAATATGTCTTTAACCTATAAACCAATTACTTTTTTCCTTTCACAATAAAATTTTTAGATTGCATATAAATTTCCTCCTCAAGATCCCCATGCAAGAAAGCAGTTTTAACATCCATTTGCTTTATCTCAAAAATCACAAGTAGCAACAATAGATAATAGGAATCTAATAGAAGTCAACTTAGAAACAAGAGAGAAAATTTCACCAAAATCAACTCCCTCTCTCTAGGAGTAGCCCTTGGCTATCAACCCGGCCTTGTATAACTCTAACTGACTATCTACACCAAGTCTCTTTTTAAATACCCACTTGAAACCAATGGGATTCCTTCCTTTTTGAAAATTAAATGGATCCCAGTTGTCACAACTATCCAAAGCCATCATCTCCTCATGAATGACCTACATCCAAGACTCACTACCATTTGAAGAGAGAGCCTCCCTGAAATATCTAGGTTCATCATCATTACTCAACAAAACAAATACACAATAAAAATATGGTGTGTTATACCCATCAACTAGATTTTGTTGCCTTGTGGACATCCTCAAGGTAAGAGTAATAGGCTCTACCTATTCTTCTTTTGTGTGCTCATCCTACACATCCTCTAAAATCTTTGAACCCTCTTCTTCTTCTCCATCCTTTGATCCATTAGATTATTTTTTCATATGTGCATCTTCTTGATTCTTAATCTTTGTCTTGAAGTGCATTTTGTCTTTGTATTATCATTCTCCTTTGGTTATTCTTCTCCTGAATAAGTTCTAAAATCCCTAAAAAATCATAGCACTAGAAAAGATTATTAAAATATAGAAAAAGGGATCCTAGGCCCTAAATGCAAAGAACTTAGGATGCAATGGTGTCATTTTTCCAAGTTTCATTGGGATGTAGATCAACAAGGTGAATAGATTGACTTTCAAACACTATGGTGAGCCAATCAAACCTAGATCTACATCTAATTGGGGATGGGATGGATTGGAAATTATTTGGAATGGTTAACTTACTAATCCTATATGCCCTAATATTAAAAAAGCAAGATCTCAATAACTGATAAACAGAAACAAACAAGTTTCAACATATTTGGAAGGTGCATATGACTATGTACCTACCCAAAAAATTTGGTTTTATTGTAACTACAAGGACTAGGTCGCCAATGGCGATTGAGTCTTTGTAAGGGGGTCCTCAATTTTTAGGGTCCTCTAGTTTTGGATCTAAGCTTTTGTTTTCCACTTGTCCCACTATCAAAATGTCGTGTAAATAAATTTTGTCGGTGAGTTTCTATGTCTTGACAAGGTTGATGACAACAAATGCAACAATGGAGAATTTTCCTTAAGATCTCCTCAATCCTCTTCAAACCTATAAGCTACACATTCACAAAGAGGAGAAATTTTGGACCATTTTAGGGGCCTGCCTTAGTCAAACCCTGTATAAGTGTTTCCACTTCCACAATGGCAAATGTCAATGGATAAATGATAACTGGAAGGAAGGAATGATGAAATCATAATGTGTTTCAAATCACCACACTTCAATGGTTCCCTTGAAGGATTGAAGACATACACATGACCTCAAGGATTTGGATATTACTTTGCTTGAATGCTTGAATTCTTTGGAGACCTACAAAAATATGTTAGCCTTCACAAAATAATGACAACATGATAACCTAAGTTATAAAAACTTCGACATGATGTTTGGATCTTGAATTGTTGCAATGAAACTTTGATAATGCTACTCTTGAATTGATCTTGAATGATCTTATTGTTCACCTCTTGCTAGATAGATCTCAAATGATGCAATAACTAGATATTTATAGGCATTTATTTAATTTCTAGAAAATTAGATATCGAAAGTTGACATTTGAAATTTGAATTCTAAATGTTAAATTGCCACCAAAAACATATTTTACAATGGGTCTTGGCTAAGAATGGGTACTCAGTTGCCCATGGCCAACTAGGTCCTGGCCCAAATTTCTAGGACACTCATTGTCGGGGGCAACATGTGAATTGAATGAATGCATTCAATGCTTGGTGTTTATTAAAAAATGAGACAAATGGACTTTGGAATACATAATTTTAAGTCATTATGGGGTCAATTAGGCTCAATAATTTAGGGGGGAACATAATGTGAAATTTTTAAGGTATACAATTTTATACACTAAAATTATTTATGGGTTAGAGAATTCCAAAGTTTATAACCTTTTGCATTCTCGTCATAACCAACGAAGATGAATTTCTATGCTTTTGGATCTAGTTTAGATCCCTTCTTTTGAGGAACATGAGAAAAATACTCATAATCAAATACCCTTAAGAGTGAAATAAAAGGTTTTCTACCTATCCAAACTTCATAAGGAGTTTTATCAACAAGATTTGAACAAGGAGATATATTAATCAAATAAAAAGAAATACCTACAACTTCTACCCAAAAAAATCATCTATCAAGCTTAGCACCACTCAACATGATCCTAGCTCTTTCCATGAAGGTTCAATTCATTCTTTCTGTTACCCCATTTTTTGGGGGAGAGTACGGAGTAGTCTTATGTCAAACAATACTTGAATGCTTATAGACTCATCAAATTCCCTAGAACAATATTCACTCCCATTGTTAGATCTCAAGATGTTTATCTTATAATCTGTTTGCTTCTCAACTAAGGCCTTAAATTCCTTAAACTTAGTAAAAAAAATATATTTTGAATACATAAAAGAATATGTGTATCTTGAAACATCACCAATGAAAGACATAATACCAAGATTTACCCAACGGCTCACCATCCACCATTTTGCATACAAAAAATGAGGTTTGAGTGAAAAGTTATGACCTTCAAAGTGTAAATAGGTAGATCTAACTCAATGGTCAATAAAACTCAATAGCATGAAAATATAGAAAAAATACTAGCACCACTAGAAAGTGCCTAGAATCAACTTTCCCACAATATATGGTTTAAAAACATTTGCATTGTATGCTAAATATATACCTAATTTCACAAAATTCCTTGAATTTTGCTTCAAATGGGTCATGAACAAAGCATGAGGCAACAACGACAAGTGGTGGTGATGAATCTTGCTGATAATAGTGGTGGTCAAGTTTTGGCATGCAACAATGCTAGAAAATTTAAAAATTTCCAAAAAAACTCTATTGATGCTTTAAAAATCTATACTTCATTAGAATTTTTTTTTTCATCACTACTAAAAAGGACACCAAAATTAATACAATACAATGTCATGTTTTGACACTAGTAGTTTAGATTTTTATGTAGTAGGTATGTACCATATTTTAATGGTGAATTCATAGTATGGCACCATACTAGTGTATGGATCTGTATTCTTGTATATTTTTTGTCCACTGTACAAAATTGTTTAACCTAAAAAAAAAATTCCCAAAAAAATTGCCCAAAATCACAACCTCTAATTTCAACAATTTGACAGTCAATCTTTGGCTTTCGAGTGTTCTTAACAAAATGATAATCCATTTGGCTCTAAAATGCACCATTTTTCTCAAGGCTAGATCTCTAAAAAACCTAAGAATATCATATTTAGAGCTCCTAGAGACCTTATATGATACTTTATGTAGAAAACCCTCAAAATTTGGGTTTTTTAAATCCACGTTTTGATATAATCTTAAAGAAATGGAGAATCCATAAGAGAAAAGATCAAATATAAATGCCAAGAAAACCTTCCACAAATGAGAGCTACAATGAAAATTTATTATTACCTCAAGAAAGAATAATTACATAATGAATAAAAAATAAAAAGGCCTTGCTTTATGTGTAAGGGTTAAATAAAACATAAAAAAATCCCTGCATAGCTTAATAGAAAATTAATTATGTATAATTAAATTAATAGTCACACCAACAAAGTGTTTCTTACACTATTCAACATCATGTGTATCATTTATATGATCTCCTTGATAATTGATTTGATGTTTTCATAGAGCACATTTGATGCAAGATCCTACACCATCATATTCACCATTTTCTTGCACAATCTCAAAGAAATTCCAATTTTTTTATATATTTTCATTTCAATGATATCTAAAAAGTGCATAAAATAGCCTTGATGATTTGAATTGTGATGCACACCCATCTGACCATAAAAAAATGTTTCTAAATTTTCACACCCCTTCATGACAAATCTTTGAAAAAATTCTTAAAGGAATGTTCTAAGAAATGTGCCATGCTCTTTATCTTAACTACTATAAAAGGTGATACTTTTTTCTCAATGACTTGTTCATATGTACTCTCAACATTATCCAAATCGAATTGTGCATGTTGACAACACACATGCACCATAATAGTGGCCTACTTTGAATAATAATATTGTGTTTGAATCTCCTTTTGATGGGTACAAGAGTATTTTTTTCCAAAGCAAACTATAGATAAAATTGTTCCGAGTGAAAAATCATCTCTCAAAAATTAAAGTCTTTTGCTTCCCACTTAATAAAAATGCATGCTATATGTATGGCTGTATCAATTTATGATATTTTTTCATAAATTTTCCAATAGGTAGCTCCAGTTCTACATAATCTAACCTTGTATATTTTTTCCTAACTTTTGTTTGATACTTTATATACTTGTAGCTTGCAATTTATCATCTTCATCATTTCAATATCTTCATTTATCAAAGAAATTTAGCTAAATTTCTTCATGTTTTACAAATCCCTTTTATGCATTTCATTGGACCATTTGCATCATCATCAAATTTATCACATAAAATAGATACCATGAATTGGCTTACCCATTTAGGAGGTGCATTTTCAACACCGCCACTTTCTTATATAATCTTTTGATACACCTAATAGTACAGATAAAATTCAATTTGGTGATGGAAACAACAAGTTCCAAAAAAAATCCTTCACATACCATAGCCTTAATATTTCAAAAATTATTTTCCCAATCCTTAAATTAGGATTTGCATGAAAAAATTTAACATGCATCCCATGCTATGTTATGTCTAATCAATATTTTGTATGTAATTCATAATCATTTTGCATGATTATGTGTTTGAGAACATCTATACTATTTGATAAGGATGAGTATGATCATGTCAAAAATATGAGACCAACTTCCTAGCAGCATCTTCAATATTGTTAGAATGAGGATATCTACACATCAATGCCCAATTTCCTTTTGTGGTAGTATCATCCAAAACCTTTCTCCTTTTCACATATCCTATTAGTTTCTTTCTACTTAAGCCAATTTCACTTGAAAGTGAAGAGATTTGATGCTTTTTTGGCTTTTGTGGAATTACAATAGAAGTCAAAATCAGTCTTTTTGAAATTATCTTATCAAATAATAGAGGTTTTTCTCAAATGGAACTCAAGCCATTTGTAACATTTTGAATAATATATTTTTCTAGGTATCTTTTTCTTTTTTTTATGAAATCTACACTCAACAATTGTAATAGCTCTTTTAGCTCGTCACAAGTTAGTATACTTGATAATAGTTGGGTTTGACCAAGTGTATCATGATGTGTAAAATACTTCTCAAATATTTCCTTTGAAGTTCTATTCAATGGCCTCTTTAACTTCACTATTTGTTCAACATAAAATTTAATTTCTCTCTATCAATTTCAAGTAAATGATCTATATTTCTATAATATTTTTTTCTCTTAACCTCTTTAAGTAGGTTCATGCAATAAATATATAGAAAGAAGTGATACCAACCCTCCTTCAACATCAAAGCTCAATTAGGCTTCCTCCCTAACATCAAATATATATGGTTGGGCATCCATAATATCAACTATGTGTGGTTGGGCCACCTCTACTCCGATATCTAAATTAGGCTTGACTTGTACTCTAATTTTTTTATGTTGAGACCTACATGTATCATATAAAATATAGAATACTTTAGGATATATTTAAGAGATGGATATATATAAACTCATTTCAAAAAATTATGTAAGTTTTAACATTTTAATATTTTATCATTCTCTATTATATATTAAATATAAGCTTAAATGTGTAGCATCGCATTCCATTTACTCTCAAATCACTATAAAATTAAACATGTATTTCTTACATCATTTTCCTCATGTCTATATAATTTCATAATTTGGTAGAATAATAGGTGCACACAAAGATAATTTAAGTTGAATTGCATAAATTTTAAATTATTTAGATAAAATAAATGATTGAATTCAAGATGTGGTTCCCATGATGTGGGAAATAAATATCAATTTCATGCATAAAGAAGACACTTGTGTGTAACAAGATAGAATATATATATTAAGAACGATCTATATATGAATGATTATATATATATATATGAATGACTCCATGGAGCATTTAAAAAAACTGTCATATATGGAATTTTAATTAGAACTAACTTAGAGAGAGAAATAGTAGTGAATCTAGTGAATGAAAAAATATTCTAAAAATTTAGGATTAAAGGAGAGCTAGTTTTGATATATTGTGATTAATTTAGGTCATTATAAATTCAATTCAACTTGTGTTATTCACTAAAAGTAGAGTATATTTATTAAATCTAAAAAAGTGTACATGATCTCTAAGATTATATTATAGAACTATTTAATAAACATATAGAGAACCCTAAGGAGATCTAAAGGAGTTTTGTCACAAAATTCTAACAATATTTTTTAGAGATCTATGGAATAAATGTTTAGTATCAAATTCAACCACTTGAATTTAATTTAGTTTTGATAACCTTAATGAGGCTTATGAATAAAGTGTTATAACCTCATTTTTAATAGCATGTGTTACCTAATACTTGGATGCAATTCTCATTTTTAGTTAAAAATACATGAGTGACTTATTGCACATTGAGAAGGTATTATTCATTTCAAAAGAGAAAAAACTTCATATTAATGGCTAAAATTTTGAATTCTCAAGGGAAATTTTAATGTTTAGTCTTGTTAATATTGTTTGGAATGGATTGGTTCTATGTGAGGGGGAAAATCATAGAGTCTAAATGAGATAAAAGCAATTGAAATAGAATCTAATCTCAATAAAAAACAACTAATTTAGATCTATTCCAACACTCATGAAATGACTTTCTAAGTTATTGAAAAAACATAAAGAAATCCCACAATTATCCAAATGAATTCAAAACACAAGAGAGGTTACCATCCCATGTCGGAGTGTGTTCACATGATGTCAGATTGTTCATATCACTATGAAGCCTCCATTGTTGTGTGCAGGAAATTTTGGTGCATTTCTTGTGTTGGTTAATCAAAGAAATGTTGAAGCTCTATCAATGGTGATTAGGAATATTGGCAGTACTTCGTTGTGCAAAATGAGTTGATTCTTTGATCCTTTTTTGTGAGGAAAGAGGTTTGTTATATAGAATTTGTGATTTAAAATAAACGATCAAGATCAAACAATTTTGAATCAAGATCAATGGTTGAGAGATGTTGAGAGGATTTAGACATGAATAATCTGTGCAAAATAGATTACACAATTTGTGTGATTGAAGAAATGTTAAGCAATTTGTGAAATTAATGGAATAGGTAGAGCAATTCATGAAATTGAAGAGATCAATTTGAGCCTTCAATGGGATTGAGGAAATTATGTAGAGTGATTTGTGAGATTGAAGAAAGTTGGTGAGAAAATCATGTTGACAGCAATTTGCTCAAAGTTGAGGATAATTCAATTAATTGATTTAATTAATTAATCCTTTTTGGAGTTGAACGTACAAATCAAGTTTGACTTTTGCAAACAAAGTTGCATTAGTTTGATTTGATTTTTGATGATAATTTGAATAGTTTATTCAAATTATTCAAATTTGGAGGGAAAGTATGTTAATTAAATTATTATAATTTAATAATTTAATCGACTTAGGGGAATAAAGTGATTTAGTGACGTTATTAAATAACTGGTGTTATTTAATCAATCAAGATGAATAATGTGAAATTAGACTTTATTAAATAAATGAAATTTATTTAATTGGTCAAAATTGATGAAATGGTGAATTAATTAAATAATGTCATATTATTCAATTATAGCAAAAATCAAGGTTTTAGGACTTTATTAAATAAATGAAATTTATTTAATTCATCAAAAATGATGAGAAAGTGAATTAATTAAATAATGTCGTTTTATTCAATTAATAGGGGAAATTAGGGTTTTGGATGCAATTGATGTGAAATGTAGTGGTGTTTGATTAAAATGATGTCGATGATGCGAGAATGTCATTTAGTATGTGTGATAAGTGTTAGGTCAATTTTACATGTCTACATTTTGTCCCTCTTTGATACAAAGTACTGGTTGCTTTGGTTCAAAGATTCGATATTAAAATCAAGATTTTGAAAAAAAGATATGCCCCACTGTGCCCTGGAAGCCAGCGAAATGATGGTAGGACTTTGTGTTTCCCCCTCGAGAGGTTGGCCAAAAATTTTGATTTTGAGGTCAGGCTCATGACATTGTTCTATTTCAGTTCAGTAGTGGAGAGGACAAAAAATTAAGTCTATAGGTCCCTAGTTGCTTGTTTCAATGTTCTCAGGAAGTCCTAATTTGAACATAAGAAGGTTCCCTAAGTAAAAATTAGGGTTTCCTAGGTAAAATTTAGGGTTTTTGAGGGTTAAAATAGGTAATTAGGGTTCTAATTTCCTCATTTGCATTTTGATCCTATAGAGAATTCTAGCCTCTAGATTTCTCATTTTTTCAATTGTTGAGGAGCAATGCCTAGGATTTAGGGAGCCCTACATCATTCGAACCTAGTTCAAGAGATTGGACAGCCAGGCATCAATGCCCCAATATGTACCCTCTTGTTTCTTATTTTTTTCTTCTCATGTTCTCATAATTCGCGCACAAAATCAAACTTGTTAGAAGAGAGGTTTTTGGAGTTTTAGCACACTTGCATCAATTTTAGCACTTTTGCCAGTTTAGAAAGCTTTCTTTTGTAAAAAATATGCACACTTGCTCTGCTTTTGCGCTTTTGATCTAGTTTTTCACCTTTGTAACTCACTTTTGCTCTTCTTTTTTTCTTTGTTTACTTGGGATCGTTTTTCGTGCACTTGCTTTATTTTAACGCTTTTTATTTTGGTGCACTTGATAAAACTGTGCTTTTTCCTTTTCTCCTCACTTTTGCTAATTTTTTTTTTCTTTTGTCTATTTGGAATCCTAAGTCTCATTCTTTGTCGTTTTCATATCATTTTGTGTTCCTAGAGTGCACCCTTGACACCATTGGTTGAATGCTTGCAGGTGGTCCTTAAACCACTACAGTCAAGGGAGAGATGACCTCAAGATCTATTTGATCCGATTATCGATTTTGATGTTCTGGGAGCGATATTTTCTAGATGTGGTCGAGCTACATCACATTTGTTACATGCCTACCATTTGTTGCTATACTGTTATGATGACCACACTTGTGGAGCAGTGGCATTCAAAGACTTCTTCATTCCATTTTCCTATAGGGGAAGCCACCATTACCCTCGAGGATGTGTGGAAAATTCTCCACATTCCTATCCATGGTGAGGTCATGACATACCATGTTCGACAGGGTACCCATGTCATGCGACATGTGCTTGGTTTTAAAAACTTGGAGGTTCGCCAGTCTAAGATTGATTTGTCTAAGTTTGTTGGTAGTGTGGACCTTATTTCCCTTGTTCTTTGCGATTTGATTTTGGGACTAGTTGTTCCTGATAGGAGAGTTCATCAGTTCCCTGTGGGATGCGTATTTTTATTAAGGGTATGTTCATTCACATGGGACGATATATGCATGGGGTCCCTGTCTTCTCGCCCACTTCTATAGAGATATGCATGAGGTTGCATATCGAGGTGGGAAATCCATTTCTGTAGGTGTTTCTCTCTTACATGTATGGGCTTCGGAGCACATTGCAGTGACACAGCCCAATGGTATACAGGATTGTACTGATGGTGATCCGTACTCCTATCGTTACAAATATTTTCTTCATCATACCTTGCCTAGTGACCTTCTATACTGGCACTGTTTGTTCGATGACATGCCAAGTTTTGTTTGGAGACCTTATATGGATTGTGAGGCATGGCCGAAGGATCTGGAGCAACTAGTGTACTGTTAGCAAACCAAATGGTTGATTGGCCATTCTCATTCTCTTTTGGAGTGGTACTTACCTGATAGAGTGTCGACAGTTTGGAGAGAGGCAAGCCAATTTCATGATACATATGAGGCTTGGTTTCATTAGAACACTAGGGACATCCATGTATGGGGTCATTTGGTAAACAAAGATGTTGTGATTGCTTCCTTTTGATCTCTTTCCCCAGTCGGATGGGGATGACCGATTGGTTTAGCAGATCTGGGTACTACTCCCAATTTTGATTAGTGGTGGGCACGACATGTGCCTTCAAGATTCATAAATCCTAGCAATGATCCCACAATCAGAAAATCAAGTATTACATGTCAGCACAAAGAGTTGTAGCGGATTAAGGTCCTTGCAAAGCAGCTGGGTAGGGTCTGATAGGATGGGGCTCAGGGTGATTGGGCATAGGGTGATCATATTTTGTAGGTGCATGGATAGGTTCTAGGTCCCCCTCCTCCACTAGGAGATGAAGCAGTATTGTTAGCACAAATGACAATCATGAGGGATGTTGAGGTAGTATGGCAATAGGTTGCAGAGGAATAGCTTGCCACTATGAGTGTTCAGAGAGATAGCTTAAGGGTGGAGCGAGACAAAGAGAGCAGGAAATGACATGTTATAGAGGCTTAGTTATAGGTGATTATGGAAAAGAGAGATACTCTCATTGCAGAGCATGATACCCTTCATGATGAGTGGGATCAATTGCTATAGAGGTCTACATACTATCAAACTCTCTATGATGCCTTTATTCCTAGAGTGTAGCAACGAACACGATTCAGAGAGCCTAGTGTCATGGGTGGTGGTGGTGGTGAGTCAACTAGTCATTCTATTAAGCAGCCAAATCTAGATGATGGTCCACAACCTAGTTTTTAGAGGTCCCCCCCTTCCTGTCAGGCTATGTTACATATGTACTTAATCTTTATGATGTTTGTTCAAAGACATATTGTAGACATGGTTTTTGTATATATATTCATTGGCGCAGTCGAGGCCTCATATAGATCTATTATCGTATCACACTTGTTTCCATGATGATGATGTACTATTACATTCTTCCTTTTTTGATGATGATACATATGAGATATACCTTCTTCGATTCAACTCATTATTATTTGTTATGTGATGATCATGGATGATGTTGTATGATGATGTATGCTTATATATGTTTTTGTACTTTTCTAATGTATGCATATGACATGGATGGATGGATCATACTTTATATCATATGTTATTTTATTATGGATGATCAATATATCATTTGATATATGATGTTGATGATATATGGATGTATTCCTTGTACATGATACATGATTTTTTCACTGCTTTATTATCATCATGATGTGTATTGACGACATTGTGGATGCAGAATGCATATGGTACTAATGATATTGTGATGAAGGACGGATGTTAGTTAGAAGAAATATTTAATGGTAGATAGAAATTTGATGTTGTTAGTTGTTGATGTGTTGCTTTCACTTTGCTTGAAGGATTCATAGTTTGAATAATCTTGTTTGATGTAGCAAACAAATACTATGCACCAGGGTATTAATGACCAAGGTGACTTTGTATCCATTACGTGGACTTTGACTCTACATATAAAGAATATTCTTTCTCATACCAGACATACAAAAACTTTGTTTAAAGTATATAGTTAGATTGCATTAAAAAAAATTTAGACGAGTCATTCAAAGGTATAGAACACTTAACATGCAACTGCTTCACAAATTGTTTCAATACAACTTTTATACACTCAATAAAGCAAGTGTTTACCATGGTAATATTACAAAAATATCTTACAAACAACAAATTGAAATGACGCTCATTTGCTCCCATTCCTTCCTCTCTAAATCCTTATGGACATCCTCAAGAGATCTTGGGAATGAATCAATAAAATAAATCTTAAAAATAAGACTATAAAAAGATAAAAACAAAATTGTAGTATCACTTTCCATATCTATTTGAGGTTTCAAGACTATTATCCGTTGTTGACCATGTCTATCGTAGGAAAGGATCCATTAAGGCATATCTTAGGACATTGTTGGTGATTTGTCAAAAGATAGGCAATTGATACTTTTGTATTGGTTCTGTCTATTTTGCAATCAAATCTTTGTGATTGTTTGCTTGAAGGTTCTATCTTTTGATGTTTTCTTTGTTTGTTTGTTTATTTGGTCAAAGGGTGAGTGTGATGATTTTTCTATTATGGGTGAAAAGTTTATTGTGGATGGTGATAATGGGGTAGGTCTTTTTTATTTTTTGAGTTTTATGATGTTGTTTTTTGTTGTTTTCAGGGGAGTAACCTAGGGCCTCGGGGGCTCATCAAAGATAACCCTTGCCTATGTTGTACACACGGAGGCTCGTAGTTCGCTTGGTTTGAATGTTTTTGACCTTTTCTGTTTTGTGAATGTTTTTTTTTTGGATTTTGTATTTTTGACTATTTTTGGATTTTGAATTTTTGACTATTTTGGGATTTTGAATTTTTTGACTAAGTTGAAAGAAAGCATGATAGAAATCTAAGGGGACTCACCTATGGTCTCAAGGGTTGATCAGATAAGCCTTGCCTATGTTGTACACGCAAAGACCACGTAGTTCGACTAGTTGACTCAAAGCATAAACTTGTTCTTTTGGGATTCAAACAACATTGTTACCTTGGATTGATATTCCACTTTTGTGTCTAGAGGATATGTTGTGGGAAATATACTTGAACTAGCGGTGAGGCTCAAGTAAATGTTAATATATTAGATTGTTTGAGTGAAGGAATAATACAACAATGTTGTTTTGTTTTTGATGTTTTCCAAAAAAAAAAAATTTTTTTTTTTTAGATGGTTTTTATTTTGTTTTTTTTCTGACCATGATAGGGTGCTCAAAAATCTAATCCACAACCAGCTTTGGGAAGTTGCCTCTAGTTGGAGATATGACTACTTTCCTTAATCAGTAACAAGCCATTGTTGGATACATGTTTTATTATGAACTAGATGGGTGGATGTTGTGGATAGTACCGATAGATAATGATGCGAGTTTTATTCAAACATAGCACCTATTTACCAATTTTTCACTATGGTACCTATTCTAGAAGTGACACAAAGTGGTTTTCACTTAAAGAATGTTTTATTTCTCTTTACTATTTTTCTTGTTTTTTTTTTTTTTTTAAAATCTTTTCCATTTTTTTTGGATTTTTACCCTTTTGTCTAGGGTATAAGATATTAAAAAACTTGGATTGATATTTCACTTTGTTTTCTAGAGGATATTTTGTGGGAAATTTACTTGAACTAGCTATGAGGTTCAAGCAAATGTTGATATATTAGTGTGGCATGTGTGAAATGTGGAAATTATTAGTAAATCAACACAAACTTTAATGAAACGAATTATATCAAAGATTTGAAATAAATAAACTACTCTATTTTGTAGCCAAAAAAATATTTTAAGAACGTATCATTGTCATCTATTCCCAAGGATTTATTAAACCATTTGGCCCTCATATTTCTTTGTGCACTATGGTTGTTAAAATGGCAACTAAGGGAATGAGATAATATTCAACATGCAAGCCAACTAAGTTCCTACATGAAACTATACAATGGAAAGGATAATGGATACTATGATGAATGGATGATGGTGCTAGATTATTCGAGGTAGATACTATGGTATTGCACTAGGATGATAATCCATATGCTCAAATGCTAACTATGAATATGCTAATCTAAAATGCAACTATGATGCAAAGGATGACATAAAATGCAACTATGAAGCAAAGTATTATTCTAAGATTTAACTATGATGCAAATCATGATATTAAATGTAACTATAAGACTCCAAAATGTTCCAATTCTCAAATGATGTTCCTACATGATAACTCTACTCAAATGTGGATGCAAAATACAATGCTAAAGGGTTTTATTTATAGCCTTTTTCCAAGCATCTTGTGAGGTGGCAATGATCAATGATCTAGATTCAAACAAGAAAGATGAACGATGAAGATGAAGAGAATCAAGAATTTGTCCCCTTGACCAAAGACAACATGCCAAATGGATGGAAGAATCAAGTGTGGGAAGAAAAGACCATGTGTTTGAAAATTGGTTGAAGACATGTGTGAGGAATAAGTCGTGTTTAAAATTGGTTGAAGATAATTCTAATTTCAAAATTAGAATTATTTAATTTCATGTGACCTTGGTGAGGTGGCACAAAAATTTGTAGACATGTGCTTGAATTCCTAATCGAGATTAGTGAAACTTAATTAAATAAAACAAGCTTATGGAATTTTTTTTATTTAATTAAATTAGAAGAATATGATTTTAGATTTGGAGAATTGGAGAAGGGTGAACAATATAAATAAAGTGAGAATTTATTTATACGTAGTCAAAATATTAATTAAATAACTAGTATTTAATTAATTAGATGTCATGACCGATTTTAGGTGTATACATTTTTCCCTTCTTTGAAGTAAGGTGTTTACACATTGCTTCAAAGAAAAATTTGATACCGATGCTAAGAATTTTTATTTTTTTTCGATGCCCCAAACATTGATTTTCAAATATTGATGAATATATGCCCCCTTGGGAGATAAATCAATGAATTTTGGAATTTTTAGGATTTTAGAAAATTTTGAAAATTTTGATGATTTTTCGATGATTTGATGATGATCTCAAAATTTTGTGTCAGAAACGATTTATCTCTTGAAAATTGATGTAGAAGTGAGCAAGTGATAATCTGATTAATTAAGGCCCCTTTGAAAAAGTAAAAATAAAACAACCCCATAAAATGCCACTTAATTAACCTTTAAAAGATTAAAAAGTTGATTAGAAAGGTCATTTGTGCATTTTGCAATTTGAGAACTTTGTGAGTGAGAGTGATTGAGCCACTTGGAGCAGAATGCGATCCCTTACCACACACACCAGTTCGAGCGAGTCAGGTGACACAACCACCCAACAACGTATGGACCTCCAGTGAGTACCCCGAAAACCACCTTGTATTTTGTGCATTTAATTTTTCCCTCCCTTTTTTTTGAATTTTATTTTAAAATGTTTTAGCACATTAGGATGTTGAAATAACACATACATAGACTATTACAGTGCATAGGTTAGATTAGCGCTTAGGGTGTCCGAAGTAGCGCATAGGATAGATGATTTAGTGCATAGGACAAAGTAGCACATAGATGGCCCGAAGTGGTGCATTCATGAATTTTTTAGCACATAGAGTAGTCTAGCACATAGGGAAATTAGATTAGCGCATAGATTAAATAGAATAGTGCATTAGGTAGTATGGCACATCAGGACTCTGTTCTGGCACATCAGTGAAATGTTCCAGCACATAGAGTAATCTAGTGCATTGAAGGTATTTTTTAGCACATTGATGAATTTCTCTAGCGCATTGGGTTTTTTAGCGCATAGAAAGAATATTCTAGTGCATTGGTGAAGTTTGATGATTTTCTTGATTGAAATCCTTGATGTCGATGATGTTTGATTGTGTCAGTTTGTGATTTGATGATGATTGATGATTTTGATAGGTTAGATTTCCATTGATCTGATGATAGGTGAGATTCAATGCGAGGATGATGATAATTGACCTCATGATATGTGAGGATCAATTATAGATTGATTGATCTAATAAACCTCATGATAGGCAAGGTTGAGTTGATGGATGAACCTCATGATAGGTGAGGTGCATCGATTGATTTGATAAACCTCATGATAGGTGAGGTTGATTTGATTCATTTGATAAACCTCATGATAGGTGAGGTTGAGTTGATTGATTTGATAAACCTCATGATAGGCGAGGTTGAGTTGATTAATTTGATACACCTCATGATAGGAAAGGTTGAGTTGATTGATTTGATGCACCTCATGATAGGTGAGATTGATTTGATGCTCATGAGATTTGATCAAAGTCTCACCAAAGCTAAATAGATTGATAGGTTGATTGATTTGGATTGATTGATTGATGTCAATTGATGTTGGTTGATTGATGGACTGACTTGCAATTTTGTGATGATAGGAGCCTTTGAATATTTTACAGATCAAAGAGCAGTTCCTAAGAACTTGGGATCTGATTCTCCATTTGACATAGCCTGAGACAACCATTATTACACGATGTGGGTTGTCATCTCTCATCGATATGCCCCAGATTAGGATCAACAGGGGAGTATTGACAATGAGCATAACACTTTCTATTTTCCCACTGGTGAGGTTATGGTGACTCTTGAGGATTTATACCAGATTCTATGAATTCCTTTTATGGAAGAGCTAGTCATATATGATGCAAATGAGTAGGGGGGGACCTATGCGCTACAATGAGTTTTCCAGGATGATACGATCAGTGGTTACGAGATTCCATGGAGGGACATAGTCGATGCATATGCCACGTTTCCTTCTATATTAGCTAGTTTCATTAGATGGTTCCTTTGTCCTCACCACAGGTCAAAGGGACTCTCAGTTAGATGGGGCAGGATCTTAGAGAACATGATTGTGCATGGGATGAGATATGCATGGGGTTGTTGTATGCTAGCCCATCTTTACCATGATATGCACCAGGTGGTCTACTTTTGAGGGGCCAGTTTATCCACGGGGGTCACATTGCTCCAAGTATGGGCCTGGGAGCATATAGAAATTAGTAGGCCCGTGGGAGATAGACAAAGGCCAGCCATGAGGCCCTATGTTCAAATCTATGCAGGTCGACTTACTCAGCCTAGGCTAGGAAAGTTGGAGTAATGGAGGAGGGCACTAGATGATTTGGAGGTTGTTGTGTGGAGGCCCTATGTTGATTGTGAGTAGTGTCCTGAGGATGACACGAAGCTATCATATTTCTTTTAGTCAATATATCTAATTGGTTAGACTTGCTTCTTCATCGAGAGGTTCATGTTACTGAGAGTTCTAAGATAGTATGGTCGGGTTTAGCCCATGCCCCAGGGGGTATCCCATTATGTGTGGCGATGACAGGATGCGATAGAGTGGGGGCCATGTTTGTCTTATGATGTAGTTGTTGAGCACTATCAGGCGTTACCGACCATCATTTGGGAGGTGCATCCAGAGATCACCAATGTGCTGATATAAGTGGATTATTCCATGTATATGCTTATGCATCTATTCCCATGGATCATGATTCCAGATGATCATGCACCATTGTTAGCTGAGGGGGAGGCAGGAGGTCATGGGTAGAGGCGATGGAGAGAGGAGGGGTAGGAGGAGCAGGGTGAGGAGGAGGGCAGTGAGGAGGGGGATAGCAGTGATGATGGTGATGATGAGGAGAGTGATGGGGGAGATGATTGGTGTGGCGAAGGTCCAAGGACAAATGTTGGTGAGATGAGAGGGCCTCACAAGAGGCAACATGTGGAGGTTCAACTACCCTCACCACATCAACAGACACAAATTGTTGCACTCCAGGTATAGGTCGAGACCTTACAGGGTCAACTAGAGCAGGTACAGGCTCTTCTTGTATAGACACAAGGGCAAGTGCAAACTCTGATGGTTGAGAGAGATACTGCTAGGTAGTAGGTGCAGCAAGTATAGGGATAGCTTGCACAGGTATAGGCTCATGGATAGGTGCAAGGGCATATTGCCATGTTGACTACCGAGAGGGTTTCCCTAAGACAAATGGGGTGGAGCAGGCCAAGTTCATCACTAAGAGGCTACAACAGGTTGTGGTAGCTACCAGTACCTCAAATTATTTCAAAGAGGTTCATCGTTCTGCACAAGAGGACGAGTTCTACAGAGGTCAGTATCATGAGGCAACTCCTCCAGAGTGGCAGCAGAGTTTTTCCCGATCTCGGTCAAGGAGGTCTCAGTCTTAGACTATTAGCATGGGTGTTACATAGCCATTTCTTGGAGATCAGAGAGATCCTAGTGTGGGTCCGTCAAGTGGAGTGGGAGGTACTAGTCCTAGGATGCCAACACTATCTAGGGGGAGCATGACATAGCTCTAGTTTATGATTTTTTGATGTATTCCTGGACATGTATACACTATTTATTCAGTTGAGACATTGATTATATTCTCGTTGTTGTCAGACTTTATGATACACTGCCATTTTTTATATTGATGTATCTCTTCATACCTTTGGATATCCTTGTACATTTTGACATTATGATTTTGAGGTTATATGATATGTAGTGATGATTATGATGATGGATGGTTTTGATGCATTTAATTTACATGTTATGATGATGGTCTTGATGAGATGATATGCTATGGATGCATTTAATTTCTATGTTTATGATGATGATATGCTATGGATGCATTTAATTTATATGTTTATGATGATGATATTCTATGGAGGCATTTAATTTCTATGTTTATGATGATGATATGCTATGGATTCAAATGATGATGTAAATGATGTGTTATGATTCTATAATGATTTATGAATGATGCCTATGTGATGCGTGTGATGGATCCTATTATGCCAATGTGATGAAATGTATGTGATGTTTTTGTTCTTTTCTTATGCAAATAAATGATGTCATGAATGGATGAATGTTAGATGAAATTATTGTATGATGATACTTAATTATATCTAATTATGATGTCTATGTGATGATGATGGATGATCCTATATGCTTTATGGTTTTATGCAAATGATATTTTATCCTATGTGATGTATGCAAGAATGATATGATAATGTGTGATCATGTGATATGATTTATGGATTTATGCAAATGATATGTTATACTATGCGAAATGGATTTGATTATGCCAATGAGATGTGATGATATGTGATGTTCATATTGATTATGTATGGATGTAATGATTATATGTATAATGTATGATGCTTTGTAATGATATAATTATGTGATGCAAATGATTATGTAATTCTTTGAAACTTCTAGGGTCTTAAGCTTAAATGAGTGAATCTATCCAACTTCCAAGGGTCATGGGAAGGTTGTTGTCAATTGATTCTTTGTTAAGTTAAGCTTCACAAAACCTGACATATTTCCCAATTCTTTGGAAATCTAAAGAGACTCACCCATTTAAGCTTAGTGAACCACTATATGAAATGAGTTTGATTATGTAAATGAGATGTAATGCACGTATTTTTGTGTTTTCTTATGCAAATATTATGATGTGATGCAGGGATGGATGAATCATGTGATAATGTTTTCTAATGTATGAAAATGATGATGCAACTGATGTGCAACTAAATTAGAATGATGTGTTTTTGATTAATGTCAAGTGTACTCAATCCGTTGATAATAGAGATAACATCTTTATGAAATTGTTGCTGCTTTGGAAACTCTATAGATACATATGCAAACTAACATGGATGCAATATCATATTCAAAATTTGTCATTTGTAATAGCCAATTTTCCATGCCTTTTATCATCATTGGGCCTTTAAAAATTTGTAAGTACAAGCATTGATGGAATATTTAGACCATGATGACCTGAGTACTACTTTCATGATGTTTGATAGTGCAAGTTAACACAAGCATCTAAGTATAATTAAACTGAGATAACCTAAGTATTACTTGTGTAAATAGGCAAGACTTAACCATTTTCCTATGCAAATTCAAAATGTCATTAGTGATTTTGTAGAGCACGTCCCATAAAAATTTGTATAGTAATAATGATCAACTCCCAAACAACAGAAAAAGAAAAATCATACTCCTTCCTGACTCCTCTAGTTCAATACATCATCAAGGGACTCCAGAGATATGATAACAAAAATCAAAGTACAACAATTAAACATTTATATTTGACATGATAAACCCATGATTCAAAAGGAACATCATCCATTTGAAGCATGCTTTTGGTTTGATTTTGTTGGATGTTGTGGATGTGTTGCTGATATGTGGTTGTCATTGATGTCAACACTATTAGCATTTGGTGTATTAGAGGTTGTATATGTTGAGGATATTGAGAAAATTGTAAAAGAAAGTGTTCCAGGTTCCTAGTGGAACTATGCATGTCATGAAGGCATCTTGTTCTTTACGTTGAAGTTTAGATACTATGGATTAAAGGGTTTTTTGTTGAGTGTATCTAGATCGTCTACCAAAATTTTTAGAGGTCCGCGTATAGATTTGATCATGTTGTGGTGTGATAGTGTTTTTGTGGTCTTTGTCAGTGTTCCTGAGTGAAGTTTGTGTAACTATGGTAATTCTAGTTGTTGCGGATGTTTCTTTGTTGTTTCTTGATGTTCTCGGATGTTTCTAGATCATGCTCTATCTTTTTGGTACGTCCACGTTGATCAGTGTGCTCGTGGTTGGAAATTTTTATTGTGTATGTTCAGTTTTTCTTGTTCTTGGCCGACATGTTGGTCATAGCGTGTTGTGGATCTTCGAGGAGGAATTAATTGAAGTATTTTTATGTTGGAGTTATTAATTTGGGTCTCCACTATGTTGTGGCCAGCCTTGGTGTATTCGCATTAAAAATTTATTTGTAAATTTGGGCCGACATTGAAAATATGTGTTTATTTTCCTAGCCAACTAAAGTTGTTGATGAAATCCCATATAGCGGATATATAAGAGGGATTGTTTCATTGATGTAGTGTGTGGAAAAGGTGCTTCATGTGTTGGGTGTGCTCTTATGTGTGTATGTGCAAACATCATTCATTTGCAAAGAAGAGTGTGAAGAAGATCGAGTGAAGCATGAAGAGTGAAAAGAGGAGTGTTATGTGCTTAATTGGAACTGTAATCAAGCTTGTGCAAAAGCTAATTTTTTAGTTCATACCCTCTGTATTTCAATCCTATTTTGTATTGTTGCACAGTGAGCCCCTTCTATAATTGAGTAGTGAGCTCTAGGAAGTGTGTCTAAATGCATGTGCATTCCCCTTTATTGATTTCATTATACTTTTAACATGGTATAATCTTGCAGACTAACATCCACCGTGGTTTTTCCCCTAATAGGGTTTCCACATAAAAAATCTTGGTGTTCTCTATTTCTCTGATGTTTTAATTTTTTATGGTTAATTGCTTATTCATCATATCTGAAATTAAGCTAAGTTTAGTTTATTATTTTGTGGCAACTAATTCACCCCCCCTCTCAGTTGTCTATCTTTGTTTTTCCAACAAATTTGGTTGTTTTGATTTGGACATTTGATGCGTTTCTAATGGTGATTGATGTTCAATGTTGAGTTGCACTATGATCATTGTTTTGAGTTGTGTTTCCCCCACTATTGTTTTTCTATTGGTTCAAGCTCAAAGTTTATTTCCCCTAGTGAGTTTAGGATTTTTCCCCCAGTCTAGGGTGAGACACGACCGTGATGCCAGGATATGTACATGGTGCTTTCTGAGGATATGTAGATGGATGGCGAAAGTGAATGGTCGGAATGCTCAAATAGATGGAAAAGCTATCACAAATAGCGCATGTTTCCAAGTTTTCACTACTTGCTTTTATTGCACTTTTTCATATTTCATGATTTTTTATTTTTTATTTTTTTTATTTTTCACTTTTTTTGCATTTTTCTCTTTTTCTGATTTTTTTGGATTTTTGAATTTTTCTAAATTTTTTTGTTGTTACCAAGATGCCTGTTTGCCAGGTTTTCATCAAGGCAACCATTTTTTTAGGACATTTTCTGATGTTTTTGGTATTTTTCTAGGACTTTTTTCTGATGCACTAAATGATTTAGGTGTAGAATTTCTTGAGATGCAAGTTCTTGAGGGGTTAATCAAACAAATCCCCTTTTGGTGTGGACAACTGATATGCTCTTGATTTGAATACTGACACAATGACAAAGGGACCTAGCCATTTTGGTTCAAATTTCCCCTTCTCTCGATCTTGTTGGTTACAGGGGTTCTCTTTTAGGACTAAATCACCCACCTAAAATGTTCTAGGCTTGAATCTGTGATTGTAGCTTCTAGATATCCTCTGTTGAGATGCTTTTAGGTGATCCACTGCATGCTAACAATGTTCATCCAAGAGTTCCGATTCATGTAACCTACACACTATGTAATCCTCATTTGAAATGATACTTTTTAGAGACACACGGAGTGATGGTAGCTCAACCTCAATAGGTAGAATGGATTCTAATCATAGACTAGTGCATATAGTATAGCTCTTGTCAGGGTGCAGATGTTGGTTTGATAAGCCCACAAAGCAGGGTTCAGTTGAACATGCCAGTCATGTCCAACATCGTTGAAAATTTTCTTCAAGATTTTCAAGATAGTTTTGTTTGAGGCCTCTGCTTGGCCATTTCCTTGAGGATAATATGGTGTAGAAAACCAATGTTGGATGTTAAACCTCTCACAAAGTTCATCAACATCCTAATTTTTGAAAGGTCTATCATTGTCAGTGATAATGGATTGGGGGATTCCATACCGATAGATGATGTAGTTCAAAATGAAGGACACAATTTGTTTTCCTGTGACGGTGGTTAAAGGGACAACTTTGATCCACCTTGTGAAATACGCAATGGTTGTGATAATGAACTTGTGTCCATTTGATGAAGATGGATGAATCTTCCCCACGATGTCCAATCCCCACTAAAAAAAGGGCCATGTTGATGCAAAAGGTTGAAGTTCTTGTGTTGGTGCATGGATGAGATTGCCATGAATCTGACACTTTTGGCATTTCTTGACGAACTGAAAAGAATCCCTCTCCATAGTCGGCCAATAATCCCAAACGGAGGAGTTTCTTGGCTAAGGTTAAACCACTCAAATGAGTTCCACAAAAACCTTCATGAACTTTCCATAAATTTGTTTCAAACTCATCACATTCCAGAAATCAAAGGAGATTTATGTCAAGATCTCATCGATAAAGGATATATGTGATAAGTGTATGTCGGGCAGCTTGACAAGTTGGGAGGGAGAGTATTGTCTTTTAGGTACATATAGATTTTCCTGTAGAGGGAAGTGTCAGCCTCAGTTAGATGGTAGATGACCTAGGATTCAAGGTTTTCATAGGATAGGTTGAACAGTTGTTCCACCATGAACTCGTAACAGGCTCGTTTCTCTGAAATCTACAAGAGAGAAGCAATGGTCTCCATGGCATCAACAGCTTTGTTGTCACTTCAATGAATTTGTTCAAATCTTATTTCCACAAAGTACTTTGTGAATTCATCAACCATTATTTTATAATGCATCAACTTGTCATCCTTTGTTTGAAAATCATCATTTACTTGATTAATGACTAGCTATGAATCCCCATAAACATGTAACTATGTGATCTTCCACTCAACTGCTACTTTGATTCCAATGATCAAGGCTTCATATTCAGCTATGTTGGTTGTGCAAGGAAACATCAGTCTATAAGACTTGGGAATGGTATGTCCTTGTGGCGAGATAAATAATATTTTGGCACCTGATCCATGTTGTGTATAAGAGCCATCAAAGCACAAGACCCATTGTTGTGTTGATACCATTAAGACATCAACATATGGAAACTCAATCTTCATTGGATGATTGTCTTGTAGTGGTGCTTCAACTAACTGATCAACAATTGTTCGTGCTTTGATTTCCTTCCTATCAACATATTGGATGTCAAATTCACTTAGCATCATGACCCATTTAGTTAGTCTTCCATTTAGATTAGCTTTGTTGAGAAGGTATTTTAGTGGATCTATCTTGGCTATCAATTTTATTGTATGGGTGAGCATGTAGTACCATGATTGTTGGGTAGCGAACACTACTTCGAGACAAGCATTTTCAATGAAGGTGTAATTGATCTCATAGTCATTTAAGTTTTTGTTGATATAATAGATTTCCCTTTCTTTTCCTGTTGAATACTCCTATGCTAACAAGGCTCCCAATGATATCTCAGTTGTTGCTATGTACAATAAAAGTGGCTTCCCTTCTACTGGTGGTATCAAGACAGGTGGACTCATTAGATATTTTTTTAATTGGTTGAAGGCTCCTTCACATTTCTCATCCCATCGGAAAGATACATTCTTATGTGGCAAGTGATTGAAAGGATGGGTCTTGTCTACCAGTTGTGAGATAAATCTTTGGATTAATTGGAATCTCCCTTGCAGAGATCATAGCTGACTGATGTTCTTGGGTGGTTGCATCTCCATGATGGATTTGACGTTTGCAGGATCTATCTCAATACTATTTTCTGAAACTATATATCCCAAGAGTTTGGCTAAAGTCACCCCAAACACACATTTCTTCAGGTTCAATCGTACATTAAACTTTTCCAGTCTGGTGAATATTTTATCCAAGATCTCTAGGTGTCCTTCTCATGTTTATGATTTGGCTAACAGATCGTCCACATAGTCTTCCATGAATGTGTGCATCATATCATGAAATATTGTCATCATAACACGCCGATGCATTGCTCCTGTGTTCTTCAACTTGAATGGCATGGTGTTCCAAAAAAAGGTTCCCTGTGAACATGTGAAGGTTGTCTTATCTTGACCTTCAGGTGAAAGTTTTTTTTTATTATAGCCAAAAAAACCATCCATGAGTGACAAAATTCCATGTCCCACTGTTAGGTCCACAATGATGTCAATGATAGGTAGGGGAAATTCATCTTTTGGGAAAGCCTTGTTGAGATCCCTGAAATTTGTGCATATCCTAATGATCTTGTTTGGATTTGAAACAAGAACAATGTTTCATATCTGTTCGGCATAGTCAATTGGTCTAATGAACCCAGCATCCTATAACTTCTTCAATTCTGCTTTTACCAATATGGCAATATGCGGATGCATTTTTCTTAACTTTTGCTTGACCAATTTTACCCCTGCTGGTAGTGATAAATGATGCATGATGAGTTCTGGATCAATCCCTGGCATGTTGGCATATGACCAAGAAAAATTGACTAGTCTTTCTGTGAAGAATTTGATGAAGTTTGGTTTTTCTTGATTTGTTAAGGATTCTGCTAGATGGACAATCTTTACTATTTCTTCATTGTCGATATTGATAGACTGAGTGGGTTCAACCAATAATTTAGATCATTCCTGAAAGTGCTTAGGGAGTGTGTCAAATCCTCCATCCTTTAGTTCCTCAGAGAGGTTTTCTCCATTGGATACACTCTTTATTTTTACTTTTTCTAGATCTGATACTACCATTGAATGGTTTTCACCATCAAATCTATTTCCTATATTATTCATTTTGCAGCTAGAAAATTTGACACTCTCCTGGTTGGAAACTTTGTTACAATGTTCAATGGTGGAATCTGTTTCAGGATTGACGGAATAGAGGAAATTGATAATGGCCTCGTCATTTGAAAATATGGGGATGTCGGATGGCTCAATTTGATCCCAATCTATGAGTTTGGGATGTACGAGGGGTAAGGAGTCATTCTATTGGCTAAAGTACAAGGTAGTAAGGGTTCCAATGGTAATGTCTTCAGATTGTCCAATAGTGAAATCAATGTCTATAAGGTAACTCTCCTCTGAATTATATGTTTTGCTTCGAGTCTAATTATCTTCGCTAGAATCATCAATATGTTGTGATCCTATTTCAAGTGGTCTATAACCTAAAATTTGACCCTCCTCATGTATGGGTGTATACTTTTGTACCACATCAATTTCCTTATCATGACAAGACTCTTTAGATAACAAATCCCACTCATATTCATTCAAATCAGTTTCATTATCATCACTAGCTTGTAGTTGTAGGATTCTTTCAATGACTTGTTGTTGGGCTTCTTCTCTTGATTCTTCTCTATACCCCAATCTTGTTTTATCCTTGGCTTGCATTGTGATAGGTTGTATTGGTTCTATGATGCCTTCTCTTCTTTTACCAATAGGACCTTTTCCCTCGTATCCCATCTTTTCCATGATTGTCTTTCCTTTTCCATACTACTCTATTTGTACACTTGAGGTGGATGTTTGTGATGATTCTTGATCTTTGTATAACCAATTTAAATCCTCTTTGTCATCTAACTCATCCACTAATGTTCCTTCTCTGACAAAGGTTCCATCAAAGAGTGTATTGGGTTGTGATGATTTCTATCTAGATGTTGATGGTTTCCCATATGAATTTGGAGAAGATGAAAGTTGTGATAAACATAAGGATTGCTCAAATGAGTATTCGCCCATGCCCTTGTTTTTCAATTGGATCTTGGAAACTTGTTTTGATAAGGATTTGAGTTGACTTTCCTAATTTTGTGGAGTAGGATTTGATGTACTTTCTTTACTTGAGAGATTGGCATTACCAATATCCTTATCCTTTGGCTGGTCCATTTTCTCCACCCACTTTGACAAGGTATTTAGTTGTTTCCCATCATTTGATGAACCCTGAGTTGGAGCTTCCCTATTGTGTGGTACAAAATCATCTTGGGTAGTCTTGAGGGTGTTACAATATTGGGGGTTATTTGAGTCAGCTACAATAGTGATTTATTGCCCATTGAACAGGAACTTCAAACATTGGTGATATGTGGATGGCACTACTTGCATGTCATGAATCCAAGGCCTTCCCAAGAGTATGTTGTATGTTAAATATTTTTCTAACACATGGCATACTATATCTATGAAAACTAGTCCCACTTGAATAGGTAACACTATTAGCCCTTGTGAAGATCTCTCCTCATCATCATATGATTTTATTATGATTTTCCTTTTAGGATCAATAGCATTTTCTGAATAGCCCAATGCACAGACAAGTTTCAAACTATAGATATTCAGGATAGCTCTTCCATCTATTAGAACATGCTTGACACGATGTTTATGGATTAAGACCTCAATGTGGAGGGCAGCGTTGTGGGGATGATTGGCAGATACATCATTGTGTTCAGAAAATGACAAGCAATGCGGTGTAGTCAAATGTCCCACCATAGTCCAGAATTGGAAAACCTCTAGATTGTTTGGTACCATGGTGGTGACTAGAGCTTGTTCCAAGATTTCCTTGTGAGTGGGTGAAATCTTGAGAAGTTCTAATATGGATATTTGTGTGGGTATCTTCTACAACTGATCAACTATGTTATATTGTGTTGCAGGGATAACAATAGTTGATTTGGACATAGAAGGGGTGGCTCCTTTCAATGTTACTGTTGATGTTCAAAACAGCACAACATTAAACAGAAAATCACTATTCTATTTATCCTGAAAAAGAAAGATAACATATAGTAATCTAACTCCCAAGGTCCTGGTAGTTGGTTCTCAACTGTGCTAATATGGCTCAATGGTCAATGCAACTGTAATGTGCAAGGGGCTTTTTACTGGTAAAAGGAACAAAATTGCATGAAATCAACTAACTTATGTTTGGGGGGTTTAATGAAATGGAAAAAGATAAATCAGAGCATTGAAACAAAAGAGCATGGACAAAACTACTTAATATCTAGACATGCATACCAATAATGAGTGTTTCTCCATCCAACCATAACCACAGCATGATGCAATCCATAGAATAATCTATACTATTGCATACATCCATAGTGCTAATTCAACAATCACAACTATTCACTAAACTTTACTTCAGAAACTTTGAGACAAACCATTCACTCATCATCAAAACATAGATCAAATAGATATAACAACAATTTCATTCACAGATAATTCAATGAGATAATCTTTAAATCCAGTTTTCTCTATTAATTTTCACCAAATAGAAAACATTTAGGCATAGCAAATCATTGGAATATAGATTGATTATGAATCATTAATCTTATCAGATAGGTACAAACTTAATAACAACATAAAAACTTGTATATAAAAATGTAAAACTATAACCAATATTCAACTGAACCTTAAAAGTATCCTTGTTGACAACAATGAAAACCTAAGACTAATCACTATTCACTATCATCAGGTGGCTAAACTTTCTTCAATCAACCGATCTTTACAAAATAGACCTCAAAAA
This sequence comes from Sequoia sempervirens, assembly GCA_007258455.2. NCBI lineage: Eukaryota > Viridiplantae > Streptophyta > Pinopsida > Cupressales > Cupressaceae > Sequoia > Sequoia sempervirens. The sequence goes on from VDFB02000013.1 coordinate 216,637,616, forward strand.
TACATATAGACATCCCATGTGCAAGCTTCTCTCAATCAAAACTCAAATTCACAAATCAAGGGACCGGAACTGAATGAAGAACTGGACTATTGATCTTTAGTTACAAGGCTGGATTGCTTTGTTGCACAAAATTTGGATTCCCTAGAAAGCAGGTGAAACTGAAGCATGGAACTGGAGTCAAGTTCTTGTCAAAACCCTACAAAGAGGAGAGAAGAAGATGTGTCAAGTGAAGAAGGTATTTTTCTGCCAACTCATTCTTGTGTTACATGCTCAAGGATGTACTCATCGTAACTAGAGAGCACTTGTTGAAGGGTATTTGAATAAGGCCCATCCAACCAATCATCCTCAAATTTAATTCTCTTTAACTCTGCAAAAACCAATCCTTATACCTCCTTTAATTTGGTCACTTCCCTTCTAGCAGCCTTTGCTTCTTCCCTGATGTCCATAAACCTATCCAATAACAAATCCTCTCCATCATCCCATTTTTTCCTTACCTATTCAAATCTACTAATCCACTTCTCCCTCATCTTATCCAAAGAAAGACCCTCCTTGACTGAGGTATCTAGATTGACCAATATAGCAACTATAGCCTCTAATTCATCAATCTACTGGTTCAAGTCTTTACTCATCTCTTGAACCTCATTCTTATGCTCATGAATAGACTTGGATTTGTATCCTATTATCCTCACAGTATTCTCAATAAAATACACATTACCCTTTTCAAGGATTGACTGCTCAAGTAGAGTTGACTTAGGCACTTTGTTAATGTCCTTATGCTTTTTAGCATATTCTTTATACTCTTCATCTTGCTTGTCTAGATCTTCAGCATGTTGGTTCAAATATCCTGCCAACTTAGGTGTTGCTTCATGAATCTTAAAACTATCAGTTAGCACTTCATCAACCTCCTAATTGAGCTTATCAATCCATCTTTCCAGCATACCCACCTTACTCTTCATTTGCACCAAGTCATCAACTTCCTTCTTTGTCAATAAGATTGGGGATTCATGAGTAGCAGCTTGTTGAGAAACTGGAGTTGAGACATCTTTTAAAAACTTATGCAATTGATCCAATTGAGCCTTAAGCTCATCTTTCTTTTATTTGTCTTTGATCATCCTGGACTTGGTAGAGGAAGCCACAATATCAATTAAATTCATTTGTTGATTTGTTGTAGGTCTTCCCAAATTCACCGTACCCAACTGATAATCAGTCATTTGCACATCCTCTCAGTTCTTATCCACCATTGGTATTGCATATTCAACAATGATTTCTCCTGTGCCTTTAAGTTGGTGGAGTGAAGAACCCTGGCCTTCTTTTTGGGTCTCTCCTCAATTTCCTTCATCATCTCATCCCAATTGAGAGGTTGAGGTTGAACTATTTCTTTCTTTTCCAATTCAATATTTAACCATTTAGGAGTTGTAGGAGTAGTAGCTATTTGTGCTAAAGAAGAAGCAACAATGGTAGAATATAGAGGTTGCAATATTGTGTTCTCAGGTTGAGAGTCAACCTCTTACACATTTTTTTGCCCTCTATGTGCTTCTTCTTGTGCAAGTTTCTCAACCTCTTCCTTGTCCTTTTGTTCTTGCAATCTTTTAGCTTCCAACTCCTTCTCTAGACATTCCTCTTCCAACTTCTTTTCCTGTAACATCTGATCCCTTTGTTTTTTCAATTCCTCAACATAGTCCCATGCTTCTTTATACTTCTGCTCATGTAGAGCAAGTTTTACAACCTCCCTCACTCTCTCTAGGTGTTCTTTCTCTTCTTTCTTCCTATGGGCCTCCTCCACAACCTTACATTTGGCTTCAAGGGCTTCTTTCTCTCTTCTATGCTTGGCCTTTTCCTCCTCAAGATCATGGATCCTCTACTACAAAGCCAATTTATCTCTTTCCTGTTTCATTCTGAGATCTTGCTCCTTTTGTTGTTGTTGCTTAGCCAATTCATCAATAGTAGCTCAAGCTTCTAATTCTTGTTGCTTGGTTGATACATCAGATTGTGCCTTAGCAACATCTTCTTTTTGTTTAGCCAATGCCTCAGCTTGTGCCTTGGCATTTGCTTCCCTCTTAGCATCTTCAAATAATTTCCATTGATCCTCTTTTCTTAGCACATGCTCAATCACTACATCATCTATTACATCAAGGGAATCCATCACATGAGTCTCTTTGTCAGATGGGATAGCCTCAGAATATGTTGCAATATCATGAATTTCTATCTCGAGCTCCTTTTCCTTCAACAACTTAGCTTCTTTATGGAGGGTTCCAATGGGCATTCCCTCACTTGGTTGCTCTATAATAAGGGGTTGAGTGGATGCTTCTCCTGCAACAAATGTTGAAGCACCATATTTTGTAATAGCCTCCCCTTCTTGTACCTTTGGTAGGTCTTGGGCAACAACCTCCTCTTCTAAATTAGAAGGAAGAAACTCTAAGGGATCCTTAGGGGGCATTCTTCTTTTTGTCCTTTTATATTGGGTAGTTCTAGCAGCCTTCCTCTTCTTGGATGTTTGAGGCTCTGGCTGGTTAACCCTTAAGATAACCCATTGTATGCTTCTATCCAAGACTAGTCTTGCAATTTTCTTTATGTTAATAGACTCTTTTGCATTCCAATCCACTGGATCAAGATCCTTGGTGCCTATCTTATCTACATCATATTGGGGATCTAAAGTTACCCCATCATCAAACAATGTATCTGGAATGTCCTCCTTTATCCCATACTCAACCATGAGTGGGATAGATAATCTTTCATAATTTCTCCTCCTGAGATCATATTCATCTTGCAAATCCATCCAAAAATCCTCCAATAAATTAAAATGCTTATCAAAAAGACTAGGAAGCAAAGCCTACATCTTGTTTTTGGGATCATAATGCGTCCTAGAAGTGTACAGACCCAACTTCAAATGAATCAATTCATCACAAATAGCCTTAGTTTCCATAATGTGTGGACAACTAAACTCACCCAACTTCATGGGAAACTTGTGACAAATAGTCTTATGCTTGGTGCCAAATTTAAAGTTAACAGTCAGAGCTTGATAAATGAATTCCATTAACATAATTCTATTGCTACAACACCTAGGGAGAAAATGGGGATGACCATCAAAACTTCCCAATCTAAATTAAATAAAAGTGGGGTATTGAATAAACCAATGTCCCCATTCATTGATGAAGGCCATTGCCTCCCTACTCAATTTGTACCCAACATCTCTGGTGAGCTTGTTAATGATAAAATAAAGAAATGCATCATTAACCCTCCTCTAATGTGACTTTGATGATTGCAAGGTAAGTTGATTATAATGTTCCCACACCTTCTTCTATCCTTGGGCTTCTCCCAATATTCCCACTGTATTCAGTCCAAGAAAGATCCCCATTCTAGCAGTTGTATAGGTCACATAAGAGGTCATGAAGAAACTATTGGTTTCTCTCACTCTGATCATTTTATTATATATGCTCTCTGACACTGACATAGGCCAGTCAAACTATTTTCTACCATCCAATATGTTTTGGATAAATGGGAACATCCATTCTTTAAATTGTGAAGCATCTCTTTTTCCAAATACTCTAGAGAGCAACATGATTATGTCCCCAATCTCCTTGCCAAAGTCTACCCTTTTAGGGTGGTCAAGAAGCTTAGTTAGAGAATTTTTCTCTACCCTCATCTAGTGCTTATTCATGTGGGATTTTTTGGATTCTTTCTTGTCATTGTAAAGTTTCAATGCTTCTAACTCATTTAACTACCTAGGATTTTGTGGAACAGGTGCATCAAACATAAACCTGGTCATTTGGGTTGTTAAATCAATGATAACATTCCCCTGTGAATCCATGCACTACCTAGTAGTAGGATTGTAGGCCCCAACTACTGCTAATATCAATTTCAGACATTAAACAAATAGTGGGAAGATAGCAACATGTGCTAGTCCAGATTGGATGATCCTTTCTACCCTTGGTGTAACATCTTCATTAAAATTTTCATCCACTAATTCCTCATAGATGAAAAGGCCTAAGTTGGTATCTATAATATTTTCCCACTCATAATCAACCTTGCTAGCAGTGAGAGTAGCTTCTCTATGTTTATACATTAGAGTGTAGGGGAGCTGCTCCACTTTAACCTTTTTTGGCTTAACTCCTTGACTTGAAGTTTCTGCTGGTTGGCTCCTTTGAGAAGATTATTCTAATGCTCCCGACATCCTCTAATATCTACAATAAACTCCTATATTAGATGAAAAAAAGAATAAAATCAATTTATTATGTAATAACATCCTCTACTTCCTTAGGATAGCTTTCATACTAATCCAAATTTCACTTTCATCAGAAGCAAAGTCACAGAAGAATCAAGAATATGAGACAATTTTAACACATAGCGGGATCAAAACCAGAACCAAGACAAGATCGGAACTGGGACCAGAACGAAAACTGAACCAGAAACTAATCACTAGTTCCAAGTTTGACCTCAACTCTGGTTCTGCCTCCGCTTAAGGACAATCACGAAGACCAAAATGATCATTCACCAGAAGTGGGATCATTTTAGGAATGAATCCTGATACTAAACATCCTCGAGACAAGTTCGGTCTGGGTCCGCTTCCACCAGTTTTGACATAAATATAGAGCACTTTTCTTGAAGACATGGTCACATGAATCTAAGGATCTGGGTCACATGGTTTACAAGGAAATTCAAAATAGAGGGGCTTAACCCCACACCTTAACCATATAGAAACCAAATTTAAACCTAGAGGAAACTATTTTGTAAAGGTTATCAAGCAAACCCTAGTTTGCACGACATGTCGACTCAAAAAATTAGGGACTCACAAACCCATCTCAGAAATCAAAGAATCGACACATAATCAAGATCAAAAGGGTTTCCAAACAAATTTTAAAACATTTAAAGTATGGAAAACCCTAGTAAACAGAAGTCCTAATTAAAAACTAGGGCACGACAAAATCCACCTGCCATGAAAGTGATAGCAAACAGAAAGCGAAAAACAGAAAGAAAGAAAACAAAACGAAAAAACAAAGGACAGAAACAAAACCAAACAAAAACAAGAAAGAAAGCGGAGATTCATAGAAAATAATTCTATGGACGCACAAGAAAACAACACACAAAGCGTGAAAATGAAACAAAAAAGAAGAAATGGGAAAACAAAGGAAAAGAGACCCTACCTCAAAACACCCATAAGGAAAGACTGAGAGTTGAAAGAAATCTACAAATCACCATGCCTTCGCAATCAATTTTCTTTTCTTGAAGTTCTTTTAGCTTTGGTTCGCTAAAATAGTTTAGATAACAAGGATAATGAGCTAGTTAACCTTAATTATGGTTTTAAAAATGATTTCGCACGTGTGAAGAACCTACAATTAATGCAATAAAGGTGGTAGGTTGGGCGGAGCAAACAATACAAACAGATAGTTAACTCTCGTGGACACCAAAGGTAGAGCGGATGTGGACCCAGATTTGGAACAAAACAAGAAAGCTTTGACAAGTTCCTCATCGAACTCCAAACTTGTTCTTGGTCCCGTGACAAAAAAACTAACAACAAAAGCAAATGAGGGCGAAGTTGGATCCAAAACTAAAACTAAACTTTTACAAAGTTCCAACTTCGGTTCCAACTTCGATTTCACTCCCAACAAAAAGGAAAAAAAACCAAGACAAAAACAACAAATGATAGGAAGCGGGGCCAAAACAAAAACTGGACCTTCCCAAACACGAACGGAAACAAACAATCACAAAGCAAACAAGCAAAGTCGAAATCGGGACGAAAACAAGAACCAGAACTTTTACAAAGTTCCAAATTCACTTCCAACTCTGGTTCCGCTTCCGCTCGGGCTTAAACAAAACACTAGGAAAATGACAAACAACTCAAGGGAGGAACAAACCCAAGAGTAGAAGACACACCATCAGAAAATGAAAAAAATAAGGAAGGTGGATGTGGAATCAGAATGGAACCCGAACTTGGAACTAAGGAAAAGTTCAGAGTCTAGTTTCAGTTCAGATCCGCTTCTGCCAGAGAAAAAGAAAGAAAGACTTAGGAGCAAAAAAAACAACTCCTAAGACCCAAAAAAAACACCAAAGACAAAACAAAGACAAGGGGGACCCATTTTTTTCCAAAATAAAATGGGGTTGTTATGCAAGGCATAACAGTTACCTTGGCTTGTCCTCGTGTGATTGCATTGACGAGTGTGTTGTCTTTTTGCTCTCTTATTTTGATAACATTGATTTGATGTGAGGTAGTGTCGACATCATGGTGATGATTTTCAATTGCAATGATGTTTTGTTCATGTTCAATGGTATTATCGTTTGTTGAGTTATCATTTGCAATAAGATCCGATTTGTCATGGGTTTGATCATCAACTACTTCAATGTGCAAAATGGTGGTGTCATAAACATAGTTTATGTTTTTTCCTTTGGTATTTGAAGAAGATTCCCCTTTTTTCATAGTTTGGTAGAGGGTTCTTGAACGCTCCATGATCATTGTTGATTTTGGGTCCTTCTTCAAATATAGTGTTGTTGTCAATTAGATCTTGTATCAAGTGCTTCAACAACATGCAGTCATTGGTTTTATGTCCCTTATTTCAATGAAACTCACAGTAATGGGCACCATTCCACTATGGAGGCTTAACTTGTGGATCCCAATTTCTTTCCTTTAGTAACATTATGACTTTATCTTTGAGAAGTTCATTCAATGCTGATTATGATGATTTTCCTAAACGGTTGAAGCTCCTTCGATTTGAGGATGTTTGATATGATGGTGTTCTAGATACACCATTACCTTGATTGTTGCTTTGGTTGACATTTTGATTGTTTTTTTGGTTGTTGCTTTGATTGTTGCTTTGGTTTTTTATTTGGTTGTTGGGGGGATTGTTATTCTAATTAGTTTTGGTGGCAGTTGCAGTTAGGTTGAATATAGGTTTGCATTTTACATTTCAATTGCACCATCATTGTTTCCAATGTTCTTGTTTCATTGCCAAAACTTGGGTTTGTCTCGACTATTGTAATTGTTGGAGGAGTTTAATGAGTTTTTTTCATTGTATATCTTGATGAATCCTCTCTTAACTAAAGCCTCTTTGATTTTAATCCCGTTTTCAATCAAATTTTCAAAGGTTAGCGGACATTGCAACTCCAATCTATAACTCATTTCGTCATTTAGATTGTCAATAAAGATTTCTATCTTTTCCTTTTTGGGTACGGGATGAGAATATTGTGCAAATAACCTTCTCCATTTTTGCAAGAATACAAGGAACAATTCACCCTTCTTTTGTTTCAAGTTACAAAGATCTTTCATGGTGATGTCATGTTGAATGTTATAAGAATATTGGGTGATGAACTTGTTGACCAATTCCTCAAAGGTGTTAATTGGTGGGGTGAGTTTGGAGAACCATTCAAGACATTTTCCACCTAGACTTCATGGAAATAATCTCATTAAGTATGTTTCCTCATATGAAAATTCAAGACTCATGGTTCTAAATTCCCTCACATGGTCTATTGGATCGGTTTTTCCATTGTATTTGTCATATTTTGGGAATTCACAATGTTTTGGAAAGGGGATGATGGGGATACTTTGATCAAATGGATATGGAAAAATGTCTTGGATCAAATATCATTTTGAAGTTCCTCTTTGCATATCGACAATTTGTTGTTGAAGGTTCTTCATTTGGTGAGTTAGAGAAATCACTTGTTCGGTTTCTTTTTTGGGTTGTTTTGGAGGTGCTTTCAATTGATTCACATCAAATTCTTCAGGTAATTTGACACCTTGTTTAGCTAGCATAAGGCGGTACTTTTCCCCATTTCTTTCAAAAATATTTTCTAAGCATTTGTAGAAGTTGGGGTCTTGTTCAACATGTTGGATATCTTCCTCAGTTATTTCTTCCCCTTTAGTGTTGTTGATTCCATGAAAAGGATTATCTTCAACCTCCGCCATGGTGTTCTATGTTTCACTATTTTGAGTTTCGGTGTTTTGAGTCTCAATGATTGGAGTTTCAATGGTTGGAGTTTCAATGTTTGGAGTTTCAATGTTTGGACCTTCAATGTTTTGATTTTCAAGTCATTTTTCCTTGAGTTTTTGTTTTTGTAACCTTGTTTGAATGGGCATACAAGTGTTATAGTTTTGACTAAACTTTGATCTTTGTTTGGAATAGTGCCAAGGATTACAACTAAGTTCACTGGAATGAAAAATTCTAGTGATGAGACTAAGTTGGATTTTATTATATAGCTTTGTTTCGTGATGAGAGGATAATAAATCCTAATGATGAAACTAGGCTTAACAATCAAAGATGTGATAGGTTTGATGATTTAGGCACTTTGAGATGTTTAGATCTAGGTTTAATTTGGAGAATTCCACTTATATAGGTCAGTTTTGACAAGTTTAGACTCTGTTGTACCTAAGGAACAATTCTAGATTGAAAAAGATTTTGAATTTTGGCCCAAACTGAGAAATGAGAGACAAATTTTTTCCTATACGAGATACTCAAATCTTTGTAAAATTCTTCAATTTTGACAATAGTAAAATGAGTACAAGTTGGGATTGTTCTTTGAAGCTCTTTTGTAGAAATTGAAGACCAATCTCTCTCTAAATTTGTAGAGTGTTGAGAGGCATTTTTTATGAGCTTTTGGACTAAGAACTTTGTACTTTGGTTTTCGAATTTTAATCTTTCATGAAATCATTTGATAAAGTACATGTTTAGACTTTGTTGTACCTGAGGAATTATTTTGGCTTGAAAAGGATTTTGAATTCTAGTTCAAATTGTAAAATAGGAGATAAGTTTAACTCTCAGGTTTTGTATTTAATGGATGCACTAAAACAGAACCCAGATGCGCTAAAACACTTGACAGATGTGCTAAAAGACAGCCTAGATGCACTATAATAGAGAGTCAATGCACTGGAAAAATGATCAAATATGCTAAAAGATAGATTGTGTGCGCTAGAACAAAAGATAGATGAGCTAGATTTTTGCACAGATGCGCTATAACAAAAATTGAGTGCACTAAAAGTTTGCACATATGTGCTAAACAATTGACTATATGCACTGGAACAGAGGACAAATGCGCCAGATTTTTTCACAGATGTACTATAACAGAAATTGAATGTGCTAAAATATTGCACGGATGCACTAGCAAACACAGTGAATGCATTGAACTGGAAAGATAACACAGTTTGTTGGACATTTGTTTGATTTTTCATATTTTCCAGTTAGAGACTTGGTTGTTTCAATGAAGGTTTTTCTGAATCAAGGTTTTCACTTTCAACATGTGATGTTTCTGTTTGAAATAGGTTCAAAAACAAATTGGTAAAGACACATCAAGCATGTACAACTTAGGTTGTGTAGGACTATATTTGTTGAATTCCCACTTGGATTTTACTCTAGCTACGATTACTTATAGTGAATGATTAGATGCTTGACCCCACCGGCTCCCCTCCATGGCTCTCACTTCTATGAGGTAGCCAAGCATCAATACCCATGAATTTCCCATGGCATATTTCTCATCTCTACTAAAAGCCACAAGAATGTGGGATGGCTTCATAATGACTATTCTTGCACCAACAAATAGATTAAGGATTTTTGCCTTGCTACAACAAAGGGTTTTAATATAGGCATTCCATTCATGGGGAATCATCCATGTGGCAAGAGACCATTGTTTCCCTTCTTGTCGGAACAATCCTCATGATACTTGAACTTTCCCCAAGTACCCACATTTATATCCTGGTTGGAAGTCACTTGGATTTAGCATGTTACCAGTTGGGTCATTCCCTTGGGTGATTACTTTTTCCCACAAGGCATGCCCTCTAGGGATAAAAAAAGTGACCAAGTACATATGTAGTTTGATCAATCTTTGTTTGTGTGAACAAAGAGAGAACACACGCAATATACTCAACTCACACTCGCAAATAAACAGGAATGGGTCTAGCTTTTTGGTCACCCAATTAAGGGGAGAGCATATGCCTACCATTCATTACGCACAAAAGACATGGTGTTCTTTATCCCTTCTAATTAAGATAGATGCCTATCTTAACCAAAAGAAAGTATTTAAATGACTCCAACCCCTGCATAAATCACCAGTAGTTTGATAAATTTGTCTTTGACCAGCGTATGAAAGTACCTGCAAGCAGAAAAACATAAATTAGCTCTCAGATTTTTAAAAAAATTCAAATTTACATAGATGCGCTAGAAAAATCATTCAATGCACTAAAACATCAATCCATTGTGCTAAAACAGATATCCTATGCACTAAAATAACTCATGTATGCACTAAAATAACTTATGAATGTGCTAAAATAACTTATGGATGCACTAAAATAAGTAACGTATGCGCTAAGAGAAGTGAAATATGCACTAAAATAAGTGATGTATGTGCTGAAAAACTCCCTGTATGCACTAAAATAGTTGATGTATGCGCTGAAAGATTGATTGTATGCACCAGAATAGACCCTGGATGCGTTGAAAGATCAGTCAGATGTGCTAAAAGAAACCATAGTTACGCTAAAACATCACATCCAACCTGTTTAAATGAAATTTTCCAGAAAACTATTAGAAATGGGGTATGGCCCCACGGTGGGTGCCATTTTGTGGTATGTGTAAAATTTGGAAATTATTAGTAAATCAACACAAACCTTAATGAAATGAATTATATCAAAGATTTGAAATAAGTAAACTACTCTATTTTGTAGCTAAAAAAATATTTTAAGAACGTCTCATTGTCCTCTATTACCAAGAATTTATTAAACCATTTGTCCCTCATATTTCTTTGTGCACTATGGTTGTTAAAATGGTAACTAAGGAAATGAGATAATATTCAACATGCAAGCCAACTAAGTTCCTACATGAAACTATACAATGGAAAGGATAATGGATACTATGATGAATGGATGATGGTGCTAGATTATTCAAGGTAGATACTATGCTATTGCACTAAGATGATACTCCATATGCTCAAATGCTAACTATGAATATACTAATCTAAAATGAAACTATGATGCAAAGGATGACATAAAATGAAACTATGAAGCCAAGTATTATTCTAAGATTTAACTATGATGCAAAACGTGATATGAAATGTAACTATAAGACTCCAAAATGCTCCAATTCTCAAACGATGTTCCTGCATGATAACTCTACTAAAATGTGGATGAAAAATACAATGCCAAAGGGTTGTATTTATAGCCTTTTCCAAGCATCTTGTGAGATGGAAATGATCAACGGTCCAAATTCAAACAAGAAAGATGAACGGTGGAGATGAAGAGAATCAAGAAGTTCTCCCCTTGACCATAGACAACATGTCAAATGGATGGAGGAATCTCTTGACCAATAGGAAACATGCCAAATGGATGGAAGAATCAAGTGTGGGAATAAAAGACCATGTATTTGAAAATTGGTTGAACACATGTGTGAGGAATAAGCCATGTGTTTAAAATTGGTTGAAGATAATTCTAATTTAAAAATTAGAATTATTTAATTTCATGTGACCTTGGTGAGGTGGCACAAAAATTTGTAGACATGTGCTTGAATTCCTAATTAAGATTAGTGAAACTTAATTAAATAAAACAAGCTTATGTAAATTTGTTTATTTAATTAAATTAGAAGAATATGATTTTAGACTTAGAGAATTAGAGAAGGGTGAACAATATAAATAAATTGAGAATTTATTTATACATAGTTGAAATATTAATTAAATAACTAGTATTTAATTAATTACATGTCATGACCGATTTTAGGTGTATACACTTAGAATTTTGTGTGAGGGAATAATCCACATTGTTTGCATCTTTGAAGGTTACCTTGGTAGTGCATTGGTGGTACACCTTGTTGTTGGGACAAACTATTTTGAAGGTTACCCTGGTGGTGCATAGACAGGATACCTTTTTTATGGGACGAATTAGGAAGGGTACCATGTGGCACACCTTGTGTGGATAATTCCTAGATCACAACATGAGCTAGAAGACATAGATCAAGATGTAAGTACTTTCCCCCCAGTTTCTAGAAATGTACGTGATGGACTATCTTGTGATAGGATAACATGTTTGTATAGAGTATTCCCTTTTAAAAATTTCCTCATGACTCAGATAATGTTGAATAGGATAGGATCAATGATAGCGACCCATGTCAATATTTTTTCCATAAGCAAGTGTAAAGTGTACACCAAAACATTTTTCAAGATCGGGATAAGTTGGATTTGGATAAAAATGGATTCAATTTATTGTGGATAGGTTGAGATGCTTCCACCTAAAATGGTGCACGTAGATGCTCAATTCTACACATGACACCTGTTTGCTAGGTTTTCATCAAGGTACTTGTCCAAAGCACCACCATTTTCACTAGAGGAAAAAAAATTTCTTGCCCATTTTCTTGAATTTTTTTCCTTAATTTTTATGATATCACACAAGATGCCTATTTACCAGGTTTTCATTATGGTGACACTTTTCTACTCATGTTGAACCACTTGGTGGTGTTGATGTAGGTGTTGCTATTGTTAATATGGTTGTTGTTGTTGTCATGATGTGTCAATGATATCCTACTTGGAGGAGTTGTTTTGCTAAGACACGAGCGCTTGAATGTAACCCCTGATAATTATTGTCTTTTTTGCCAATATCGGAGTTAACCTTACCTTGATGCACACATCATGATAGAGTTCCCTTATAGTCCTTATGATAGAGAGTTGCTACTAATACAAGGTCAATGTGAGATTTGGATATCATGGATGGTGAAATGCATTGAGGTAAAAGAGATTCAGATGGATCATTCAACAGTTTGGAATCTTTGACTCTCCAAAATTGGGATGATGAGAAATGATGGGTGGATATGGAGATTTGATTGGCACCAACATCTTGATATACCTTGTAGGTCACTCTTGAAGCTTTCTATTGCATTGTTGGAATTTTTTGATGGATGAAATTCCCTTTTTGATTTTTCCCCATAGTTTCTTTGGGGTGAAGCCACAATAGTGGTTTACAATTTGATGGAGGAAGGAAAACTGAGAAAAAATGACCCCATGGAAAAAAAAGTGATTTTGGGGGTTCATACGAACTTAGAAGTTTGACCGAACCAAAAAGGGGTTCGACCGAACATGGGTTCGAGTGAACCCCTTAAACTTTTTGCCGCCAAAAAATTAAAAAAATGCATAAGGGGTTCGAGCGAACCCCTTTGAAGATGTTCACTCAACCTAGGTTTGAGTGAACCATGGTTCGAATGAACCCCTAGGGTTCGCCAACCCCCCTAAATGCTCATCCCCTCCTTGAGACACACAAAACCTAAAATTTGGCACTTCGGAGCTCGGGTTGAGGATGAAAATGGAGGAATCTTCACAAACCAAACTGGAATCAGGTAGTCCTCAGAACGAGCCATCCAACGAATATAATTTTAATATGTTTTGGTTTTATTATGTATTTGTTTTTTTAGTTTTATTAAATATAGGTTTTTCATTGAAAATGAAGGTCTCTATTCTACACATGTGGAAAAATAGCATATTATAAAAAAAATTTAAAAAATATGAGTGCACTATATATTGAAGTCCTTGATCCAACAAAAAAACAAAAATTGAATTTTGATATATACAAAAAAAAGTTGTGTTATACAGTCATACTATGTCTGAATTGTAATTGGTTTGACTTCAAACTTGATTAAAGAAAAAATATTCAATAAAAAATTGTCTAACCAAGTGGAAGCACTAGATATCGGAGTTACAAATTTAAATTTGAAAGAATTAGAATTTTATCCCTTCATTGAAAAAATTTATGCAAGTATACGGTGTGCACCACTTTTAAAAATGTTGTTTCTAATAAAAAAATAGTTTTCGTGGAGATGGTAAAACAAGTGCAATCTAATTCCAAAAATTTTGAAAAAAATATTTTAGAATCTACGAATAAAATGTGACAAGACTTAGTTTGTATCATCTTCAAATTCTTCACGGTTTAGCAGCTATAGGTGCCCGAATGTGAAGATTTAGTTAAAAATAATAATTTATGTGTCTAGTTTGGCCAAAATTGTAAACCACTATTGTGGGATCACCCTTTGACTGATGGAGACCTAGGGATGAATTTCTTTTTTCTTTTGTATCCATTTGAAACTTTTTGTCCATTTTTTTTTTTTCTGATTCTTTTGCTTTAATGACTTGTTTCGTTCTTAGGTATAGCTTTTTCTCTTGTTGTTGGGCCCAATGAGAGGGTGGAAAAATACATGGATGATGATTCATGATATGGATAATTGTAGTGTTAGTAGCAATTTCATCATAAGGACTCTTTGTGCTCTCTATGTTGATGCTTGCATTAGATAAAGTTTCCCCCAGTATTATAGAGGTATCACTTATATGTTTAGATCCCTTAATTGTTGAATAACCAAGATATTGATGCTTAGGATTGCCAATAATTTGCACTAGTTCTAGGATACCCTATTCATGTAGGCCTAATCCTTTGTCTTGATAATGAATTCTTTGAAAAAAATTATTTGCAATAGAATATGTCTTGCCTTGGAAACAAGGCACTACTCCTTCTCTGCTTTGTTGTGGATCTTCAAATGTGATAGTTTCTTCACTAATAGGATCCTTCATATGTGGGATAACTTCCTGATTAACATTTTCAACTTGATCCTATGAAATACCAGATTTTGATGGCCCTTCAAAATATATTGGTGCTTCTTTCACTTTTGTATACCCAATGCTCTGCTACTTAGGATTTTCAGTTATATTTGTTGATTTTAAGATACTGTGCTCCATATTTTCATGCCCGATGTCTTCAATCTGCTTGGAGGATGTTTTTTATTTCAATGCTTCTTCTTGATGAATTTCTGATATGTCTATAGATTATGCCATACTTTGATCATGTGTAAAGATGTTAAGAGTAGGTGACTTGTTCCTAGGTAATGATATCAAGAGTATGAGACTCTTGTTTTGGATGAAGATCATCTACATTTCCATTAGGAGTAAGCATCTCATGGGTAGATATATGTGTGCTTGGTGATGGGGTAAAACTAAACTCATTAGTATAATGGGCTCAATATGTAAATCTAAACCCTTTAGCCTTAATAACCTTGCCAATTGATAATCTTTAGGAAAAATAAGTGCTCTCTTTCTATGAATAAGAGTACAAAATTTATTTCTTAAAGTTGATCAAATTTAACTAACTTGTGTTGATTTAATGGTCTAGTCTTTGAGCATTTCTCAGGTCAACTCCACTCCCAATCACATTCCAGTAAGAAGGGAAATGAATGTAGATCTTGACACTTTTGAAAACCAGCGAGCAGGCATCGAAATTCTAGGAGCACACGTTTTGGCCAAATCTTTATAATTCTTTTTTTTTTAGTTTTAAAAAATTTATGGCTCATGCGAAGACTCTTTTATATTGTATATCATGGGCTTTAAAGTCCCTTTTACTATGGGAAATCTATTGAAAGACTTGATCGATTGAAAAATAGTATTTTTGTTAGTTGTTTTTCATATAAATATGTAACTATTACAAACAATAAACAAGATGATCGTTATGCTGCCAATTTGTCTTTGAGTAACAACTACCATATGAATATGAGTTTTCCCACCACTCTTTGAATTACTGTGTAATATGGATTCATTTGTGGAATGAAGTAACAAAGAGATTTTTCTAGTGCATGTGATCCGAAGTAGTTGTAGTCTCACCTGAGAGCTGGCCACTTGAGGGTTATAGATAGATAGATAGATAAGTATTTTGTTTCCTATTTTGTATTTTCCTTTAGTCGATAATAGTTGAGTTTTCATTTCATTTCCATGAGTATATGTTATACTATTAGTGTCAATCCTACAGGTTGTAACTGAGTCTGTAGTTTCTGAGCTTAACATTTGAATGTCTAGAGCACCTTTCTTCAATTGATTATGATTAATGGTTTTATGATTAGCAGTTGGCTTGTTATCTTTTGCATTAGATAGATGTTCCTAATTTATTTACATGCTTTACTTCTTCAGTAATTTATGCATTCTTTAGATTAATCGTTTCCATGCTTTCTAGTTTAATGGTGATGCTTTTTAGATTTGTAGTTTTTTGTTTTCTGATTTGAGTTATTTTCCCGCTTTCTAGTTAGATAATTTATTTCTTTTATGATTAGAGGCCCCTTATCTTAGAAATCTTATTCAGTTTATTAGTGTTTAAGAGAGAAGTTGAGATGTCCTCTATTGCATACAGTCATTGGACACTTCCCGGTCGATATATTGATGTGTTTATTCACTAAAGTGTTAGGACCCAATGACAGCCTGTCACTTTTTGGCACCCTTGCTGGGGAAGCCCTCTTTCTAGTGTTAGTAGGAGATATCTTGAATACCTCTCTTAGGGATAGGAATAGTTCCTTGGCTTCTTTTCTGCATGGTCAAGAAACGAGGCCCCCATGGAAGATTCATACCAAACCCCCTCGACATACCAACAAGTAGGGAGGAAGGAAACACAGACCAAGAACTTACGGAGGAATTTACCGAATAGGGTCAACCTGAGACCTTCCCATATACCCCAGAAAGAGAATGAATAGTGGTCAAGGAGCATATTCTTTTGCAAACTCTTGAACCTCCTACCACTAAGCAAGTTGTGGAATAGGATCACATCCCTTTCAACATCATGGGTGACTATAGAAATGTTGAAAATAACCACAACAATGATGACCCCCCACCATGCACATTCACTTATCTGATTGCTATTGATGCAGATGACGACACAAAAATGAAAAATATCTCACCGTTCTTCTTACCAATCTTTCAAGGTTTGTCTACTGAGGGCCCTGATCAGTTACTATTTGAATTCAATGTCTTTTGTCAAACATATGACTACAAGAATGATAATTAGAAACTAAAACTTTTCCCTTCCACTCTGAAAAACCCAGCTATGCGTTGGTTTATGGGGCTACCTTCTTAGTCGATAACCTCTTGGGATGAAATGGAGTATGTATTTTTTCAAAAATGCCAAAGTTACTGCAGGATGAGTGATAGAAAAGAAGAATTGTTCAAAATAAGGCAAAATGAGGATGAAAGTTTAGAAGATTACCTAGATAGGTTTATCTTCTTGTCCAAACGTTGCGGTGGAGAAATCATAAGTCTCCATATTTTAAAGACCTTATTTCTCAAAGGTCTTGATGATGAAGCTGGGAGGAGTTTAGAATTAATGGGAAAAGGAGACATGTCCCAATTGAGACTAGAAGAAATAACAAAATCGTTTTAGAACTTCTCTCGTACTCGTGGAGGTATTAGGAAGTCCACCCCCTTACATGGTTCTAATGACATAAATAAACTTCGTGAGGAATTGGCCAATTTCAAGACCAACATTCTTGTCCAACTAAACACCACCTTAGATGGCATACAAGCTAAAACTAGAAATCCTAAGACCTTGTTTATTTATTTCCCTAAGTGTCGAAACAACCATTTTCTTAGAGAGTGTCCTTTGGAAAAAGTTGACAAGATTGATGTTTGTCAAGTATGTGAAAAGAACCACCCCACCAATCAACACGAGCTATTGAATGCCATCAAAATTCCAAGAAAAGAACAAATCCAGTCGATGAAGAGGTGAACGTTGTCAACCAAAGAACTGGAGGTAATTTTTCCTATGGCCAGAATTCTAATCCTAACTGGTGGCCCCAATCAAATTGGAACAATAATCAATGGGCAGTGCCCTAGCCTTAGGCACCACCACCAGTAATCTCTAACTAGGGAAACTATCCTTGGGGACCACCATACTGGACAAACCAACAATCTTGGGGTAACCCTCAGTGGCCCCACCAGTCTCAACAATAGTGGTACCCCCAAAATCCCATTCCTCAATGGAATCAACCCCAGCATCAATTTTATTCTAGTTCTAGGGGGATTCCTACTCAACAGACTCTCTTACCACCTCCCTAGAACACTCAACAGACTGAACAAGTTAACCAACCACCACTTTTGGCACAACCAATCCCTAATCCAAAGAAAAATCATCTAAATACTCCAGTGTATTCCGCTGAACAAGACAATGTCACCAAACTCAATGCAATACACTATGGAAACCTACAATTGAGGTCTAGTAGAACACTTTCACAACTGACTATCGAAGAAATCATAGATGAACCTGTCAAAAATTATACTAAGGAAACAACATTAACACTCGCACCCATAGAACAAACCCTAGACACTACACAACATGAGCCCAAACCACCATCTTCACCAGAAGTTGCTAACCTACCTCAGGAGGGGAGGGTCAGTCTCCAACTAAAGTTCTAAAAAATCTCGCACCTAAAGACAAAACTAAATCCCCTTTTCTAGAGCAATTGAAACTAATTTCTATGAAAGATGCTCTGGAAACAACTTCACCTACATAAACTACATTAATATAGGAAATTAAACAATTGCAGATTGAATTTCCCTTGTTACAAGTGATTAAAGAGATCCCTGAGTTAAACCAGTTGATTAAATAGTTGTGCATCAAAACTCTAGGGAGGAAGCCAGAACGAATCAACACTATTCATATCAATGGATACCTAGTTGATTTGTTAGCTGGAACAATCACTGCTCTGAAATATGATGACCCAAGGAGTCCACTTATAACAGTAACAGTTAATGAGGTAGCAATACCCAACACTTTAGTGGACCTCAGAGTAGCCATTAACGTAATGATTGTTGATGTGATGGAAAAATTAGGACGTACTGATCTATGCCCCACAACTACAGTCCTACGAATGGAAAATCAATCCATAGCTATTCCCAAATGCATCATTGAAAAAATTTCTTGTCAAGGTGGATGGATGGGAATATCTAGTGGATTTCCAGATAATTGAATCCCTTACGCCCAAAGACAGTTATCCAACAATTCTGGGACAACCATGGCTGGCTACGATTGCAACAAAGATTGAGTGCATGGAGGGAGGAATGACCATCTCCCATGGATCTAATAGCAAACAGTTGTTTTTATATCCTCTTGCCAAGCCTGCCGAACATAGCAAAGTATGGGTTGATGAACTAGAAATTCCTACTAGATAGGAAAATTTGGCTTCACTAGCCATGGTAATCATCAAACAACATGGTGAAGAATTAGAGGATGAATTAGAGAACAATTTGGAAAGTATTGCAATAGAATCCAGCAATGAAGAGATGTCAGACGTAGAAAAAATCCTAGGACACCCAATCAACACAGATCAAGTAGAATTTGATGATGCTAAGTTTATTGGATTGCCTTGCCCTTTGATGAACTTAGTTCCAAAAACTTGCCACTTCTTTACAGATGTTGCTTGGCTTTATAAAACTGTAACGCACAATTTTCCACTTAACACACTGACAAGGCCCATTCACACTATCACATCCAATCACCCGGGAGTCAAAACTATTATGTTGCTATTAGGAAAAACTTTGAACATTAATAGTTGGTTGACGAAGATGGAAAAACAAAGACTATATGATACCCTGGTGAGTAGATCTAAAGCATTCACCTAGGACTATAAAGATATGAGAGGAATACCTTATCTATACTGAGGATGTTTGACTTGTTCACCAACCACAATAGAGACTCAATCCGGCCCTCAAAGACATTGTTAAAATTGAGATTGAGAAAATCTTGCAAGTAGGATTCATCTACTCAATTTCTTACAACAAGTGGGTGTCACCCTTGGTTGTAGTTCCAAAGAAGAATGGGAAGTGGAGAGTGTGTGTAGATTATAGGGAGCTCAACAAACTGACACGTAGAGATTATTTTCCCTTGCCATTCATGGACCAAGTGCTAGATAACTTGGCTAGGAGAAAAAAAAAATCATTTATGGACGGATTTAGTGGATACAACTAGATACAGGTAGCAGTAGAAGACCAGGATAAGATGACCTTTACCTAACCTTCGGGGAAATTTGCATATAGGGTTCTTCCCTTTGTGCTATGTAATGCTCCTACCATGTTTTAGAGGGTCATCTTGGCTATATTTGCTGAGTTGGAAAATGAGTGTGTGGAAGTCTATATGGATGACTTCACTGTATATTGATCAACCTTCGATGAATCCCTCACAAATCTAGACAAAGTTTTAAAATGATGTGAGGATCATTGGTTGTCCCTCAGTCATGAGAAATGCTTAATCATGGTGGAACAAGGAATAGTGCTAGGACATCATATTTCAATCAAAGGGATTAAAGTGGATTCCAAGAAAATTGAAGTCATACAACAACTTGAGATCCCAAAAACTCAAACTGATGTTAGGAGTTTCTTAGGGCATGTTGGATACTACTGAAGGTTCATAGAAAACTTTAGCAAAATTGTAGCCCCAATGTTTTCTCTCCTTTAGAAAATTGTTGACTTCATTTGGACACCCAAGTGTCAGTCCTCATTTGAAACTATCAAAGAGAAACTCATCTCTGCCCCTATCCTACGAGGACCTAGCTGGAACCTGCCATTTCACATTTATGTCGATGTGTCTAATGATGCCATTGGAGCGGTTTTAGGGAAAGAAGATGAGAATGGAGGGAAATATGCTATATATTTTATTACCAAAAATATAATGTCGACAAAGAATAATTACACCACAATAGAGAAAGAATTCTTGGTTGTAGTGCATGCCATCAAGAAATTTAGACATTATGTCACAGGCTACAAAGTTATAGTGCACATAGACCATGCAGCCATCAAGTATCTCATGAATAAATTGGTGGTAAATGCAAGGATAATCAGGTGGTTACTCCTCCTCCAGGAGTTCAATGTGACAATTGTTGACAAACCAGGGAATTCTAACGTAGTTGTAGACTTCTTATCCCAGATAAAACATGATGGCAATTGTGCTCTGATACAGGATAAATTCCTAGATGAAAATTTGTTCGTTATCTCCACTAAAACTCCTTGGTTTGCCAATATTGCAAATTACTTAGCCACCACAAAAGTACTACCTCATTTTTTTGTCAAAACAAAAGAAACACCTCATAAGAGAGAGTGCCCCTTTTAAATGGATTAATGGAATCTTGTTTCGATGTGGACCCGATATGCTTTTGCAATAGTGTGTTAGGGAAGATGAGACTTATAGTATTCTTAGGGCCTGTCATGATGACCCTTCTGGAGGACATTATTCTGCTAAAAGGACAACTCACAAGGTTCTGGGAGCAAGATACTATTGGCCTTCAATGCTTAAGGACATCAAGAAGTACGTTTGTAGGTGTGATGAATGCCAAAGGGTAGGAAGACCAACTGCATCCAATGAAATTCCCCTACAACCTCAAGTAGTCCTTGAACCATTTGAAAAATGGGGATTGGATTTCATCAGCCCCATAGACCCTCCTTCACAAGGAAAAGAGTATATTTTGGTCTATACTGACTACATGACTAAGTGGGAAGAAGTGTAAGAACTACATGTTGCTAGGGAAGAGTAGGTAGCTGAATTTCTTTATAAAAGAATCTTTCTAATATTTGGGGCTCCAAGAACAATTCTTACAGACCAAGTCCCCTAGTTTATGTCTAAAGTCCTATTGGCATTCACAGATCACTTCCAAGTAAGTCATAAGAAGTCTTCACCCTACCACCTGCAAGAAAATGAACAAGTTGAGGTCACTAATAGGGAACTAGAGAATATTTTGACAAAAATGGTCTCTTTGGGAAGGAAAGATTGGGCTAGGAAACTACTGAAAGTTGTCTGGGCCTACAACACGACTTGGAAGCCAACCACTAGCTATAGCCCCTACGAGTTAGTATTTGGGAAGAAGCCCCTCTTGCCCATTGAATTCAAGCTCCAAACCCTTAATACAACCATGGAATTAGGTATGGATCTTAAACGAGCTCAAATTGAGAGATTCTTACAGCTTAGTGAATTGGATGAACTCCGTCTAGACATTGTCCATCAAGTTGAATTGGTCCAACAACAACGTAAGGTCTCGCATGAAAAACATATCAAAGAAAGAGAATTCCATATCGGGGATTGGGAATTATTGTTTGATTCCAAATACAAGGATAATCAAGGGGAACTTAGGACACACTGGCTTGGACCATACGATATTTCTGAAGTGTTTGTTGATGGCTCAGTCTAGTTAAAACCAATTGATGGTGACACCCGAACTCTTCTGGTTAATGGGCATCTATTACGCATCTACCATAAACCCGTTAACAAAGAGGAGTTTACAAATATGGTAGAAACACAGGAGAAATCCACTGCATTGACTCTACTGTAGCGGGGTCAATATAGTTGTTAAACAAATAAACCTTCAAAAAAAAAATCATTTCATTTCTGATTTTTTTTTCAATTTCTTCATCAATCCCACCATTTGGACTTGGCTAAAGTTTTTTTTATATTTTGCAAGACTTCATCTTTTGGCGAACCAAATTTTGATGGACCCTCTTATGATGCTCTGGAATATACTAGCACAGCTGTTGTGATGCTCTGGAATTGTTGTTGTGATGCTCCAGAATTGTTGTTACAATGCTCTGGAATCTACACAATAGATTGGTTCCACGTCACGACCTGATCCTACATTTTGACACATCACTCAATGGTGCTTTGGAAAGTCAAGGCCAAGATATCACAATTTTCTTCCTTTTGGCTACATCTTTTCAGTGATGCTTCGAAATTCTGTCGTTTCTCCTCTGGTTGCATCTTTTTTGCGATGCTCCAAAATGTTGATGTTTCTCTTTTGGCTGCATCTTTTCAATGATGCTCTGAAATTCTACTCGAATGCTCTGGAATTATATCAGGATGGTCTGGAAATTTTGGTTGTTGCTCCAACTACACCTTTCAACAATGCTCCAAAATTTTTGGTTGTTGCTCCAGCTACATCTTTCAACGATGCTCTGGAAATATTTGTTGTTGCTCCAACTGCATATTCCAATGATGTTCCAGAAATCTTGGTTTCTTCCCCAGCTGCATCTGTTAGCGATGCTCTAGAATCTTAAATTTGGTTACTCTATTCCGATGACATCTTTCTATAATAATTCTAGAACTCTTTTATTTTCTACGTCAAGTACATTACTTGATAATGCTCTAGATTTTTGTATAAATTTTGTCTTTCCATTTTTTCTATTTTTTCCTAAAGTTTTGTGCATGCCCATCTGTTAATGTCATTTCGAGATCCGCCCCCTTATGATTATTTTGTTGCATCACATCAAATCTTTCCATAATAAATAAGATTATTATGACACCTTTTTGTCATAATAATTCCCATCATTACTTCAATCATCCCATCCATGCCATTATTATTTGCCACAACCCTCACCAACCATGTGACTATCCAATTACGTCAACACATGTGATGTTTTATCTAATGACAAGACCTAAGGTATGTGTGAATTTATTTGTTAAAAGGGTTAGTATTTATTTTGAATAAGGGTTAATTAATTGCCATGATCTATTCCCCTTGTAACTTTGAAACTTGTTCCCTTTACACGATTGGTAAGAGTACGGAAACAGTTGTAATTCCCCATGAAAGGTCCTCATCATTATGTAGTAAGGTGACAAGCAAGATGGTAATTAATTCTTTCCTTATTGAGTATATCGACGTAGATCTCTTTTTCCGTCTATAATTTAGAGAATCAAGCATTCCAGAGTTCTGTAAAATTTCACCAAAGGAAATGGGAGGCGCTAGGAAAAAGTCTGTGCCAACTTCTATAATGCCATTGGTGGAATTAAGCAATATAGCAGCTTTATTTCAAAGGGTTGGATGGTTGGAATTCATGAAACAATTTGAAGGGCACATAGAATAGCTAGTGAAGGAATTCATTGAGAATTTTGTAGATGGGAAGACTATGGTGCGCGGAAAACCATTTTGGGTAAGTATGAAAGTCCTTGCTAGTCTTTTTGGTCTTGAGAATAAAGGAATTCATTTAAATGAAAATACCCACGTCCCTTATCAAAATTTAATAGAATTGTTCCATAGGGAAGGGGAACCCCAACTTGTAATGACCATAAACACTAGGGGGAAAAATAAGGGAATTCATATAATGTCTATTCTAGAACCCTGGAGGTCTGTTGCAGCCTAGATTATTAAATATTTCACTTGTGAGGGACAAATGACTACATTAGTGGGACCCCCTTTCCGCCTGTTGACTCATTTACACCATGGCATTGAGGACCCTACTCTTAGGGTAAATTTACCATCTTTTCTCTATCATTTAGTCACATCTATGATAGAAAAGTATAAAATTGGGATGGGGCCCCTTAAACATCATGGTCTGATATAGTTAATATGCAAATACCATTTTGACCATAATCCAGAGAAAAAGTGGCAAAGGTTTCTACAAAAAATTGAGAATGAAGAGCTAGGGAGGCCACTTGAGGAAGGAGAATCCTCTAAATAAAAGGAACAATCTATAGAGGAACCCTCCTCAGAGGCATTAGGCACCCCTAAATCCCAATGTACCTCCATGGCTCCCAGCGGTGATGCACCGAAAACCTTGCCAATTGAATTACAAAGCCCAGGACAAGAAGGGGAGGCAAGAATTGTACATTCTAGAGAAGAGGAGGAACCCCCTCAGAAGAAGAAACAAAGTAAAATTGTTTTTCAAATAACTCCTCCTCTATGGAGGAGTAAACGGTTATCTGCAGGGGCCAGTGAAATCGAACCCCAAGATATAGGCAGTAGTTCAAAAAGGAAGAAAGGCTAGGATTCCAATAAAGGTGGTAGAAATTGATAGTCCACCTGATAATAAGGCAATAGATGGAACAAAAGAGCAAGGGGATGAACTTCCCAGCAAAAAGAACAAAGAAACCCTATCACCTGAAAAACAAGAAAGGAAAGAACACAATCAACACACTCAGAGTAGAATGAAGATGAGCCTATGCAGGATTCTCTCCTTTCCTTAATAGGTTGGAAAGTATACCCGAATTTGTGGAAAGAGTGCCTCAAATAACTCCTCATGAATCTTTCTCTATGGATACCAATGAAGAAGAAGACAGACCTCATATTGATGAATAAATTCCTTGCTCCTCCTTACCTGAAGAAACTGAAGAAGGAACTATGCCTCATACTGAGAATATAGAAGAGATAGAAGAAGTGCTTCCTAAGAGCACTAAAACAGAAAATGCACCCCATATTGATGAAAAAGTAGAAGTGCCTCACTCATCCCTTCCTGAGGACAACAAAGAAGAAAATGTGCCTCATCCTAACAAAGAAACTCCTCATGCATTCTTTTTTGTGGACACAGGGGACGAAGAATCCAATCAGAGAAATGAGGAATTAGAAAAGCTAAAGATAAAAATTGAAGGGTTAAGAGCTAGGTTGCAAGATGACGAGGCACAAATTAATCAACAAAAAGAAGAAATTGAGATGCAAACTGCTATTGTCCATCAAAGAAATAAGGAAGTTTCCAAGTTGACTATGAAAATGGAGGAAAAAGATAAGCTTATTGAGCAGTTGCAATTCCAAATCTAGCAATGGAATCAGCAAGGTAAGCAGAATCAAGATGTTATGTGTGAAAAAGAAAAATGTATTCAAGATTTGAAAAATAATTTTATGCAATTATTCAATGTTTTTCAAGAAGAAAACAATCAACGGGAAATTGAGTTAAATGCCTCTATGAGTAAAATTATGGAGCTAGAACAAAGTTTACAGGAGAGTGACACTCAATCAATCATGGAATCAAAGGGGACACAAATTGAACCTCTTGTTATAGACTGGTTCCAAGTATGTATTCCCCCAATGCTAAAGAAATGGGTAGAGCATTGTTACCTCTTGAAGGATGTGGAATTTGAAAATAATAGGTTAAAGAGGGAATTAGTCATGTTAAAATAATCTTTCCATCAGGCATATAGGGGTAAGCAAGATTCCTGTGAAATTGCTGAATTGCTATTAGCCTAAAGAAGACCATCTAGGTTGTACTCCATGTTTCTTAATGAGTAGCTTTTAAGATGGAAATTGCAAAAAATTCACCAGAACCAGCCTCATGACCCTGATATCAAGGAATTTGTAAAAGTATTTGTTGAGTCACTCCTTGAATAGAATAATTTGTTGTGTGAGTTCTTTGTTCACAATTTTCTCCTAGAAAAGTATACAGATTTCTTTATTAACTTCTTTGTGGGGGACGTAGAATTAAGATCATTCCTGTCCACTATGAAAAATCAACTTCACTGGAAAGATAGATACGAAGAGTATGCTCAGGAAGAAAAGATTGTAGGGTTACAGATGAGATACCCTCATAGGAAGCCTCTCTCTTTCAAGAAACACTTTATGGGTGTCAAAAGTAAACAAGAAGTATAGGTCAAATACAATAACAATCTCAGGCTGTGTCATGATCACTTTCAAGAACAAGGGACACATTTAATAGGACCAGCATGGCATGCATGTGAAGAAAGGTATACTCTTCTTCCCATGCATCTCAAAAAGAGGGAAATAATTTCACCTCTTAATATCATATGGTCCTACGGAAGAGCAATAGCCTTGGCCAAAATTATGGAGGAATTAAAGATCAACTAGATTGGTATGAGGTATAGACCTCCCTGCTTCTTTCACTACCACCTTCAGTATACACCAACCTGGACCAAAGTGAGGAAAATTTTTATAGGTGGAGACAAAGGGTCACTTTTCATCAAGGATTATTGAGGAATCCAAATATATTAGACATAGAGGTAGATGATGTGTATGATCTCAGTGTTAAGTATGAGGAAATAAATAGAAGGAATGATGGGCAAGGGACACACTAGAGAGCAGGAGGACCTGCTCAGACTTAGGAAGGGGAGGAAATGATGAGATAAAAATAACTTGATCATTATAATGGGCTCAATATGTAATCTAAACCCTTTAGCCTTAATAACCTTGTAAATTGATTACCTTTAGGGAAAATAAGTGCTCTCTTTCTATGAATAAGTGTACAAACTTTATTTCTTAATTTGATCAAACTTTACTAACTTATGTTGATTTAATGGTCTAGTCTTCGAGCATTTTGTAGGTCAACTCCACTCCCAATCACATTCTAGTTAGAAAGGAAATGAATACAGATCTTGACACTTTTGAAAACTAGTGAATAGGTGCTAGAATTCCAAGAGCACACGTTTTGGCCAAATCTTTATAATTCTATTATTTTTCAATTTCAAAAACTTTATGGCTCATGCAAATCCTCTTTAATATTGTATATCATGGGCTTTAAAGTCCCTTTTACTATGGGAAATCTGTTGAAAGACTTGATCAATTGAAAAATAGGATTTTTGTTAGTTTTTTTTCATATAAATATGTAACTGTTACAAACAATAAACAAGATGATCCTTATGCTGCCAATTTGTCTTTGAGTAACAACTACCATATGAATATGAGATTTCCCGCCACTTGTTGAATTACTGTGTAATATGGATGCATCTGTGGAATGAAGTAACAAACAGATTTTTCCAGTGCATGTGATCCGAAGTAGTTGTAGTCTCACCCGAGAGCTAGCAACTCGAGGGTTACAAATAGATAGATAGATAAGTATTTTTTTTCCTATTATGTATTTTCCTTTAGTCGATAATAGTTGAGTTTTAATTTCATTTCCATGAGTATATGTTATACTGTTAATGTCAATCCTACAGGTTGTAACTGAGTATGTAGTTTCTAAGCTTAACATTTGAATGTTCGTAGCACCTTTCTTCAGTTGGCTTTTGATTAATGATTTTATGATTAGCAATTGGCTTGTTATCTTTTGCATTAGATAGATGTTTCCTAATTTCTTTACATTCTTTACTTCTTCAGAAATTTATGCATTCTTTAGATTAATCATTTCCATGATTTCTAGTTTAATGGTGATGCTTTTTAGATTCATAGTTTTCTATTTTCTGATTTGAGTTATTTTACCACTTTCTAGGTAGATGATTTATTGCTCTTAAGATTAGAGCCCCCTTAGCTTAGAACTTTTATTCAGTTGATTAGTGCTTAAGAGAGAAGTTGAGATTTCCTCTATTGCATACAGTCATTGGACACTGCTTGGTCGATATATTGATGTGTTTATTCACTAAAGTGTTAGGACTCAACGATAGCTTGTCACTTGGTGTATGGATTTTTTCTTCTTTTGGAAAACCTTGGATGTCTTGGAAGATATCTACCAAGTCACTATATTATTTTAATGATAGGGATTCTTGATCTTGACTTTGTGTGGCATTATCTTTGATATGCTTTGGTTCGCAATCTTGACATGGATCAATTTCAAAGAAGGGACTGCTTGTAAAGGATCCTTGGATTTCCTCAAAATTTGGACATATGGGTGATAGCTCTTGGCTTAGATTTTATGCATTTGGAATAAGTGTTGGATTAAGAGTATCTTGATCATCAATATGTACTTCAATGAGATTGGATGATGTCAATATATTTTTGAATAGATCATTGCTAGACTTGGTTGATTGAGTTTGATCATGCTTGGGATTAAATTCTTGATGTATGTCCTCTTGCTCACTAGATGATGTAGAGACATTATCAATGTGATTAGTGATAGATAGGTCTTGATCGTTGTTTTCAACTTTTGAGGTTGAGAAATTGTCATTATTGTCATTAATGTTTGAACCTCGAATTCCATATTCAATAGCTATTTCTTCTTGATCAATAAGGTCTTGGATGAGATTTTTGAGTGTAAAACATTCTGATGCATCATGACCTTTTACTCCATGGTATTTACAATAGATCTTGTCATCGTACCATGGGAATTTGATGTTAGGTTCACCACTTCGTGGCATTTTTGGAAGTGTGATAAGTTTGGCATTGACTAGTTGGTTTAACACACCCTCAATTGGATCCCCTAAAGGAGTGTACTCATGTTTAGTTGTATGGTTTAATTGTAAGGTTGGTTGTGGTGGAGATGAATTTTTAGATGGAATTTCTCGCTGGTCTTGAGATTGATGATTTTGAGGTGGATATTGCTGATTTTGAAGGTTGGTATTGTTGATGGATATTATTTTAATTTTGTGACCATTGTTGTTATTGATTCACTTGATGTTGTGGTTGATGATTTTGTTGTTGATATGAATCAATTTTTTGATGATATTGGAAGTGTTGTTGATGTAGATATTGAGGTTTTTGTGGAATGATGCTCATTTGTTGTGGACATGTAATGTTTTAACATTGAATAAATCGTTGATGATACGTCGTATTTTGATCTTGTTCAAGTTCCTCAATATTTTTATTAATTTCATTTAGTGCAATTTAATGTTCTGGACTTATTCCTTGATGGTGATTTTGAAACCCTTGATGTTGTGACCATTGATAGAGTAATTTGGGTAATAGATCAAAATGTTTTGTGGATGTTTTGGTGCTCAATACCCTATCATAAGGTCACTCAATTTATATCCCCATGGGTCACTCTCGTTGTTTTTGTTATTTGTTGGTGGGATACTGGTGTTCTTGTTTACTTCCATGTTCTTTCTATGTTGTGATCTCGTAGTTGTCATAAACAACTACCAAGCTTTTGTGAACATTTTTGTGACTCCTGAATATGGAAAATAAATGCTTTTGTTTTTGGATTTTCTATTTTTTAAAATTAAAGTTGTGTTTGATTTTGACAGTTGCGATATCTTCTCAAGATGTACCCTTTGGCAACCTTTAGAGTAGGACAGTTTTTTTAAATTCGCAATATGTATTTCCACTTAAGGATCTTGCTCTTGCCAAAGATAATAAAGGATGGGTACCGAATACCACGCAAGAGATGGTAACACAGGTCTTTCGGCTGCTAGGTTTGCTTTCTCTTCCTCTTTATCCAAGATGTTTGTTGTGTTTCTCCACTGATTGGGTGTTTCATTTTTCTCAAATATGAAGGTCCTTAAACTGCTAATGATATCAGTTTTTTCACCTTCAATGTGTGTGAGACTTGGTTGGAGGATTGGTGCTACAAGGTTTGGTTGTTGAATGGGAGCAGTCGGACGCCAAATGGTCATATGGTGAAAGTATGGATGTTTTGATATGGTTTATTATGAAGCTCAAGACCCAAAGGTTTGAATGTTGTTCAAGGATGTGACACTATTTTGGGGAGTCAAAATACTAAAAGACCTGGATTGACATCTCACTTCTCCTTCTAAAGGATATGTTACGGAAAATATTACTTGAACTATTTGCGAGTTCCAAGTAACTATTGATATCTTAGAAGTGTGAGTGAGGGAATAATCCAAGTTTGTTTGTTTTGATTTTTATTTCCATAAGTAGGATAGATGTTGAGGGTGGATGAAGGACTATATGACTTATCTGGGTTTCCAATTGTTTTTTTCAAATAAGGATCCTATAAGTAACTTTGATTCATTTTTTTTATTACTAGCAGTATAGAGCAGAAGCGAGGTGTTTCTAGCAAAAGCAACAAACTGTGAGCAAAAGTGGCCAGATTTTTTAACTGCGGCTTAAAATTTATCAAGTGTATAGGTTTTTGAGAAGCAAGTGTGGCCTCTCTATATTTCTGTCAAATTTGGTGTTTACTCAGTAAAAAGTGAGATTTCTTGGCAATTGCAAGCAATTTTTAAGCAAGTGTGCTAGATTTTGAGAAGCAAGTGTGTGGGTTTTTCAATCAAGTGCACAAGTTTTGTCAAATACACCAGATTTTTATTAGTACGCTTTCCCAAGACAGAGAGAAAATGCACTAAATTTTTAGCAACTGCAATAGAAAATGGGACAACTATGATGGAATTTTTTGCAAAAGTGGCCTCTATGTAATTGGTTCCTAGTTTGAGCAATCTTTCTCCAAATTTTTGCAAGTTTAAGTTGGTTTTTTTCTCAATTTCTCTATGTTTGGAGTATGGAAAGTGATACAATAGTACTTGATTGACTCAAAAAGCATGGACTTGTGTGACCTTCATGTATATGGCTTTAAGTTGTGAAATCATGATACCCAAGCCATAGTTTCCAACATTTACTTTAAGCTAACGTAGCCTCAATATTCAGAAACCTTTAAGTAAATCCTTAAGGACTGCAAATATAGGAATTCTCTTAAAAGCATACACTAAGTCAAAGGGTTTGTGATTCAAGCATCATGTTTAGTGTTTGTTTGGATGTACATACTTCTTAAATCAAGCATAGAATTTGATGTCAAGTTTGTTATGAATTTTTTTGGCAAGTTTAACATAAACAAACATTTACAACCCTAGAGATAGAAACTATTATTTTAGGTAGGCCTACCTCATGCCTCAAAGGGATGATTTTACATGCAACTTATGGTGTGGGCTTGAAGTCGAACATGGCAAGTAACTTCTCAGAAGTAAATTCTGATGCACCACTTTCAAATAATGCTTTTGGATAAAAGGGTAGCTTCTAAAATATTTGGCTCTTAGTAATGTTCTGGGGCTATGCTTTTTGGTTGTCTATACATGCGGCGTTTTGCTCAATTGAGAGGCCTCCCAGCCCTTGCGGTTTTTTACATATCACACGAATACTAGGGGAGACTGACTTCGGTATAAAACAATATCAATCGATGGGTGAGAACTTTCCTCACACACATAATTATTTATATAGTGGTCCAAAACAAGAGTACCGCTTGGGTTTCCTATGAGTTCTCTAGCACGGGATGTGTCTCAATAGGAAAGCCCTCTAAAGGTATGCTTTCAAAATAAAGGTGTGAAGCTCAAGATTTTCTCACTCACCCAAGATGGCTAAAAGGTGCTAGGGGGGAAGACAACCATCTAGCTTGCCAAACACTGAATGCACAGAATACAATTCATCACAATTTGATTCTCTTTAAGCACCTCGTGTGGTGTTATCCCCAAAATAATGTGTGAAAAGTACAACAATTTTCTATTTTTTATTTGCACCAACATGAAGTATTATGGATAGCAATCACTAAGATAGCAAAAGGTGCAATACAAAAAACTCATTTGTTCATTTTTAAGCCCAAAACTTGAGTGTTTCTAAAGTGATCCTAGTCTTATTTGGTCAACAAAAAAAAATGTGAGTGTACGTCAATAAAAGGAAATCATTTTGGTCGTTTAAAGTATAATAAAACATTCCAAGTGTTACTTTGAAGTTAAAAAAATTTTAGAGCACCAATTTAAATGTTTGTTTGTGTTGTTGTTTTTATGCACCAAATAAAAATTCCTAACTTTGAAAAGCTTTGAAATTGTTCATTTTAGAGAGCTTAAACACAAATGTTTTGTTTGTAGGTTCTTTTTAAGCACCAAAATGAAAGATTCCTAACTTAAAAAGCATTGAAATGGTTCATTTTAGAGCACTTAAAAATAAATGTGTTGTTGTAGGTTCTTTTAAAGCACCAAAATGAAGGATTCCTAACTTAAAAAGCATTGAAAATTTAAAATTCTTTGACCATTCATCTTCCCTGTAACAAATTTGTTAGTTGTTTTCATAAAAATATGTGCCATAAATCTTGCAATATTTGCACAAGAGATGTTAGAAAATTTTCAAACACAACACACAATCAAACAATAGGGTTAGACAATTGATTAAGCATAAAAACCCTACAACCTAGACCAAATTGTGAGGTAAGTTAACTTTAAGTGCACCAATGGAAAATTTAACTATACAAAAACCAAAAACTACCTACACTATTGCAAAGATCATGAAATTCTACCCCATTTAAAAAAAAAGTAGTGAAAAATACTTCCCTATGACCAAGATATGGTCGTTTGCATATAGGGTAAAAAAAGTCTTGATTGCCAATCAATAGCACCCTATTATGTCAAAAGCTCCCTTAGTCAAAGAGCAAAGATGCCAAAAAATTTCAAAAGCACCAAAACATAGGTCAAATGCACCAAAACACAAGTCAAATGTGCTAGAATCACTATCAAATGCGCTAAAACAGTGTCGAAAGTGTCAGAACCGTGAAAGCAGATGCAAAAAAAATTTGGGCCTATGTGTAAGGATTTTTCCAGATCACCTCCAAGACCTGCAACTTCAAATGTAGCTCATAAAATTGTTAGTGTTGGGTACCAAGGTCCCACCGGGCGTGCTAGAATGTGTGAGGGGGAAAATCATAGAATCTAAACAAGATAAAAGCAATTGAAATAGAATCTAATCTAAATCAAAAACAACTAATTTAGATCTATTCCCACACTCATGAAATGACTTTCTAAGTTATTGAAAACACATAAAGAAATCCTATGATTATCCAAATGAATTCAAAACACAAGAGAGGTTACATCCCATGTCAGAGTGTATTCACATGATGTCAGATTGTTCATATCACTGTGAAGCCTCCATTGTTGCGTGCGACAAGCTTTGATGTGTTGCTTGTGTTGGTTGATCGAAGGAATGTTGAAGCTCTATCAATGGTGATTAGGAATATTGGCAGTACTTCATTGTGCAAAATGAGTTGATTCTTCTATCCTTTTTTGTGAGGAAAGAGGTTTGTTATATATAATTTGTAATTTGAAATTGATGATCGGCATCAAACAATGTTAAATCAAGATCGATGGTTGAGAGATGTTGAGAGGATTTAGACATGAATAATTTGTGCAATTTAATAGATTACACAATTTGTGTGATTGAAGAAATGTTGTTGAGCAATTTGTGAAATTGATGAAATAGGTGGAGCAATTCATGAAATTGAAGAAATCAATTTGATCCTTCAATGGGATTGAGGAAATTATGTAGAGTGGTTTTTGAGATTGAAGAAAGTTGGTGAGGAAATCATGTTGAGAGCAGTTTCTCAAAGTTGATGAGGATAATTCAATTAATTGATTTAATTAATTAATCATTTTCGGACTTGAACGTGTAAATCAAGTTTGACTTTTGCAAACAAATTTGCATTAGTTAGATTTGATTTTTGATGATAATTTGAATAGTTTATTCAAATTATTCAAATTTGGAGGGAAAGTGGGTTAATTAAATTATTATAATTTAATAATTTAATTGACTTAGGGGAATAAAATGATTTAGCGACGTAATTAAATAATTGGTGTTATTTAATCAATCAAGATAAATAACGTGAAATTAGGACTTTATTAAATAAATGAAATTTATTTAACTAGTTGAAATTGATGAAACGATGAATTAATTAAATAATGTCATATTATTCAATTAATAGTAGAAATGAAGGTTTTAGGACTTTATTAAATAAATGAAATTTATTTAATTCGTTAAAAATGATAAGAAAGTGAATTAATTAAATAATGTTGTTTTATTCAATTAATAGGGGAAATTAGGGTTTTGGATGCAATTGGCGTGAAATACAATGATGTTTGATGAAAATGATGTCAATTATGAAAGAATATCATTTAGTAAGTGTGATAAGTGTTAGGTCAATTTTACATGTCTACAGGTTCATATAGAGCCATCAAAAGTAGAATCCAAATGAATTGTTCTAATGGACAACAAGAATCATCAAAATAAGGAACTTTGTGTGGGTAGCTCAATAGTTGAAAATTATGTCTTTCCTAAATTATAGATACGCCTTTACGTGTAATAAAATTTATTCATGGAAAGAGAATCAAGCTAAGTAATATGAAATAAAAATCATTCAAGTATTTAAACAATAAAGTAATAAATACACTCATGTTCCCTCTTTAAAATTTAAAACATTGTTTGAGGTGGAGAAAGATGTTTTTGATTAAGGTAAAACAAGTTTTAAAGGGACCCAAAACCCTTACACAAAATGCATGATCAAAAAAATTTAGAGAAACATATTTACAACCAAATAGGAATTATAGGGACCTAAAAGCAAAAAGTTCTAGGCAGAATAAACAAAGAACCAGTAGCTAACGAATAGCAAAACTACCAAAAAACAATAGCTAGCAGGTAGAAACAAATGGCAGAACTACTATAATTATTTTAGGGTATTAGTCGCTTCCATCTCTTTTTTATAGAAGCTCTTATGAAGATAAACCAAGCTAAGCAGATCATTCTTCTCTTCTTGAAAATATTTCTTCTTTCCCCTTGTGCACATAATTGGTCCTTTTTGCTCACTATGTTATATGATATTTATTGAAGTACATGTACCCCTAAGGCGGATGGGAACCTTGGAGCCACTAAACCATATATGCAAAGTTATGATGCTAATTATGTTTGGAATTATAAGAGGTGATATGTTATTGATCCAATTAATTGGAAACTAGGATGATATCAACCACTTCAAATCCACAAAATTATTGAAAGATTTAAATAATAAAATAAGAAATACATTGATGTTACCTCTTTAAAATTTAAAACGTTACTTGAGATGGAGATAGATGTTTTTTTTTATTTGTAAGATGCAACCAAAGTTGCATATATTATATTGATATCAAAAAAAAAAATTTACATCATTTTCAAACCCAAAATTCAAGGGCATATTGACTAGAATTTTATACATATCCCTAACACCTAAATACAGACCATGGAGACCAAGAAACATACACCATAGATAGCATTCCATAAATAAAATACAAGACCAGCCACCATTCACTACTTATTATCATCATAAAACTTCCCTTCCTCCACCAACGTAGTGAAAGCTCTGAACCACACCAGATCTTTGACCTCAATCACCCCAAGACAATGACATAGAAAATCATATCCAATCCTTGCCAGTGTTGGTGTCGATTCAAACCAGGGCCATCCAAGTTGAGAATGAATGGTTTCCACTCCACTTCAATTCCCTGGTAGAACATTTTGATTGTCGTCGGGCCAAGGGATCTCAACACCCACTTCCACCACCATGACAATGTCGCGGTCGTCCAGACCGATTAACGGCTTGAACACCAGCCTTAGGAGTAGCAGACATCTTACCTTAGGCAGACCCAGGTCCCACAATGTGGCAAGAAATCGAGATGAAATGTCTGTATTTTCTTCGTGCCTGTTGGATGAAAAGGAAAATTCTTTTCCAAGCACCATCTACACAGCTTCTAGTGTGAACAAATCTTTCCCTAAGCATATCTTCTTCAACCTGTTATCTGTTATGAATCCTAAAAATGTTGACTGCTTTTTTTAGCACCTCAGCCTGATGGGGTATCCATTGTCGCAGTAGTGTGAGAATCCAACCTCCATCTCACATTTAAAAGAAATGTGTGCAATTAATTCACACATTTCGCCCCATTTGATCTTGTCATGACATGCTCAAAACTCACCAAGTATAGCATGGTTATTCCATAGTGTATCTTGCTCTTGATCATGTGTACGCCATGGGAAAAGTATCATCATCCAAATTATTTAGAAATATTGCATGGTTTTATCCATGGATGTTTGAAAGAGATTTATGCTTTGGTGCAAGTGATAAAAATTTGGAAGCACTATTTTTTTACCTTAAAGAGACTATTTCTTAAATACACCATTGACCATTACAATGCTTACAAGATTAATAGAAGGTTGAGAAAGTACACCATGTTACAAGGGGACTTAATTTCTTGAACAATCCCACTTAATCATAAAATATAAAAAAAGGTGTAAATAATAAGCTTGTTGAATTTTCTTCAAGACCTACAAATTGTTGTTGGTAGTAGTACGTTTTATCTTCTTGAACCCTTTACAAGTATATAAGAAGGATTATATCTATAGACTGTTTTGGAGAGTCGTGTTAATACATTAAAGAAGGTAAGAAAACATAATTTATTCATAAGACTAATCTTCATGTAAAGAATCTTCATAAGATATTTATCTTTATTGAGGTGTGTACCCTTAAGGTGGATGGGAACTTTGGGGGCTCTAAACTATATCTAGTGTGTAGTATTACATTAATTATCCATATATGCAAAATTATAATGATAATTATAATTGACATTATAAGAGATGAAATGTTATTAATACAAGAAATTGGAAACTAGGATTATAGCAACCACTTCTTGAATCAAAACATAATTATGTGAAAATATAGTGATAGATTTTATAGGTGATTTACCTATAATAAGAAAAGTGTGTGAATATCACTTTATGTTGGTTGATAGATTTAGAAATTTAGATGAATGTAGAAAATGTAAGAATTTAATTTGTATTAAAATTAAATTTAAAATCATAAACTATACTCAAACCCTAGAGTTGAGAAAGGGAAGGGGACACAAACCCTAAAGAGAAACTAGGGAATCTAGTGAATTTAACCTAGAGAATTTATTTAGAATCTAGGTGGAAAATCAAAAATTTAGATGAATGTAGAATATTTAAGAATCTAATTCTAGTATTAAATTAAAGCTAAAACTATCTTAAAAAAAATGAAATCCTAGAGTTGAGGAAGCAAGGGAAAGAGATACAAACCCTAGACATGAACTAGTGAATCTAGTATTCATTTAATCTAGAGAATTTATTTAGAATCTATGTAATATTTTTTATATTTAGATGAATGTAGAACATGTAGGAATATAATTTAATTATTAAAATCAAATCTAAAATTAGAAAATATATTCAAACCATAGAGTTGTACTAGAAATACAGGAAAGAGATATACAAACCCGAAAGATGAATTAGTGAATTTAACCTAGAGAATTTATTGAGAATCTATATAGAATTTAAAATTTAGATGAATGTAGAACATGTAGAACTCTATTTTTTATTAAAAATAAACCTAAAATTATAAACTATATTCTAACCCTAGAGTTGAGGAAGTAGGGATAAATACAAATCTAATATTTTTTAAATAAATTTATACAAATTAACAAATTATAGATGCCTTTTTTTTTCTAAAATATATTTGTGCCCTTTTTTAGTTAATTTTTGTTTCTTTTCTACCAAATAAGACCGTATTTTTCCTTGTTCTTTTATTTCTCATTTCTTCTACAAATTATTTATCCAAAATTATTTTACTAAATATTTTCTCCTTCAAAAAGGATGAAAATTGTAAACATAATTTCCATTATTTTTTTCTTAAAAATTGTAACTACAAACAATCAAAAATCAAGAATATTTCATTTGTTACCTTCAAAAACCTTACTAGGTTCATATTAATAAACAATTTGTATTATTTATTTTTAAATGGTGACTAAAGACCTTCATTTCAAGGTATTTAATTTTTTAATTTTTTTTAAAATCTGCACAACCTTCATTGGAAGGTCCTTTATGTGAATTTTTTAAAATATTTTCAATGGCCAAGAAGAACCTTCCAATGAAGGGTCCTTACATGAAGGCCCTTGGATGTCTCAAATTTTCTTCATAATTTTGAGTTTGAAACCTCCATTTGGACCTTCAAATGGAATCAACTAGACAAGATAATTTGTAGGATCATAACACTCAAAATAAGCTTTCCAACAAGTATAATTTTGAATATATTTAACTTTATTATTATATTTATTTTCTTATTTCTAGTGAACATAGGTTTTTCAACAATTATCAAGGTCTTTGTTCCACACACATGGAAATTTAGTAAAATAGATTTAAAAAATAGAAAAATATGTGTATTAGATATTGATGTGCTTGTTTCAACAAAAAAAATGGATACATGCAAAAGAAAAAATATGGTATTGTAGACATCAAAAATATACATATTGATATCGCACACTCTGATCCTAACTACTAACATCGTTTCTTCTTGAATCATCCCTCGGTCTAACCATTTAATCAAATTCCCCTATCTAATTAAATTCATCAACTTTCATCCCTTAATTAAATAAATCATTTTATCTGATTAAGTCACTCTCTCTTGTTAATTAAATCAATCCATCTGATCTAATTATCCCTATTTAATTAAATAATCAATTTATTTGATTAAATCTCTAAAGTTTATCCATTAAATTAAATAAATTAACACCTTAAATTTGATTTAATCTAACACCATCTCTTTTAATTAAATAAATCAAAATCCTTATTTAATTATTCTCCTATCATATTCCTCTCTTATTTGATTTAAATAAATCCATAAATCTAAATCAAATAAGTCACATCATCTAATCACATGTTAAATTAATTAACCCTTGATTAATTTAATCTCATATCATGTCCCATCCTCTAGATAATGCAAGTTGCACATGAAAATAGATTTAATTCATTTATTAAATCTCTATTTTCCTCGCAAGGCATCTTTTAGAATATTCTCTCAATTTGAATTCAAAAATTCCAAGTCAACATGTACATCCAACAAGGCAATAAATTCATCTTACATGTCCTTTTCCTTGAGCCAAGTGGAATGTATTGCATTTTCCCTTCCCTCTTACATGTCATTTCAACAAAATTTGAATTTCAAATATTTGCATTTATTGGCACAATCCCCAAATCTTGCACATCCTTCATCCATTCATAGCTTGACAAGTGACATCATATCATTGGATGAATGTTAGCCCCACATTGCTCAAATTTGGACATTCATCCATCTTGACATTCTATAAATAAAGAGCTCATATCCTCATTTGATCATCCACAATTTGAGTAAACTTACTATGCTCAAATCATTAGCAAATTCTATCCATCACCATTGAGTTCTTAGCTAGGTTATGCAGATTTTTGGCTTGGAGATTTCATCAATCTTCATCAAAGTGGATCACTCTTCATCATAAATCAACAAAGCTTGCATAGGAGTTGGGAAAGGGTCAATTTCCACATCAATTGGCACCAACTCCCCCATAACATCAAGAGTTTGCATGTTCTTAATAGGATTTATTTTATTTTTCCATCTTTTTTTATTGTGTTCTTGTTTTATTCCTATTTTGGGCATAGTTAAATGGATTTTATGGGGAATCTTGGTCTTAACTTGCATTTCAATCTTCTAATATGTTTGTTTGTTTTGTTTTGTAGGTATTAGGATCTTGGTTCACACACTTGGCGCTAGAAGGAGGGCTTGAATTACAAATCTAACACGTTTTTTAAAAAAATTGCTTTTTTTTTACAATTTTGTTTGTAAATCCCCGTTTTAGTGCTTATGTGCACTGTTTCAGCGCTTATGCACATTCTTTTAGTGCTTATGTGCACTATTTCAACGCTTATGCACATTCTTTTAGTGCTTTTGTAGGTTGTTTTGGTGCTTTTTTTTCCATCTTTTAGCACTCTTGCAGGTTGTTTTAGCACTCTTGCAGGTTCTTTTAGCGCTCTTGAAGGTTCTTTTAGCGCTCATGTACTTTTTTTAGTGCATATGATCATTGTTTTAGTGCTTTTAAAGTCAGTTTTAAAATGACCATATCTTGGTCATATGGATTTCTTTTTTTATACTTGTTTTTTTTTGAAATGGGGTAGAATTTCATAAGCTATCCAATGGTGTAGGTGTTTCTTAACTATTAATAAGTTAAAATTTTCAAATTTTCATCTAAAGTCAAAACACATGATAACTTGGCCTAATTTTTAGGGTGTTTTGGTTAATGATTCAGCTAACCCCTATATCCTTTTGTTTTTTGATCTCATCTAATGTTTTGATCACTTTTGTAGGTTAGGAAATCAAAAGGGGAGGAGGAAACGAAAGGAAAGCTTCTTATGGCATCATTTCTCTATTGTATCAAGTGTCTTTAGGCACTCTTGGAAGCATTTATAATTCCAAGTTTAAAGGATTTTATCACTTCAAGATTTTAGGACTCAATAGATTTCAATTTGGGCTCTAAAAAGAACAATACAAAAGGCTTAAAATGAACATTAGGACTACAACTTACTAGATTTTGTTTCTTTGGATAATAATTGAACAAATGTCTTTCACTTGTGATTTGGTGCTCTAAAATGAACTCACATTTTGCTTTGAGGATTTAAAAAGAACAAGTGTAGCTTTGTTTTTCGTGAAGCCTTACTTAAACTAAAGCCATTTAAAAAGGACGTATGCACTTCTCTGGCACTTTATAGAGATCTTGAGAATCAAAAGGCCTTTTTCATGACTTTAGGGTGAGATAAAGCAATCGCCTACACACTTTGATTTGGGCTTAAAATTGAACAAAATCTTGTGCGAGTGTGAATGAATTTATTGCATGTGTTCTCCCTTTGTTTCTAAACAAGGGTTGATCGAACTATGAATAAGTTTATTCGCTTTTGTTTATCCTAGAGGGCCTGCCTTGGGGAAAAAGTACTCACCCAAGGGAATGACTCAACCGGTAACACTCTAAAGACAAGAGTATTTCCAACCAGGATATAAATTTGGATATTGGAAGAAACGCCAATATCATGTGGTTGATTCCGACAAGATGGATCAAAAAGGGGACTCTTGTCGTATGGGTCAATCTCCACGAACGGAAAGTCCTTACTAAAACCCATGTTCTAGAATTTCCAAAATCCTTTTATCTATTTTTGGTGCAAGAACGGTCGTTCTCAAGCCACCCCACACTTTTACGGTCTTCTAGTAGAAATGGAAAACATGCCATGGGAGTTTCATGGGTGTTGATGCTTGGCTGCCCCGTATAAGTGAGTGTCGTAGAGGGGAGCCAATGGGGTCAAGCATCTAACCATTCGCTAGAGATAAGCGTAGCTGGACTTGTCCAAGTGGGAATCCAACAAATATTGTCTTACACATCCATAGGATTGTACTTATTCTTGGGTTACAAAATGCATTGCTTGATCGAAAACATCTCAAAAACAAACACTTAACATCATCCAAAATTCAAACCCTTTTTTAGGACAAATACAATTGACGCAATCCATATGTTATTTCTTTCCCTTGGGATTCACATCCTTAGAGGTTTCTAAACATTTGATTATATCTCGATTTGTCTCCTTAAGTAAACAATAGTAAACCCTTGCCTTAACTTTGAAATTGAATTTCCACATAACATATCTTGTGGGGTTTGAAGAAGTTAGGACATTGGACATTTAGTTTGAAAATCTAATCAAGAAAGTGTTTGTGGTAAAATAAATTCGCTAATCAAGATGAAATCAATTGAACCCAACACATGTGCTTGTGTATCTTTTGTCTTATGGTCTTTTGAGCAAACATTGATCTTTTGGTTTGAAGGGAAAAGCATGTTCTTCAAAACCTTGGCCTTGTAAACAAGTCCTTCTTAGGTTCATTTAGGATCAAAATCAAACACTTCATCCATTTCAAACATTTATCATCCCATCCCACAAGCAACTTTAGAACTTTGGAAACATCATTCT
The DNA here is from genome assembly GCA_007258455.2 of Sequoia sempervirens. Taxonomy (NCBI): domain Eukaryota; kingdom Viridiplantae; phylum Streptophyta; class Pinopsida; order Cupressales; family Cupressaceae; genus Sequoia; species Sequoia sempervirens. The sequence continues at coordinate 216,679,276 of VDFB02000013.1, forward strand.
AGACTTGGGTAAATCATCAAAATCAAAATCACCTTGTTTATTTAAGAGTATGGGAATGCATCCTTTCTCATACCTCTAGTTCAATTATCACCCCTTTGAACAAGTTTATCCTAAAGATCACATCCAACATCTTAGGGTTTACAAGTTCATTATCCAAATCAAAAAATTAAAATTAATCCCTAAGTCTAGCATTGATCCTAGGTCCCTAAACGTTCAACACTCATATCATTCACCCATTTTCATCCTCCATCTCATCATTGGTCCTAAACACCTTAGAGGTCACTTTTACAACAAGGTCAAAACACAAGAAAAGCATGAAATATAAACTTGATCCATACATCATGAATGGTCCAAAACAACCAAACTATCAAAACCTTACAATTCCAATGGATTTCCAACACTCACATTTATACATGGGATCATTATCTCCCACAAAGGTACAACAAATGTGAGTATGCCTAGTCAAAAGATTGGAACATCTTTCCCAATGGTAGATCTAAATCCAAAACTACAAGTCTATCCACCAAACAATCAATACATAAGTCTTCAAATAAACAACGTCATGCCAAAAGTGAAGGTACCAAGTACAAGATTACCAAACATGAATCCGGAAAACTTTGGGATGGATATGTTTGCAAATCATACGAATTTTCCCAAAATCAACAATGTTCAATTTCAACCTATCATGCCAAATCAAAACAATGTCCAAAATCAATTTGTCCATGATCCCATTCAAAAATCACAAGTATGCATCCCAAATCCACGTGAACAAAAACCAAATCAACTATATCAAGGGATTCAAGATCGAAATCAAGAACAAATTTGGCAAGATCAAATTGCTACACTTACCAAAATAGTTGAGTCATTGCGCCAAGAGACATCTCCACCACCATTACCCATATCAACATCATTCCTTGGTTTAGGGATTCCCCCTTTACCTAGCACAAATCACTCCATCCAAATCAATCAACCTAACACCAATCAAGCCATCACATCAAATCCTTTGAATATACCATTGACATCGCACCAACAGATGGTATCTAATCAAATGACAACATCAATCCTGACAAATCAAAATATGGTCTCCCAAAGACCTATCACCTCGATCATTCTGACCATTCCTATCACCACTCTCACACCCATCATATCTCAACCCCTCACTACCATGATTGCTCCAAGTGTATCTCAACCACTTGTTACTACATCCAACACGATTCCAAATACACCACCACTACCACCAAAACCAAGTGCAATAAGTCAATATTGTAACATCACACTAAAAGCACATCAAGCCTACCAACAAGTGCTTCAACAATATCAGGTGGCTCCACAAGCCGCTCAAGCTACCCAAGCTGCCCAAGCCTCTCAAGCTACCCAAAAAACACAAGCACAAACATGAAAAATGATAATTATTGGGGATACCGATGAACATTCAACCACTGGTGATAGCATTGACAATCTCCCCACCATAATTGTTGAAAGCATTGATCAAGACCTATCCATCAAAGAGCACATTGGAGATGTTTCTATCTCATCCGAAGATCAAATCAATCTCATTCTCTTTGCTACAATTTTTGAAAAAAATGATCAAAACCTATCCATCAATGAGTACATTGAAGATGTTTCCACCTCATTCGATGACCAACTCACCATACATCAAGAGCCACTCTTTAGTGATCTATTTCAAGGAGTGTTAGGATTATTTGATCCTATCGACATAATGCACAATCCCTTGACCTATGATCATATTGAAAATGTCTCTATGTTGCCTTATTAGTTAGAAGACATATCTCAAGAATTTATTCCAAATCATGGTCAACATCTTTCACCAAAGTCTAGTAGTGGTCCTTTCCAAGACATATTGACATCCTTCGACTTCATGGCTACAGATACTGAAAGAACCTTGAACTCGACACTTGAGGATATTGAACCACTTACCATGTCTAATGACAACATCCAAGAACCCTTTGTAAGCAATCCATCCTTTGGAACTAACCCATGTTAGGAATTTAATCTAAAGCATGTCAAAAGCAACTTTGAAATCATTCAAGATCAAGAATTTGTATCTTCAAAATACTACAACAGTCTAATGGAAACTCTCCTATCTATGCAAGATGATCATATTCATGTAGCACATAATCCTCCATCTACCCATTAGATGCTTTCTATGGATGGACACGTAGATGATCTTCATCTAGAACAAAATTTTGTTACACAAAAAGAGAAAATTATTAACTCCTACAATCAAACTAAGTTATCAACATCAGGATCAGATATATCCTGAATTCAGACTAAGGACATCAGGTATGCAGATATCCAACATTATTCGCTCAAGGAAACAAGTCAGAAAAAATAGTATAATTCAGAGTTAACAGAGCAGCAAATTGAAACGTCACCTACAGTGGTCATTTGTCAGAGCATGTTTACTGAAAAAGATATCTCAAAACAAGCAGAATCAAGGAATGAAGGTGATACTACCACCATACTGGGGGAAACTTCATCTCAAGCAAACGTCAACATAGGGAGCATGAAGAATCTTTATGGTGAAATGATTGCCAATACTACAACCAACCATGCCATGAATCTTCATCCACCCATCACCCCATCCACGAATTGGGACCAACGTCAAAAGAAATATTTGAATAAAAGCATGAAGAACATTATCAAAGAAAAAAAATCAGAAAAGCATAATGGACAAATCAAATACATATGGATACCAAAGAATACAAAAAAAGATTGTCCCTATCAAACTCCATCAGTCAAAGAAACTATGGGGCAAAATAAGAAAGGGAAAATTATCCATCAAAGATGTCCGCAAAAGCAAAAGAAGGCTTTTCAAGCAACGTACAAAGTATATCAAGTAGTTGGTCCTAATTCCATGCACACTTTCATATCCACCCATCATTGCTCAACTTCCCAAGTTTGGAGAGTCAAAGGTTCCAAATTTTCAACCAATCCATCTCTTATCCCTAAACACACTCCATCCACGCCTCCATGCATGATATCCAATTCTCAAATTTACCATGTATTGGAAACAAACCTTCATCATACGGATTCTAAAGGCACTCTATCGTGATGTGCGCACAAAGACAGAGTCAACTCCGGTATCGACAAAGCAAATCAAGAATCCCAAAAGTTGCATTCAAGTGCACGTATATTAGCAAAGCAACTTCTTCAAGCAGGATATCAATGGCACATTATGATAGGGGCATCTACACCAGCCACACCTTGTGATTCAGCATGAGTTTAAAATATTTTAGAAAAAACCAAAAAAAAATACAAAAATACAAAAATCCAAAAAAATCAGAAAAAGGATTGAAAATAGTAAAGAAAAAAAATCATCCTCTAGTGAAAACCGCATGGGCGACGCTTTGGACAGGTACCATGATGAAAACCTTGAAAATAGGCATCGTGTGTAGAATCGATCATCTGTGTGCGCTATTTCATGTGAAAGCATCTCATCCCATCCATAATAAATCTAGCATTTCATTCATCTTATCCATAATAAATCCATTCATCCATGAACCATTTATCCAATCCATTTTCATCCATCTACATACATAGTCTAAGTTATCTTGATCTTGATGAAATTTTGTGGCACACTTTATGCTTGCTTATGGTAAACATTTTGACATGGGCCATTTCCATTGATCCTATCCTATGCAGCATTATCTATGCCATGAAGCATTATCCAATGAAGCATTCCTTTGTTCAAATAGCTTATCTTATCGCAAGATAATCCTTGGCATCCTTTCCATGCTTTCCATATACATCCATCCACACACTTATCCAAGCACCCATCCATGGCATTCCATACATTGCTAGACACTGGGGGCAGATATGTACATCTTGCTTTAAATCTTGATATATATCCTCCAACTTATGTAGTGATCCAAACATTGGAAAATATGAAATCAAATTGGTGCACCACTTGTGAGAAAAAATCCAAATCACTAGCCCATGGCATATTTTTACGAGAAGACATTCATTATCAATCTTCATCATTCATCGAACATCAATCCAAAAAATAAATATTAGTCGCATCTAATGCATCCTTCCACATCACATCGAATCATTTGAACAACTTTTGTTCCAAATCAAGCTTCATCAATCTTGATCAATCAAGTCCAATCAATCCATAATTTTGGGATATCCTTCCCAATCATTGTGTTGCTTAACACTATCCTTGCATTGTTGTGCATCCTCAACAATGTTATCATCATCAATCCTAATCAATCTTGATCAATCCAATCCTTCCATTATTGTGTATCCTCAACAATGTTATCATCATCATCATCAATCAATTGATTCGATCAATCAACCTTAGCTTGGTTTTCAACAAAATCCTAAACAAAGAACTAATATTTTCACACATATCCATATCCAAATTGTCAAAATCATGCAAAAATCCAAAAACATCAAAAACATTAGAATCTGAACTATGTCGTCTCTGAGCTTAAACGTAGGCAAGGCTAATCTTTGGTCAGCCCCCGAGATATCAAAATCCAATAACACTCAAAAAATTAGGAAAACATCAAAAATATTAGAATCTGAACTACGTTGTCTCTAAGTTTAAACATAGGCAAGGCTAATCTTTGATCAGCCCCCGAGATATCAAAATCCAAAAACACTCAAAAAATCAGGAAAACATCAAAAAACATGGAATCCGAACTACGTTGTCTCTGAGCTTAAACGTAGGCAAGGCTAAATCTTTGATTAGCCCTCGAGACACAAAAATCCAAAAACATTCGAAAAACATCAAAATCCAAAAACATTCAAAAAATCACACAAAATCCAAAAACATTCATAAAATCTTAGAAAATCCCAAAAACATCGCAAAATCTGAAAATCAAAACATTTGTAAAATCCAAAAACCCAAAAACAGCCTCAAAACATTCCAAAAATGTCAAAAACATCCAAATATTCAAAAAAATCCATTCGTCTCATCTCACTTTCACCTGTAATAATCAATCATCCATAATAAACTGATCATCACCTTCACCCTCTAGCAAAACAAACAGAAACAAGTACAACAATCAGCAAAAGCAAGCTTCAATCGTAAAATCAAAAGCAAACAACAAATCTTTAAAACAAAATCAAAGCCTTGATCATTTTCAAACATGTCAATCAACTTTGTATCAATAGCCTATCAATCAAGCTATCAAACCATCATCATCCTATACAATGCATGCCCTAGGATATATTGTTCTAACAATGGGCATCGTTTTGGATATCACCTTGGATCCTTATCCTATCACATCCCTTTGGTTCAAGGTATGAAGAACATTGTCTTGTTTGCGTACTTGATCTTTTCTTGTAATTTATCTTATTGCACTCATTCCAAGAACCTCTCGATGATATCCAAATGAAGGATTTAGAGAGATAGGAATGGGGCAATGATCATTATCTTTCGTCTGATGTGCTTGTTGGATATTCTTGTAAAATAACTTGGCGAATACTTTCTTTGTTAGGTACATCCTAGCAAGGTTTCTGTATGTCAGGTGTGAACAAGAATAATCCTATATGCTTGTTGAGTCAAAGTCCATCGCACTAGGTACAACGCCATCCTAGTTCTTTATACCTTGATGCATCGTATCTACATGTGTAATCAAACATAAGGTAAGTGGCCCTTTTAAAATCCCAACTCCTTGGTAAGCAAAAATCATCATCATCATCATCATCATCATCATCATCTCATGTCTTGTTGGAATCTCTTGTTTTCTTCTATCTCTTGATTTTCACACTAACATGGTACCATGACAATTAATCATAAATCATCCCTAATGCATCCATCCTGCATCCATAGGCCATCTGCATATCATATCATATCATATAAGAAACATTGATCATCTCACATGCATTGCATTTCATCTTTGCATAATATAGATTGGTTATTCTAGAAATCTCATAAACCATACATTTATTATCTATTTGCATAATCATAAAAGCATCATCATATCATCCAAGCATCATAATCATCTCATCATCAATAGTGTAACTGTCATGGTACAAATCAGGATCAAGTGGGTGTAATATATCAAAATAGGCATGAGGCTACCCATGGCTGATGACTGTCTACATCATCAAATCTATCTACATCAAATATTTGAGTTGAACTGATCTTGAACCTCTTTTCAAGAGATCAACCCTCAAATCAAACCTCTTTGCCCGATCTCTCGAGGGGGCAGTATACCAACACAATTCTTCATTTGCTGGGGCAGCAGTGGGGCATCCAAAAAAAAATCAGATAAATTTTGACTTTTGGTCATGGCAAGGTTATTCTTTGAACCAACGCAACAAGTGCATTGCTTCAAAGAGGGGCAAAATGTAGACATCAAAAATATACAGATTGATATCGCACACTCTAATCCTAACTACTAACATCGTTTCTTCTTGAATCATCCCTCGGTCTAACCATTTAATCAAATTCCCCTATCTGATTAAATTCATCAACTTTCATCCCTTAATTAAATAAATCATTTTATCTGATTAAGTCGCTCTCTCTTGTTAATTAAATCAATCCATCTGATCTAATTATCCCTATTTAATTAAATAATCAATTTATTTGATTAAATCTCTAAAGTCTATCCATTAAATTAAATAAATTAAACCTTATTTGATTTAATTAACACCATCTCTTTTAATTAAATAAATCAAAATCCTTATTTAATTAATCTCCTATCATATTCCTCTCTTATTTGATTTAAATAAATCCATAAATCTAAGTCAAATAAGTCACATTATCTAATCTCCTGTTAAATTAATTAACCCTTGATTAATTTAATCTCATCTCATGTCCATCCTCTAGATAATGCAAGTTGCACATGAAAATATATTTAATTCATTTATTAAATCTCTATTTTCCTCGCAAGGCATCTTTTGGAATATTCTCTCAATTTGAATTCAAAAATTCCAAGTCAACATGTACATCCAACAAGGCAATAAATTCATCTTACATGTCCTTTGCCTTGAGCCAAGTGGAATGTATTGCATTTTCCCTTCCCTCTTACATGTCATTTCAACAAAATTTGAATTTCAAATATTTGCATTTATTGGCACAATCCCCAAATCTTGCACATCCTTCATCCATTCATAGCTTGACAAGTGGCATCATATCATTGGATGAATGTTAGTCCCACATTGCTCAAATTTGGACATTCATCCATCTTGGCATTCTATAAATAAAGAGCTCATATCCTCATTTGATCATCCACAATTTGAGTAAACTTACTATGCTCAAATCATTAGCAAATTCTATCCATCACCATTGAGTTCTTAGCTAGGTTATGCAGATTTTTGGCTTGGAGATTTCATCAATCTTCATCAAAGTGGATCACTCTTCATCATCATTCAACAAAGCTTGCCAATTTCCACATCAAATTGGCACCAACTCCCCCATAACATCAAGAGTTTGCATGTTCTTAATAGGATTTAGTTTGTATTTCCATCTTTTTTTATTGTGTTCTTGTTTTATTCCTATTTTGGGCATAGTTAAATGGATTTTATGGGGAATCTTGGTCTTAACTTGCATTTCAATCTTCTAATGTGTTTGTTTGTTGCGTTTTGCAGGTATTAAGATCTTGGTTCACACAGGTATAAACCTATGCCTTAATTATAGTAAATCACACTTCAAAAATGTATAAATAATATGCAACAAAAAAAATAGAAATAATATCTACACACTAGATATTGATGTTCTATGTTTAAAAATTTATAATTTTGTCATTTTTATTAAATAGTTATTATGTAGTATAAATGTCACGTTTTAAAAACAATGTTAACTATAAAAAATAAGTTATTAAAATTTATGAAGGAAAGAATACCAATTATTTCTTCTTCTTTTATTAATACATTTAAAATCTACGTATGAAATCTCAAAAAGTACTAGTTCATATAATCTTCAAAATCTTAACAATTTAGTTGTATCTGTCAAAAAGTGAAATTTGGGTTAAAAATGTTGATTTCAATGTCTCGTTTTGATCAAAAAATAGGGCACACTATTGTGGGAGCAGCCACCTAAAAGAATTTTAGGTTTGTCTCTCTTTGAACTAGTTTATGGAATGCATTTTATATTCCTTTAGAGCTTTAGCTTTGAAGTTATAAACTACTATTGAGGATGAATAATTTCAAGGTAGTTTTAGAAAAGATAATACACCTAATAAAAATTGATGAACAAAGGAAATATGCGAGGGAAAAAATAAATGTTCATCTTTTTTCCTAGGGATTGTTTTAGCGAATGCATTTGAGGACAAAAACCTTTTTTTTGACAAAAGGGAAAAGAAAAGATATTTTGTTGTTGAATATCATGTCCTACTATGAGATATAAGAAGAGAGCTAAAAGGTGCATGTGGTAGGTTGGATTCAATCTAGACAGTTCCTTTCTAAATCAAGTAATTTTGTAGGAATAATTATTCTTATCTCTCCCATTTGTATGGAACATCATTTCCCTTTCCTTATAAATGGAAAGATTTAAAGTTGTATATATCATTAAATGGGTTATCCTTCATGTATGTACATTAGTTTCCCTTATTTTCCTATTGTGTTTCATATTCCCTTTTTGTCAGTTTTATTGTTTGTGTGTTTCTTTTTCTTCTCATTTTTGACTATATGACCAAATGAATAAAGAACCAATTTTGATAGAGATTCTAGGTTCCTTATGCAAATTTTTTGTTGAAAAAAACTAGGTCTAAATGATAAACATTAATCTCTAAAATTATACAATATTATAGCACAAATTAGTTGCAATAAAATAGAGATGATAAAAAACTAACACAATAAGCAATCACATCAACAATATAAGGATTAACATGGTAAAACCTTAGTAGTGTGCTACGGAAACATCCAAGGGGAAAAGTATCAATATTCATATTAGTCAAAGAAAAATGTACAACCTTAACACTATTTAATTACAATAATTTTTTAGGGCTACAAAAAAAAAATTATCTTCAACTTAATCAACATCAGATTTTTTAGGGATTTTTTATGAGTTATCCAAATTTTTTCTTTAGGAAAAGTAGGTTTTTACCATAATTTATGTTTTCTTTGGGGGTTATTACCCCTAAACCCCCATTTATGAGGATCCCAACCTAGAGACCTTTGCACCCCCTTATAAGCCCCCAAGGTAGATTGATCTCCAAACCTGCACAACAAACAAGTTCAAATTTAAACACCTCTTTATATTATTGTCACAACTCCAACACTATCCAATACTTGTCCCCAACCAGAGCCATCCATTACCCAAAAAAAATTCCTTAGTCTACCTAAAATTTTGGTTATCTTAATGTCTTATGAAAACCTATTAATTGAGAGTTTTAATGCAAAATCAATCATAAAAAATGAAAAAAATGTATTTCTTGTCCCTTCTTTTTGATATTTTCAAGTTTTCTTAAACTTTATCATAAAATTATTGAATTTACAAACCTTGTAAAATTTTGACAAGTTTTATTTTTATCAATAAAGTGTCTTTCATTTTCCTTTGCAAAGTTATTTGGTTCACAAACTTTGTGAAATGTTAAAAAAAATATATTTGTAAGCATCAAAGTTCTTTGTTTCAACTTATTTGCAAGTTTGTAAACTTCCTGAAAGGTCAACAAAGTTGGAGGAGATAGTAAAACTAGCTTCAAATATTTCAAAGATTGAGTTGTCACAAAATTCAGAATTTTGTGAACATTGTGAAAAGTTAATAAAATTCTAAAGTTTTTTTAAAAAAAAAAGTTAGAATTCATTTTAAAATATTGATTTAAAGTATAAATAAGGGTTTATAAGTTAATTTGTCACTATCATATTCAAACTACAAATATTTTGTTGTCACAACTCATTCTACCATTCTCCATTACATTTGTTGTCATTATTTCAGTACAATGTTAAAAGGTAAGCCTATGATTTTCTTCACTTCCAACAATGTTAAAAGTGTTGAATTAAAAAAATTTGGAGATTACTTCTAAAAATTATTGTGTAGTTTTTAAAATTCTCCATTGTTCCATCCACCTCTTAATAAAATGTAGTTGCTAATAATAATTTCCACTCTTAAACGACATTCTCCTCTTATGTGCATCAACATTTTATTGAGACCATAGCTCATTCTCTCTAGTTAATTATCAAACCTCCTCAAATTAATTACAAGTACGGAGGTTATGAGCACTCCACTATCATTCAATATTCATTGTTTAAAGTAAGAGATAGCCATATTGCACATGTTATTATGGAGGACTTCTGAAATAGAATTTAGCAAAACCCTTGAACACTAATACCTAAAGAAATATTTGCAAGTGGGATAGCTCATTCTAGAGGATTCCCAACTATAGTTCAGTGTGTAAATTTGGTGTTAGCATGTGTTAAACATTATAAACTAAACACTCAAGAAGTTAGGATTTTTTGGGATTCAATTTTGTAGTGCCCCTTTTACTTGAGTCCCATAAAGCTCCATGTGTAACTTTGGCTTTTTCAACCCATTTGTTAATAATCAATATGAGATATCTAATTTGGGTGGTCCCTTACCAAATTTCTTAGCATAGTTGAGTAGAGCATGAAAAATTAAGCCCAGTTGCTTTTGGAAGTTTTGTAAAATTCGCTAAGGGATGAAAGTTATGCATTTGATGGTTTTTCCCTTCTAACCTACCCAAGTCTACAATTCATATGTATTTTCCCACAAATTATCATCCAGTTGAGTTTTCCCACAAAGGTCAATTCAGTTATTGGTCACTATAAAGATGGAAAAATAGAAAAATGGCTAAGTGTTATTTTTGCAGGAACCTAGTGCCCAATTGAACTTTCCCTTTTCATCTAATTAAGTTGTTTTTCCTCATAAAATCCAATTAAGTTGGTTTTTCTCAAAAAATCACTTCCTTCAATTTTATGGGAACCCAACACCCAAATGAACTTCCTCTTTTCAGAAGTGTCTAGTTTACTTGGTTTTTCCTATAAAATCCACTTCCTTCAATTTCGCTGGAACTCAATGCCCAACTAAACTTCCTTTATTTTTGCAGGAACCAAAGGTCCTATTGAACTTTATTTTTGTGGGAACTGGAGGTCCCACTAAATATCCTTTAGCTTTATGTCAACCAAATGTCCAATTGAATTACACTTTTAAATTTTTTTACCAATTCACTTGTCCCTTCTCACAAGCCCTCTTTTAATCCATTTTAATAGCTTGCAATCGCCTAGCCCCCATCTAAAATTATTCAGTTACTTCATGTTTCATCTTATTCAAATGGACTTTCCTACAAGGTCCGGTTTCATTACTCCTTCCTACATTCATGCATTGACGATGTTATCATGACATCATCCCATTGATTTGATGTCATCATTGGGAATATTCATCCAAACTAGATTTTTTAAAGTATTGTTGTAGACATCTGAATTTGACCACCTCTATATCCAGTCAAATTCATCCCTTCTTATTCCTCTATTTCACACCTTTTATCTTCTTTAATTAAATAATTTATTATTTAATTAATATTCCCCTTCTTCTAATATCCATAAGGTATTTAATAAATTAATTACATACCTTATCCCCTTTCCTCTCTAAATTAAATAAATACTCTAATTTATTTAATTTAGTCATTTTCCCTTTATGAATTTAAATCAATTTTCAATTCATTCTTTCTCTCTCCTTGTCCCATCCTCCATAATTCTCTCTAATCCATATTAATTTAATTAATTTGTGATTAGGATGTGCACACCCCTAATCATAATTAGGGTCACATCCTCCATAATCCCCCACTTTCCCTTAATTCTTCATTATCCTACATAATCCCATGTTTGCACAACCCTAATCACTTCATTAGCCCAACCTAATCCTCGTGCCATTTATGGTAAGTGCCATAAGTCAACCCTATTTAATGTTTTCTCCTTTTGGAGAAGGCACCCCCTTCCCCATGTGAACTTTTAATTCACATTTAATCCCCCTAGGCATTTTAAGGAATTTTTAATTCCTTAACTCATCCCCATGTGGATATTTGAGGAATTTTTAATTCCTCCCATATCCCATCACCCACATGTGGAAAAGGACCTCCTTTATGAGGATATCTTTTCCCAATCCCTAGTTACTAGATGTAAGGGATTGTGAGTTCTCAACTCACCCTATCCCTTGATCTTTTTCATCGTGGCTTCATCCTAGCTCTCCATTGTTTAGGGGCACTTCCCTTGAAAATGGAGGAATTCTCCCCCATTTTCATGAACCAACAATCAATCACTATTGCAATCAACTTTAGCACTCAATCAACCAATCATCCATCCAAGCACTCATCCACCATTGTTGCCCCATTTTGAGCTCATACCTTGCATCCATTGCAATACCCACAATCACCATTACATTTCTCATCACTTCATGATCATTTAGGACTAGGTTTTTTGTTGTTTTGTCATCAAAGGAGTACACATTAGAATGATCAAAGGGCCAACCAAATCATTAACTCAACAAGGTAAAAGGTTCCACATTTTCTTGTATTTTGTTTGAGTTCACCTTAGGCCAATCTTGATTTTTTTCTTGTTCTTTTGATCTTTTGTATTAGTTAGTTTTTTTGCATTTTAGTAGGTCAAATTCACTTGCACACATTTATGGCACGTCTGGTGGGATGCACGTCACAGATCTGCACTTTCTTGTTTGATGTTGTTTGAATTTTGTAGGTTCAAATTTCTACACACAGGGGTGAATCGGCCCCGATGGGTGAACTCGCCAATTATAGAGGTGAAACTATGATCAACAATGACGAACATGATTTTTCCCTTTCCTAAAAAGAAGAAAACTTGAAGCAAAAGGCGGGATTGCTTGGTACAAAGGTGTATTTGTTGGATAGTCTCAGGAACAGGCAAGATTGACCTAGTTATATAGGTGATTACGACTTCACCCTTTCCCCACAACAGGTGATCTTGATCACCAGAAATAGGTGACTTCATCTAACACAAAGGAAAATTTAAGGTATTCCTGAACGTTAATTTTCTTTGATTCAAGCTTCAATTTGGTTTTGATTTTAGGTACTGATCCGCTAACTTGTCTTTCTATGAGTGCGATTTTTACTAATGATTTGTGCAGCAATTGTCCCTCGCTTGCCCAAGATCGGTGGCATTAAATTACTGACATATTTTCTGTGGGACAATCAATCGAAGACCCCTAGATTAGCTTTGTTTGTTGTCTATTTTTTCACAATAATCTAGGCACACATAGTTTAATTAAAGGGTCAATTTACATTGTTTGTTGTGCTTGGGAGCAAGTTGTTGATGTATCTACTCCCCTTGCACCTTTCAGTGATCCTGGGTGACAAGAAATCATAGCTTGTTCTAGTCCATTCCATTCTACCTAGGAAGTGCTAGTGTGTCTAAGCTCTCCCCTTGCGCTATGTGTGAGCCTAGGGGGCAGCTGAAGCATCTAGTATCTTCTTCCCTTAGCGAGACCTGCCTAGGATTTCATCACCTAGGGGAAGATCCCAACCATGTGTTACCAACAGGGTATATAAAGGAGGGAGAACTAAAGTTGTACCCCAATCTAGTCATGTTGTGTCTAGCAAAGCGTCGAAGCTAGGGTGATACCTAGATATGACGTGCAAGGTTGGTTCAAGTTTCCAATACCTCGTTGGAGCTCCTGATCCACACTTGTGATAGGATGGTGTTCATGATTGTGCCTCATGTACCTATCGTATATTGAGGATGCACGAGATAGCCTGTATAGCCTAGATATAGACTCGTGTTTTAGCCACAACTTGGTGTAGTGCAAGGGATGCACACCATACCCTGAAGTTACTCACCACATACTCCCTTGGGTTGAGATAGAAATCCTCATGGTGGACTATGATAGTCTCTGAGAGAGAGTGAGAAGGTGAGCCCATGGCATCTGTTGATGACCCTGTGCCACTGAATCACTAACTATCTTCCCTTGCAAGAAAGGGTGATCTAGAGAACCATTGCTTATTTTTAGTTGATTCAATCCACCCTTTCTACCTATTGTTTGTCGTGTTTTTTGTCCTTTTCCGCAGTCTGCCCCTACCCTCAGTGGTCAATTTGCTTCTCACATAGGAAAATTTGCATTGTGGATAGGCCATCTTGCCTTGTCAAGGGGTGATTCCATGTCTACTCAGTCAAGTCTAGGTTATCCCTTTAGCCAAGTTCATCTTTGTCAGAGGTGAATTTTCTTGTGGGTCCCTTTTTTTTGGCAACCTCATGTCCACCTGTTCCCTAGATAGGTGATTCTTGCCAGCCCTTAGGCGAGTCTACGTCCATTCCTTATCCTTTGAGTCTGTCTATTCTCCTAAAATAGGTGATTTTGTCTTCTCCTTGAGTGAACCTTCTATCCACAGGGGTGATCCCGCATCTTGTCTGAATCTTCCCCATCCATACACCTCTTAGAATATGAAACCCTATTGTCCACAAGGGTGAATCCATGTCTACCTATGTCATCCCCATCCATACAATTTAATATTTAAGAAAATTCATTTTTCCAATAGGCAATCCCATTTTAGGTGTGTTCATTCCCTATTTGTACATCTCAAGAAATAGGTGAACTTGTTATCCCTTGATAGCTGAATTTGATCTCATTCGTACAATTCAAGATTTAGGTGAATTTTTTGTCCCCATTAGGTGATTTTGCAAATAGAATCTACCCATTCCCCTGTGGTGTTTTGAGGATTTAGGCAATCCCGCATTTCATAGAGGTGATCCTACCGTTAGATAGGTGAATTTAGATGCTAAGTTTTCTTGTTCCCTTTGTGTCCCTAGACATAGGTGAATTTGAGTCCTAGATATAGGTGAGTCTTCCCAACACATAGGTGATTCTGTTGACCTTGAATAGGTGAAGTCATGACCTGAAGAGTCAAATTTGTGCTACAAAGAGGTGTATGTGCTTCCCATAACAAATCTAGAGAGTGAATCCTTCTAGCCACTGAAAGCCTATCATTTTTTGAGTCCTTTACCGTAATCAAAAAAAATTATCATCTTCCATTCACCCATAATTGTCGTTGTAGTCCATCTGCATTTTCCAAAATTCATCCATCCATCAATCAAATCATATAGGTGCATCTTAGAACATCCCTAGATTGCATATCTATTATTGGTTCATCAATCCCAATCCCCTAAACCTTATTTTGGAGGCTTTTATCCTAGATGTCTTAGGTGCCTAATCTCAATTGTCATCCTCTGCACTTAGGATTGTTATCCGTACTAAGTCATTAATCATCCATAGCCTAATCAATCTACTTCCATCTTGAGGTATATTCAGTTTTGTTACAATCTTCCTTTTCATCACCTAATTTGATTGTTAGCATCTTACGTCACATAGTTCAACCTTTGAACTTGGTTTAGAATCAGTCTCATCATCCAATCTAATCGATCATTCAATCCTATCAAACATCTCATCTCATCAATAAATTTGATCCAATCCAATCACATCAAATATTAAATCATTCAATCAATCAATCCATCATCTTATTCAATTAATCCTTTAGTCATCACCTAGATCATTCATTTAAGTGCACCCTAGAGTGTAGAGTCATCCTAGTTCATCCTGGTAGTTTTGCATTTTCATGCCCATTACCCGATTGCAAGCAAAGAAACTCATGGTAGAACAACGGTCTCAAGGTACCCAGCCTCACATTCATCAAGATCCCACCAATGGTGGCTCATTGCAATCCAATACTGAGTTCCATACTACTACGCCTCCTGCTGACAAGAGCATGATCAACCAACCTAAGGTCATGATGGATGAATATCTCAACAATCTTATCAATGTTCAAATGACTAATTGTCTCCTCAATGGGTGTGGGGATAAGATCCTCGGCAAGTTACTCATGAAGGGAATCAATCCACCATCAAGGTTTGATTTATCCAAGTATGTCAACAACACACCTCTTGCACCCCCAGTGTTGCAAGATCCTCAAAATTCACAGAGTAATCCAAGTAATTCATACATCCCTAAGGGTCCATCATAAGAGGGTTGGTATCAACCTGGGTTTGGCAATGTTGTGCTCTATTAAGTTGTACACCCTCCTCAAGCTCCAATTTTGGTTATGGGGGCACATAAACCAAACATTCCTCAAGGCCCCGATCCTAATGATCCCCTTGCTTTTGGTATGTCATAGAGTCTCCCTAATTTTCCACTCATGAACATCACACAAATCTCAACTCCCATACCATCTGCATCACCTCTTCCACCTAACCAACCTAGTCAACCACCAGAAAATACAAAGATAAATCCTTTTGTTGCTTTACTACCACCTCCTGGATCTACACCCGCATCTAATTTACCACCACCTCCATTCACATCTCAACAACTGCCTCAAGGAAATATCATGTCCTTGCATCAGCCTTATGTTAACCCGTAGCAAGCAACACCATTGCAACCACCTCACCAACAGGTGTCACAACAATCTCCATCTTAGCCTCCACAACATATGTCAATTCCTTCACAACCCTCACATCAAGTAGTGCAGGTTACATCACAACCTTAGCAACAACCTCCACACCAATCACAAGGTGTCCCATCACAAATCACTCAGCAAACGTAGGTGCCCACTCACCATCCAACTCCATCTTATCAGTTTCCTCCTCATCAACCACAAGTCCCTCAACAATATAAAATTCCCTCTCGGCCTCTCTATCAACAACCACCTCAACATACACAAGTCCCAACACAGATGCTAAGCAACCATGTTTCTCAATATCTATATCACTTGTGAATCACATATATCGCATATGCTACCCCATTCAATCCTAATCCCACTTATCACAATCCTCAAAAATCCCAACCACAACCGTCTTACACAAATCCTAGCAATCACAACACAATCCCTATTACGAACCATCCAATCCACAACAACCTCCATATGCTTCCCAACAACCAACTGCTACTTATAACTATCAGTCTAATCTATATTATTCTCAACAACAACCATCATACCAACAGGGTGTCTCCACCTCTTCATATTACCAAACACCCCCTTTATATCAGCATGCTGCTTCCGCATCCTATTACCAAGAACCTCCTTCCTATCAACAAGGTACCTCTACCTCATACTATCAGGTCCTATCGTCCAATCAACCATCTTATGCCAATCTGCCTATCCCAACCAATATTAGCAAACCTCTTCATATCAGCCTCTCCCATCATACGATCAAACCATCCTAACTCCATCTGCATCATATCAACAATATGCTCCATATAGTCAATCCAATCCAACCAATCCTCCCTTGACACCTATTAATAAGCAATGGGAAGAGATAAAAGCTGCATTAAAATATTTACAAGTAGGAACCTCCAAAAAATTCTTTCAAGTTCGATGAGATTTGTCTTTGAAATACCAAAGTTTGATAGATACAAAGGAACTAAAGACCCAAAGAACCACCTTCAAGAATTCTACTCACACTGCCAAGAAGTCCTGCACAATGACAATTATCTCTCACGATTGTTCCCTAGGAGTCTAATGGGGGTGGGTCTAGATTCGTTTATGGGTCTTCCAAAGGGATCAATCTCTTCTTTTGCAGATTTTTAGAAAATTTTGTTGCACACTTCTCCTTCAATTTAGAGAAAGATATTGATACCTTAGATCTTTTGAAGGAAAAACGTGAGGGAGAGACATTTGCAAGCTACCTACAAAGGTGGTGTGCCTTGGCTAGTCATATGAAATACTATCTTAGTGAGAAGGACATGGTGACCATTTTCGTGGCAAACGCCCATTCAAATATGGCTCCTAATCTCAACCTTCATTGTGTCACAACCTTACAAAGGTCATAGAAAAGGGTGCTTATTGCTAAGGGAAAGATCAAAATTTATAATCCAAATAAAGATAATTCATCTAGAGATAAGTCCCACTGTTGGAACAAAAAAAAGAATGTTTTCAATGATGGTGTCACTAACACCAAGCATGTCCAAGTAGCTAACACCTCACAGAGGTCACAATATTTCCCTAATCAACCATCAATTTCTAATGTCATATTAGTGCAACAGGGGGCACCACGTCCTCCTCAACAATCCAATCAACAAAAATAAGGGAAGAATAAATGCTCATTCACTCAATTAGGAGAATCTTTAAGTTTTTTCTTCAATAGGCTCCTCTAAGTAGGCTATCCAATCACTTATCCTATGACTGAGCCTTTCAATGAGTCTAAACCAAAGCCTTCCTAGTACAAAGAAAATGAATGTTGTGATTTCCAAAAAAATTAAAGGGAATTCCACAAATAAGTGTCAAGGACTTAAAACGTACATCCAAGATCTTATAGATCGAGGTGATCTCCAAGTGGATGCAAACCAGGCCACATCATCCAATGCCCAACTCTAGATATATCAAAATGCTTTCCAAAAACACAATTAGGGTGCCAGTACATCCAATGCTAATCTTGAGTCAAACAATAACAATAATCAAAATAACAGCACAAATAACATCATCTATAAGAATGTACCCTATAACTATGATGGTATAGTCATGTGCATTAACCAAGTAGATCCTCACGTATCCATGATTCACATTAAAGGAAAAGACCCACAATGTGTTGTTACAACCCGTCACACTCACATAACCATTCCCGAAGCCTCCACATCAACCCATCCAGCTCTTGTAAGCTCTCAATACAATATCCTTGATCACCTTAGAAAGACTCCAACTCAAATATCCATTTTGCTTAAGTCTCCTCCTGTCCATCAAGAAATACTTACCAAAGCTTTGTAGGATACTCATGTACCTAATGATATAGACCCTACCCAATTTCAAGCCTTGGTAGGACACTTTTCATCCATGTATCAGCTAGGCTTCAGTCAAAATGATATACCATCCATTGATTCGAATCATAACCATCCCCCTCACATTGAGGTCCTCGTAGCCTGTCATAAGGTGAAAAGGGTCCTAATAGATAATGGCTCCACCCTTAATCTTTGTACATTGAAGTTCATAAAATAGGTAGGCTACACCCATGTTGACTTGAACAACCAGGTTATCACAATCAAATCATATCACAACGTAGAACGACAATCTGAAGGAATCATTTATCTTCCCATTCAAGTTGGCCCTATTGTACAATATACCATGTTCCATGTCCTTGATCTAGACCTTCCATACAATCTCCTTCTAGACCACCCATGGATCCATATCATACATGTCATCTCGTCCACCTACCATCAATTTCTAAAATTCTCATTCAATGGGATGGAAGTAACTATACATGTCGATTCACAACCCTTTGAATATTTTGATGCATTAGAAGCTTCCTTCCCTCACTCTCACTACTATTCAGGAGTTGAAGTGGGGGAACCTCAGGCATCATCCTCCAATCCATCTTCCAACCCATTATCCACCACATCATCCAATCCATCTTCCACATCTAAATCCAAAAATCACCAGGGTCTAGATCATAGAAAAAGGTTGTGGTGAGTACAAGATGTGCACAACTTTGAATGTGGAAACCATGCCACCATAGCCTCATACCTATGGCCAACCTTCTCAATCCATGCCAAAAGAAGAAGAGAAGATAATCACACTCAGTTCTAATAATGTGGGGTCTAGCACTTTCCAATCTCCTGGGACATGACAAGACCAACCAAAAGATTATATCAGTCAATGGAAATACCAAGAAGAGCTCGATCCTCCACCCCCTCAAGGAATATTTCCAAGAGTCTTATCCTCATGCATCTAAGTTGGCTGAAAAGTATAATTATCAAGGGGGAGGCCTCAATGTACAAGAACAAGGAAGACGACAACCTATTGATACTCCTATGCGACCAAGACATTTGGGCTTAGGCTATGATACAAAGAAAAAGGGTCCTGCACCATCAAGTAATACCTCCAATAATGTTAGTGTGGATAATGGCTTCCTTGAGGAAAAACTGGAGGAAGATTCCATCATACTCACATACAATGACGTAGATCTTTCATCCATGTTCATCTACCTATCTGTCTTTTCCATTAGCCTTTCCCTTTGCCATCCTATACTCATTGACTAGGACTTATGAGGTAGTTCACCTATCGATACCTTTCCTTCAAAGGACACCTATGTGCATCTCATGGGATTGGGGGAAGATGAACATCCTAACCACAAAAGTAAGAAGAAACAAAATTAAAAAGGGTCATCTAGCGAAAACCTCTCTGAGGCACTTCCTGACTCAGCGAAATTCAAAATAAAGGGTGTATCCGACAGTGAAAAACCTTGATGAGGCACTGGAGGATGGGGATGTTCATCTTCCCCTTGTTGGAACTCAATTTTTTGAATGGTCCTCTATTTTGATCAAAGAAACTCAAGAAGTTAATTTAGGAATAGAGGAAGCCCCTAAGATCACATACGTATCCAAATCCTTGTCAGAAGAGGAGCATTCTATCATCATCAATCTATTAAAGGAGGGAATCATCAATTTCACATGGAGTTATTCAGACATGTCAGGTGTAGATCCTACATTGGTGGTACACCACTTGGATGTTCATCCTGATTCCAAACCTATTAAGTAGAAACTAAGAAAGATGCATCCCCAGGTGGCTTTGCTTGTCAAGAAACAGTTGGAGAAACTATTGGAAGCTGGGTTCATAAGACCCGTTGACTATTTTGACTGGATATCTAACATAGGGCTTGTGGCCAAGCCAAATGAAAACATTAGAATTTGCACAGACTTTCGGGATCTTAATAAAGCTTTTCCTAAGGATGATTTCCCACTTCCAAACATCGACATGTTGGTTGACCTCATAGTAGGACATGAGATGCTATCCCTTATGAATGGTTTATTTGGCTATAATCAGATCAGGATTGCACCAAAAGATCAACATAAAACTACCTTCACCACCCCTTGGGGCACCTTCTACTATAATTTCATGCCCTTTGGACTCAAAAATGCAGGGGAAACCTATCAGTGGGCCATGGCTATTATCTTCCATGACCTCATTCATATCATAATGGAATATTATGTTGATGATTTATTGGGGAAGCATAAGACTAGAGAAGAGCATCCTGAGATCTTGAAGAAAATTTTTGAATGGTTAGAGCATTATAAGCTACATCAAAATCCAAACAAGTGGGTGTTCGGTGTCACATATGGAAAGCTATTGGGTTTTATAGTCTCTAGGAGGGGTAAAGAGGTAGATCCAGCAAAGGTCAAAGAAATAATGGAAATACCCCCGTCGTGTAATCTCAAACAACTAAGAAGCCTTCAAGAGAAACTACAGTCCATCAAATGGTTCATAGCCTAGGTAGCTGACAAATGTCAATCATTCACACATCTCCTGCGCAAAGAAACCAGCTTCAAGTGGGATCTAGAGTGTTAGCAAGGCTTTGAAAAAATTAAGGAATACTTGGCTCATCCATCCATCCTAATGTCTCCCATTCTAGGTAAACCACTTCTATTGTACATTCCAGCTACATCGGTTCCACTGGGGGTATTATTAGCACAACATGATGAGTCCTCTAAAGGACATGTAATTTATTACATTAGTCGAACATTGGTGGGATATGAACTTAACTACTCTCCAATGGAAAAGGCTTTCCTAGAAGTGATCTTCAGTTCACAAAAGCTTCGTCATTGCATGCTCAGTCATCCCGTCAAGCTGATATCAAAAGTTGATCCACTTAAGTATCTATTGTCTAGGACTTCTTTGACTGGATGCATGGACAAGTGGGTCATGTTACTGAGTGAGTTTGACATAGAATACGTGGACTGCAAGGCAATCAAGAGACAAGTCATAGTAGATTAGTTGGTTGATGCTCCTATGGTCGATGCATATTCGTTGGTAGTTGAGTTTCCTAATGAGGAAGTCCCCATAGTCATAGAAGCTAATACATGGATGCTATATTTTGATGGATCATGTACACATAATGGATCTGGTACAAGTTTCTTATTCATCACCCCAGAAGGTGCCTACATCCCAAAGTCATTCAGATTAGCATTTCCATGCACCAACAATATCGCAAAATATGAAGCTCTTATCACCAATCTTAGAATAACCATCCAATGGAACATCACTCCTCTATGAGTCTTTGACGATTCCCAACTAATTATCAAACAGGTCGATGATGAGTTTTAGACAAAGGATGACAATTTGTTACCCTATAAATGCATGGTAGATGACTTCAAGAAGTATTTCACCTTTATCCAATTTGACTAGATCCCTAGAGTCCTAAACAAAGCAGCAGACGCCATGGATACAATTGGTTCCCTCATTGAAATGCCCAAAGATTGAATGAACTGTGAGTTCCTCATTGAACAACTTTTAATCCTGGCATATGATGTCCCTAATAATGAGATGGTGTGTGATATCATAGGTCCTAAATCACCCTGGTACCATGACATTTAAACCTATCTCCATGAAACATCTTACTACCTGACCTTACATGAAATCAACACAAATCCTTTATCGAACGTGCTTCCCACTACACTATCGTAGGAGATACACTTTATCATCGGGAGTATGATGTCACTCTCCTTAGGTGTCTGAATGAATCAAAATCCCACACTACATTAAACAAGGTACATAGTGGTGTCTATGGGGCACATTCTAATGGCATGGCCTTAGCAAAAAGGATTCTTAGAGCTAGTTATTATTAGCCTACTATGGAGCATGACTCTTGTGATTTTGTGAAGAAATGTTTACCTTGTCAGCAACATGCAAATTTGATCCATGCTTGTACACAAGATTTACAACCCATCATAGCACCGTGGCCTTTTTCCAATGGGGTTTTGACTTGATCGAGAAGATTTACCCTTCATCCTCTAACAGCCATACTTTCATCATCACAACCACTAAATACTTTACCAAGTGGGTGGAAGCAATTCCACTCTCCCAAATCACAAGTATTCAGATCTCCAAATTCATCCTTTTCCATATTCTCTGCAAATATGGAATCCCTTCCACCATCATCATCGACAATGGAAATCCATTCAAAAATTAGTTTATGAAACACCTTTGCAATACATACCACATCCAACACCATTGGTCCATGCCCTATTACCCACAAGGTAATGGTAAATTAGAGGAAACCAACAAAACACTTATCAAAATCCTTAAAAAGGTGGTTAATAATAGTGGTTGAGATTGGCACCTCCATCTCCATCCCGCCCTTTGGGCTTACTACACGTCCATCTACACTCCCATTGGCGCCACTCCATACTCTCTCATTTATGGTTTCGATGCAATATTTTTGATCAAAGTTGTGATTCCCTTACTCTAAATATCTCTAAAGAACCTCATTAGTGATGAAGACACCCGGGTTGCATGCCTAAGTCAACTTGAACTCCTATATGAAAAGAACATCAAGGCCTACAATCATCTACAAGCATACCAACATCATATTAGAAGGAGCTACAATAAGAAAGTTTATCCTCGTTAGTTTAATGCTGGTGATCTAGTCCTCAAAGAGAATCAGCACACCTAGCAAGATTTAGACAAGAAAGGAAAGTTTGAAGCAAATTGGTTGGGTCCTTATGTGGTCACAACTAAATATGGTTCTAGGGAATATAGGCTTCCTACACCTAAAGGGGAGCCCCTAGATGAGCCTATCAACATCATGCACCTAAAGAGGTTTTATACCTAAGTTAGTTGGGTTATCCTATCCTAAAAAATACCAACAAAAAAAGTAAAAAATCATCAAAAATACAAAAAAAATCCAAAAAAATATAAATCCAAAAATAGTAAAGAGAAATAATCCAATCTATGGTGGCACCTTGGATAAGTACATTTGGTGAAAACCTAGCAACAAGCGCCATTCATAGAGGGCTTAATCATTATCTACCTTGCATCCTCATTACCTTATGCTTCCATCCATCCTATCATTTGCATATCCCATCTTCACATCCTATTGGTCTGGTCCTTTTGTCTGCATCTGCTTATCCGTTGCTTGGTATATTATGGTTGAGCATTAGATGATTCATATTGGCTATCCCCAATCCTAATATTTTATCCTAAATTTGAGCTTTTGTCATTGTCCATCGGTGTCATTTGTCAGTCTCGTGTCTTCTTCTAGGATCATCTTATCATGTCAGTCATCATTAGGTCTCATCTTTTGTCTTTTGTCAAACTGTGTTGCCCTTGTGCTTTCACGTAGGAAAGGTTGATCATTTGATCAGCCCCTGGGGAATTTTTCCATCTAGTCTTTTCCATCCATCATGGTCTCCATTGTCCTCTTTCCACTTTTATCCATGGTCAGTCGTCAGTCTTTTATTGAACTACGAGGGCTCTGTTCTTTCACATAGGCAAGGCTAATCTTTGATCAGCCCCTGAGCCCCTAGGTCTTTAGGGTGTATCTTGTCGTCATCACATCATGTTGTCAAGTATGTCCCTATCCTAGTTGTTTATTAACAAACAAATTTCGTCAATACCAATAGGTCTAATCAATTTCAAGTATCCTAAGTCATGTCAATCATCTAGTCTCTCCTCCATCTTTGGTCTTAACAAGATGCATCCTTCCTAATCAGACCGCATCAATCCCATCCACCCTTTTGATCTTGTGGCAAAGGAAATTTGAGATTTATTGTGATCTTTTGATGCTTTCAGTTTTTGTTTATCCTTTGAGCTTCCTATTCCACCTTGTTAGGGTCGCCACGATCCATCATATCATGGTGCGCTTTGAAAAGTAAACATAGGGGCATATCTTGACCTTTTGTGTGTTTTTGTCTTCTTGGTTATCCCATGTCATACCCACTAAGATCCTTGGGGTCTTGTGTTACATTGGGGCATCCTTTTGTGCTTTTGTTTATCCCAATACCTAGCCCGAACAAAGCCCTTGTGGCTTTGGGGAGTTGGAATAGCCTTCTTGTTTGTTGTGTTTGTTTTATGCATTAGACACTAATCTACCTTGTTTCCTCATACCCTGGCATATCGTGTCTTATGCTATAGAAAAAATTAGTTCTCCTAAAATGGAAAAATAGCATTAGGATTGCATTTCATTTACCATCCCATTGCATTGCATTTATCCCCCTCCATCCTTTCCCTAGCCTGTGATTAGTGGTTTCGGTTGTGCAAACACTCATCTTTCACCTTCCCTTCTTCTCAGGATTCCTATGGTCTTTAATAGGTTTGGTATCACACCCCTCATTTCTCATTTTGATATGTGATACACTCTCACACCCATCATTCACATATGTTGCATTTATCATTACGCCAATAGTACCAAGGTCATCTATGCTATCAAATCCCTAGTCTATGAAGTGCAAAATGAGCAAAGAAAATGAGATTGATACATAACTATAAGGAAAAGCATGGGCCTCATAGAAATAGGTTAATCTAATCATTCATTGATCTTGATCGATGTCATATTAAATCCAGAGAGTACAATTTCATCCCAGTAATCATGTTCATTTTAAGTTGTTTAGATTAATCTTGATTGGTTATTCTAAGCATATTAAGTCCCTTGCATATCATTTCATCTTATTTTACATTTACTATTATCATCTTCATTTTACATTGCTTGGATTAATCTCGATTGGTTATTCTAAGCATTTTAAGGTCATTCCATTATCATTTCATTGCATTATCATTTTAGGTTGTTTAGAATTATTATTCTAAACATATTAGTTCATCTCATTGCATACATTGCATTATGTTACATTCATATTCATCCATCCATAACATTATTAAATATGCATACACCACGATTTTCATTCATTGCATCCCATTACAATTTTCATATCATACACACATCATAACAACACATCCATGACATGTATCATAAAATCAAAGACAAATTGATTGTACAGTATACACACATACATCACCACCTGCATCACAGGCCATTAATCTCATATCCATAGCATATAAAATCATACATCATCCATCACATCTTGCATTACAAAATGTTAGGTATAATACATTTAATCCATATCATCCATGTCGACATAAACATAAATCATCATAGAGACATACATATATCATAATCATTATCACCATGACCATCTGCATATCTCATAATAAACATCATCATACACATGAACATAAGTAAACATCCATCACATAATAATACATAGTGTCAATGATTTCCATCGCATATCATATAAATATCAAAATATTGTGTCCATCAAGTCCATCATAATCCATAATAAAACCATAAACAGTCCATAACAAGTCCATAATAATTCCATCATAAAAGCATAAAAACATGTCCATCATGTCCATCGAAACCTATCAAATAACATATAGGTACAAAGCTCTGATCAAATATAGAGACTACATCTCCCAAATGAATAAATAACAAAGGATGAACTAATAAATGAATGAAATAATATCTAATCTATACTTAGAAGTATGTAGTCTTTGTCTCTATATGCTGCTCATCCACCCTACACCTATCAAAAAATGAGATCTTATCCCCCTTGTCCTCTCTATCCTAAGCTACCCTCATCTAATCTCTGAGGGGAGTTTTCCCCTAATCCTCAACCCCTGGGAGATGTCTCGCGGAAGCTATTGTATCCTTGTGTGTGAGTGGCTCCTGAGTGGAATGGTGTTGGCATTTGGGGTACGCGCCTCACATATGGAGATACTCTCTATGTGACATCTAGAACTACCTAATGATATGCAAACATATAATAGGTTTCCTCTATCTTGGCATCTGTCGCATCTACCGCCTGAGCCCTAGCTAGATCTCTCTCAATCATGTATCTATCTCGCAACCCTACAATGTATCTCCTCTCACTCTCCCATGCTTCCTGAGCCATCTGCATCTAATCCACCTATTCTTGTAATCAAGACATTTGTTGCACTGTTGCATCCCTCTCACCCTGCAGGGCCTATACCTGTGCCTCTACTCCCTCTACTCTCTCTAACATAGCCCCTGCATCAACCACTATCACCTCTGAACACTCTACCCTGTCTTGGAGCTCACCTCACTCCCTCCTCAGCTCATCCCTCTCCTTCCTCATCTACTCTAGCCCCCTTTGTATCTCTGATATCTATCTCCTAAGGTCATCTCTCTCTGTGTGGAGCTCCTATACATTCCTCGATGCCTCCTCTACCAAGGCTGCATAGTCCCTATCTCCCTCCCTTTGCAGCCTATCTCTCTCTCTGTGTAATTTTTCTCTATCCTCCTTAGACTTCTTGATTCTATGCTCTACAATCCTTAGTCGAACCATGGCCCTTGTAAGTAGTACCATGGGATCCTCATGTGGTGATGGCACATAAGGCACTATTGCCAAGGGGTGTGTATCTAGAGTGTCCACCTCACTCATATGCCCCTCTCCTCTTGCCTCTCCCTCCCCTCTTTCCTCCTCCATCTTTGCATCTCCATCACCTCCTCTCCTCCTCCTTCTTTGTTGTGTTGTGAGTCTCCTCTCATCATCTAACCCATATCCCAATGCCCCTACAATCAGATGCATTGTCATGATCTATCCTAGAATTCCATCTACCCACCATGTTGTGTATCACACTGTAGTCCCCACGTTTGTTGGCACTCCCCTCTAGGAG
This sequence comes from Sequoia sempervirens, assembly GCA_007258455.2. Classification (NCBI taxonomy): domain Eukaryota; kingdom Viridiplantae; phylum Streptophyta; class Pinopsida; order Cupressales; family Cupressaceae; genus Sequoia; species Sequoia sempervirens. The sequence continues at coordinate 216,706,623 of VDFB02000013.1, forward strand.
TATTGTGTTAGTGGAACCTAATCCCACATTGATCGTGCATAGTCAATCATAATAGGCTCACCCCATAGTGCTACTGGCTCCCTAGTAATCCTCTAAAATCTCTATGGCCCTATAGGGATATCCTATTGAATCCCAAATTGTCTTGTCACCCTGTCAGGTTTGTGCAACTCAACAATGAATGGATCTTGTTCGATCAGATAATGGATAGAAAAGAAATAACCCATGTACCTCTTGTCATCATCCCTCTATCCTACAAATCATTGAGCCATGTATGGCCTCCAAGTGATTTGATCCTCCCTCAAAGTGTCCAATCTCCATCTCCATCCCTCTAGATCTCCCACGAGCTGATAGTGCAGTCTGAAACCGTACTCAGTCCCCCACTAGTATGCTACTAGTAGTGTCTCATCTTTGGCCCCTATAGTCAAAATATTTGACCTGACCACACTAATATGCTCCCATGCCCACACCTACAGTAGTGTCACATGGGTGATGCTCACAGCTCTCTTGTAGCAGATGACATGCATATCCCTGTAAAGTTGTGCTAGTATGCATGCTCCCCATGCAAACTCCCCCTCTCTCCTCTCAACAATGTGTTTGCAACCTCAATGATCTTGAGGGTACAAAAGAATCCACTCCTATCCAGCAATAGGATCCCACTGATCAATTTGAAAAGGTACAATGGCAGGGCTGGTAGACGTAACCCCAAGCATGTATCCAAATCTAACTCTCTCCCCTGAACTAGCAACTCCACTAGTCTGAACACTTCTCACCAACTCTCCTCCTATGGTCGAGTAAAGGACCAACTAATCAAATGCCCTCTGATGGGTAGCTACAAAATCCTCCAAACATCCTCTAACATCATTGTCATCTCCCCTATTAGGAGATGGAATGTCGATGTCTCTGAGCTCCATCTCTCCATCAGTACTATCAGGAGTTCCCAATGCGCTCTAATGTTGGGATACCCCAACGTGTACAACAATATTGTTTGTGCCAATGATTTGTGGTCATGGACCATCATCCCCCACATGTCACCTCTAGTACTGCTAAGTGTCTCTCTCATGTCCTCAACAACTCAAATTTTTGCATCCATACAGAACGACTTGTCAGCATTTCATCATATTTCACTTCTTTTCTATCATTTTCATCCCTACCCTGAGTTTGGTGAATTCTCCTTTGTGCAAGGAAAATTCTCCCTTCTCCCTTTCCCAATGCATTCACCTGTCCTACTCATGTGCTTCCCCCTTTGTTTCCTTTTGATGAATTCACCTATCTTCTTGGCGAATCTGCCCGTTCCTTGCCTAGGCGCAAACTCGCCCGTTTTTCCCTCAAAGGAGAAGTTGCATTCGCCTTTTCTCCATGAGGGGTGATTTTGTATTCACCCCTACGTCTTTTCTCCCTAAGGAGTGATTTTGTATTCACCCCTATGTATTTTCTTCTTGAGTGGTGAATTCTCCCTCTCCCTTTTCCCTCGATGGGTGAATTTGAATCCGCCTATTCCCCCTTTTGGCGAACTTGCTTTCACCTTTTTTCTAGTTTTGGTGAATTCGCATTCACCTATCTCCCATGCATCCACCCCTACATTGTGTGAATCTTCCCTTCTGCTTGGAGAGGTGATTTCGCAATTGCCCTTCTTTGATGATTTCACCCTGTGTCATGCATATCCGCCCCTTTCTTTGGAGAGGCAATTTCGAAATCACCCCTCCCCTAGCGCATCCACCTCTGCATCACGCAATCTTATCCATTCCCTTACCCATCCTCCTAGATAGGCGAATTGTCCTTGTGGATGGGCGAATGCACCTATCCGTGGTGAACCCACACCCTAAATCTACCTGATCCCCAAATTAAATTATGCTTAAAATTTTAAACCAAATCACGAAGTGGGGTTTGAATCCTACTTGACGCGGTACTGCTCGATAATAGTAAAATTCACGTAGCTCCTCACCTCGGTAGATGAGCTTGTTGTCCACAAATCCCTCATCCTTTCCCGAACCATCAACCATCCTTGTCACTTTTTCTCTCTCTCTTGTCCAGTCAGTTGCCAAGTGTGCAAAAGGTAAATAGTAACTTTTCAAATTTACTATTTATAATTTTGAACTTTTGCACCTATTTAGCCTTTTAAATTTTGGGGAATTTTTACCCTTTATTTAACCTTTTATTAATTCATTCCCCCCTTTTCTTTTGTGGGCTTCCTTTTGCACCCCGTTTGTCCATTTTCCTTCGTTTAAAAGAGATTCTTCATGATTTTTTGTGCTCTAATATCGTGTGGCACCATCTATTTCTCCATATCAAGAAGTCACTCGGGGCCCCTTTTTCTTCCCTATCTACCCTCTCGAGGGGGCATAACCAGCCATTTTCCTCCATTCCTTCGTCATGTCCATTTACCTATGACACCGGGGCATTCTCGTTCATTTTGTATGATTAGATAGCCTACACAACTTTTCCTTGCACTTGGCTTTTCCCCGTGACATTGGGGCATCATCTAACATCCCTTTCTTCTATCAAGTCATTTTTATTTTTATCTTTCTTTGAAACACTATTATTCTAATGGTATTCGAAGAGGGGGAAAATGTAGACATCTGAATTTGACCACCTCCATAAGGTCAAATTCATCCCTTCTTATTCCTCTATTTCACACCTTTTTTCTGCTTTAATTAAATAATTTATTATTTAATTAATATTCCCCTTCTTCTAATATCCCTAAGGTATTTAATAAATTAATTACATACCTTATCCCCTATCCTCTCTAAATTGAATAAATACTCTAATTTATTTTAGTCATTTTCCCTTTATGAATTTAAATCAATTTTCAAATTCATTCTTTCTCTCTCCTTGTCCCATCCTCCATAATTCTCTCTAATCCAGATTAATTTAATTAATCTATGATTAGGATGTGACACCCTTAATCATAATTAGGGTCACATCCTCCATAATCCCCCACTTGCCTTTAATTCTTCATTATCCTACCTAATCCAATGTTTGCACAACCCTAATCACTTCATTAACCCAACCTAATCCTCATGTCATTTATGGCATGTGTCCTAAGTCAGCCCTATTTAATGCTTTCTCCTTTTTGAGAAGGCACCCCCTTCCCCATGTGAATTTTTAATTCACATTTAATCCCCCTAGGAATTTTAAGGAATTTTTAATTCCTTAACTCATCCCCATGTGGATATTTGAGGAATTTTTAATTCCTCACATACCCATCACCCACATGTGGACAAGGACCTATGTTATGAGGAGATCTTGTCCCAATCCCTAGGTACTATGTAGTACCTCCAGCTCACCTCTCCTTTCCACCTCACCCACCACATGTCAAGATGTGAGGGCACTTCCCTTAAAAATGGAGGAATTTTCCCCCATTTTCATGAACCAACAATCAATCACTATTGCAATCAACTTTAGCACTCAAGAAACCAAGCACTCATCCACCATTGTTGCCCCATTTTGAGCTCATACCTTGCATCCATTGCAATACCCATAATCACTATTGCATTCCTCATCATTTCATGATCATTTAGGGCTAGGTTTTATGTTGTTTTTCTATCAAAGGAGTACACGTTTGAATGATCAAAGGGCCAACCAAATCATCAACTCAACAAGGTAAAAGGTTCCACATTTTCTTGTATTTTGTTTGATTTCACCTTAGTCCAATTTTTAGTTGTGTCTTGTGCTTTTGATCCTTTGCATTAGTTAGTTTTTGGAATTTTAGTAGGTCAAATTCACTCACACAATTGCAAGTTGGCAAGTTCACCTGGTTTTTGCAAGATCAGATGGGTGGATTTTCTTAGCAAAATCAATTGGGTCACTTTTTCCTGCAAAAGTGCAATTTAGGCTAGTTTTCTTGTAAATTGTTCAAATGGACTCCAAAAGCCCATAAAGCTTCATTTTTGCATGTAGAAGGCTCTGAAGTTGTCTAGACATCTAGTTTTTTATGGTTTTTCTTGGTGATTGTCTCTCACCTAATCCTCTAACCGATTTAAGATGGTATTAAACCATCTTTCACCATCCATGGATTACATAGAAAAAAAAATTAATGTGTTAGGTGTTAAAAGTTCCAAAATGTTGATTTTGATTTTAGCTACCATCATTATCGTAGAATGGTCACCCAACCACTAAATTTTAATGTTGATCTCTTCTTTCAATCTACAACATCTATTTTAGTGTGAGTTGTCCTCCACCATGGATTCAACTACACTAAAATGAAACAAATTAGGGCTTTTCCCAAAAGTATATGTATGTTCTAAAGTCTCATTTTCAAATAGGTTGGTGATGGTGTGGTCTTTAAATTCCAATAAATATTACAAGGAATCCATTAACAATATAATTTACTAAGAGATTGCAAACCTATAAAATCATAGAAGACTAGTATTTTCATGTGATTTTATGTTTCACAAAGTCTTTGGGGTACTGTGTATATATTTAGGAGGATTTATTAGATGTAGATATGGATTTTCCCTTGCCACACATGCTAGAACAAATGTAATTTTAAGTTAGATGAATATGACAACATTCTAAAAATATTGCAATGCATGTAATGATCTTTCTCACTTTATGTATGAATATATGCAATTGTTTCTAGATTACTGACTATGTTTTGAGGCAAGGCTTCATATTTATTGGTGTATATAAATAAATAGTTGCATGTTCTTCCATTAAAGTTATTTATTCTCTTCTTGATGTTTTGACTTTGTTTCCCAATAGATACACACCATTTTGGGTTCATACTTCAACCATAGATCTTTCAAATCAAAACATTTCAATCAATAGTTCAATTTAGGTGGTCCCTCTTGTGCACCCATGACTATCAATATAAACAGGGAATCATTCTCAAGTGAATATTTGGAAGATACAATTTGTGTGGTGCATGATTGTATAGTCTTATCAACTATATAGGAATCATATACAACCATTTGTTATTAGTCCAATGATAGTCTTTAGGACTAAGATATCAAGTTCGATTTTGCTATAGTTATTTATTGATCATATATTTTGTGTGAGTTTAATACGTATTGATGTATACCCCTGTGAAAACCATCCTAATTCTAAGTTGATCTCGAAGTGTAGGAGATCTAACCCACTCTCATTGAGTTGGATATGAGTCCTCCATAGTTCTATTGATGAGCTAATTTTATTCATTTTTTGACAACCCAACTAAATGGCATCATTGTCGAGGATATAAAAGACAAAAGAATATTTTACAAACCTTGTTAAATAGATAAGTTTGTTCATTACACTTCATTGTGTGTTGAGATTAGAATCTCATCAACTTACGCTAATAGAATGGCATCATTTCCAGGGATATAAAAGACAAGAATATTTTGAGAACCTTGGTAACTTACAAAATTTTATAATTTTGCATTTTGTTTGTGTAAATTTGATAGCTTGTCAACTCGTGCCTAAAAATGGCATCACTTTAAGGGAATAATTAGCCATTTTCAAGTCTTAGGCAATTGGAAACATTTTAAATACCTCAATAATAAAAATTTATAGTTGTGTGTTTTGTTTGGGTGAGTTTGATAGCCCATCAACTCACACCTAACAAAATAGCAAAGTGAATGATAAGGGTTGTTGGGTTGATATTATTTTGAAGACTTTGATGATGGCTACAACCCAAAATAAAAAAAATTGCCTTGGAGGTATGTTTAATTCAAGGGTTTCCTTGTTGTATGAGATGGTGACTCTATTTTTAAAGAATAAATTTGTGTTACTATTGGTCATATTTCATGAACACATATCAAGTGATTGAAACTAAGTATTTGGTACCCATTTTTCTTCTAATTTATAGCTTGGTTTCTTTCTTAGTAAAGAAACAATTTTATTTTGCCTCTCTTTCTACCTTGCATAAGTAGTTTAGACATGGATTACTAGAATAAATGCATACACCCTAGGGATACATCATCAAATGTAGCATATAATACTAACCTTAGGGAGTATGAGAGGATGCATTTACAGGAATATTATGACAATGAATCACCCTATTGTTCATACAACCCAATAAAAGTAAAAATCTCACATTCAAACATGGATGCATCCATAATTGTAAAGATGCTGAGGATGGATATGATTTTTAAGCTTGAAATGAAATGTGAAGAAAGAATAAAGGCTTTATGGGATTAAATGGTGACTCCCCAACACTCCCAAGAATAGTTGTGACCAAAACCACTTCCACAAGAGAGAGAATGGAAAGAAAGCTTGCTTCACAATACAAGATTGATTAATGGTTGAATTGCTATTTCTTGCTATTGATATGCAAATGTACAAGAGATTCCTTGCTTATATAGGAAAGGTTGAAATGTAGTAATGAACATGATGTTGAAAATGTCATAATCCTATGACATGAGACAACCAAAAACCTAATCACCTAGGAAATGATGCATCCTAGCTAGATAAGATAAGTTCTAGAAAATCCAACTAAGACTTCTAGAAAGAATCTTTTATCCTAAGTAAACTTAACCATGTGAATATGTCTAGGCCTAATTTACCTAGTGAATGAATTAGCTAGGTACATGACATATATTCACACCAACACCCCCCCTTAAGTGCAACTTAGGGAGAATATTATTATGCACACTATGCAAAGACTATGACTATGGGTCCCGGCTACTAGGCCATGTTAGGTACCCATTTACAATGCAAATGAAAAAAATGCAATTATCTCACAAGCAGAGAAAAGGAGAAAACCCAGTGGGACAAAACTCCTCTCCAAAAGAGAGAAAAATAAAATAAACATGATGTATGGAGGACTCATTAATACCCCCCAAGGATAGCATGCATCATTCATATACAATCAATGACCCCCCATAAGAGGGTAGTAGAGATATAAGATGTCCCCCCCATGATGAATTAGCTCCAAAGCTGATGAAGAATGCCTGAAAACAAAAGATGACCCAATGTCTGCAAGCAACACATCTTCCCTTAGGAAGAAACAAATCCGTAAGTTGATGAAGAAGCCACTCCATATCCAAGGAAGAAGAATGAATGCATAACATGTATGCCTCTGAAAACTGATGAGGAGTCTCCAAGTTTGAAAAAGTCACAACATAATCATGGTCAAACTCAACCAAGAAACATGAAAAGTCAAGTGATGGAGGAGACTCATGAATGTCAATCTCCAAAGACAAAGTAGATGGTGTAACAGTTGTATTGAAACTGTCATCAAATAGGAGAGAAATCCCCTCAAGTGTGTCCTCCAAATCTGCAGTATGAGACTCCATGAACAAGTTAGAAATACCTGTCAAATATTCATCCCACAAAGCAAGATCTAAAAAACTATGATCATCTTGCTGAATAGAAGCATCAATGGCTGAAGAAGCAGGAGGTGGAGGAGTAGGAAGCTCAGCACTAGTCTCTAGAATACCAATGTGTAGATGACCAAACTTCTCCTCACTATCATGGTTCTCACTCAATGGAGTGTGTGATGTATTCAAAGGAACATTATCATCTTCTGAAGCAAAAAGTGAAAAGGAGTATACACGAGATGAATGATCACCCATCCCGATAGCAACAATATCTGTAGTCTCCAAGTCCCTTATGTACACCCTATCTGGAGTGAACTCAACTTTTTTACCTTGACCCCCATGAGTAATTTGATAAATAGAAAGGATATTTGTGGACAAGGAAGGAACACAAAGAACATCATTGAAGGTCCCTTCCCCGATATCACTAGAACCCTTCCCACTTACCTTCATATAGGTATTTTTACCCATCAATATATGAGGTGAATTACAAGGTTCAAAAGAGGAGAACATATCCATAGAAGATGACATATGATGAGATGCCCCTGAATCAAGAAGCCATCTATGTGATTCAAGACTTGCAGAGGCCAAGAGTGCTTGTCCTTTCATCTTGTGTATCCTAGAAGTAGATCATGTATCCTGTGACTAAGATGATGGTGATGGGGTTACCGATTGAGATGTTGAAGAAGAAGTAGAAGACACTGATGAGGGAAGCTTAATGTTATTCTTTTGAAGGTGTGTCAGTTCATCAATCTTCTTATTATAACATCTATGCTCATCATGTCCTAACCTTTTGCAATATGCACATTTTGACTTCTTCTTTTTAGATGATTCCTCTTTTGAAGAGGGTGTGGACTTAGGAGTGTTATGTGAAGGAGAATCTTTACCTTTCTCATGATACTTGGGAGCCTTTTTTTGCTTCTTACCTTTGCCACTTCAAGCCTTTTTATCCTTTGCAACAAGAGCATGAGATATAGAAGACTTCAATGTGCCCATGTGCACCAACTTTGCTTGTTCCCTTGTGAGTTGAGCTGCAAATTCATCAAGAGAAGGCATTTTGTATGCATTTCCAAGGGCATCCATTGTAGCATAGAATGTAGAAACAAACACTAAATAATCAGGACCAAGCTTAGCAAGAATAGAAAGTATCAACTATTCATCCTCTTTAGTAACCCCACAATTAGATAACTACAATCTAAGAGAATTGAGCTTAGAGAAGAAGTCTTGGATATTGTCAAAATCTGAAGGATTAAGACCCATTAGTTCATTCTCCAACTTAAATTTCCTCATCTTATCTGGCTTACCAAATAAACTCTCTAAATTAGTACAAGCTTCATTAGGATGAGTGCAAGATGCAACATGATATCTAAGATCTAGAGAAATGGACAACTTCAGAGTACCAAGAGCTTCATCCCTTCTATCCAGCCATTTTATTTTCTCTTTTTCTCCTGTGGGTTCTGAATCTTGACCAAATGTGATTCTTTGCAACTTCGATTTTAACAGTAACAACTCCATTTGAGATCTCCACTCATGATAGTTATATGGAGTTAGAAGTACAATTTTTGGCAAATCCATGATACAATTAGATATTACAACAATTTTCCCTCACAATACAAGATATCAATAGTCCAATGCACATATTTGAGATCTCCACTCATGATAGTTATATGTGGGAGTAAATGGTGACTCCCCAACACTCCCAAGAATAGTTGCAAACAAAACCACTTCCACAAGAGAGAGAAAGGAAAGAAAGCTTGCTTCACAATGCAAGATTGATTAATGGCTGAATTGCTATTGCTTGCTATTGATATGGAAATGTACAAGAGATGCCTTTCTTATATAGGCAAGGTTGAAATGTAGTAATGAACATGATGTTGACAAATGTCATAATCCTATGATATGAGACAACCAACAACCTAATCACCTAGGAAATGATGCATCCTAGCTAGATAACATAAGTTCTAGAAAATCCAACTAAGACTTCTAGAAAGAATAGTTTATCCTAAGTAAACTTAACCATGTGAATATGTCCCCTAATTTACCTAGTGAATGAATTAGCTAGGTACACGACATATATTCACACCAACAGGCTCTATAATCACAAAGACATAATGTTGTTACAAAAAATATGTTTCTCCATCTCTTGTTGCCCCACTTAATCTCATTTATATGTATCTTGACCTTTCACGGGTTAATTATGAAAGGAAAACAATAAAATATTCATTTTTTATTTTTATGCGTAGGTTTGAAGGGTATGATCAGTGGGAAGGGGATGCACATGTTGGAGTAACTTTAGATTTCATGGAGAAGTATCAATTTGACAATTAAGACGTGTGGATGAGATTATTTAGGTGCCTGGATGGAAAGGCAAGGAGTTTCTAATTGGAGATTTCTCAAGAATTCTTTTTCTTCATGGAATCAACTTGTGACTGTGTTTGAAGAAGAATATTCTTTTCATTTGGACCTTGTTGCTCTTGTTGAAGAACAGAGAAACATCAAATGAAAAGAGGGAGAGTACAACATAGATTTCAATCATAAGTTTGGTGTTTCTCTTTCCAAGATCCATAAAAATTTCATACCTATCATACATACTTGTATTGACATTTTTCTTGGATCCTATGATGTTTCTATAGGTTTTGAGTTAGTACAGGAAGAGTTTAATTTGATACATATGTAGCAGGAATATAGGTTCCTTGATTTCACCGATGCTCTAAGAAAGGATATGATTGCAAGGTCATTATCCTCAAGAATAAAGGTTGTTGATGGTGAACTTGAAATTGAAGATAGCAATTGTTTGGAGGTGGCACCAAGTAGATACACAATATCAAGTGATGATTCTATTTGCAAGCAAATAGAAAAGGTGTCATTACACTATGTGACAACATTACATATGAAGATAATAGTCAATACACCTACCTTCAGTTGGATTAATAATCTATGGGTGATTTTAATGAAAATATTAATTATGAAATCTAGCTTGAGAATGGGGAATATGACCATATTGTTTCTTGCAGTTATGTGGACAACAAAGAGGATGTGTATGCAAGATATTTATAAGATGAACCATCTCAAGTAGATGATTGTGCAAAGCATGCACATGATGATGCAAATGGTGAAAAAGAAGTTTTTTTCTTGTTTGATATCTTACCTTCCTATGTCTCCTTTGTTGAACAAGAAAACTAAGAGGGGGTGAATCAGTTGTAGCAAATTTAACCTTTATAACATTCACCAGAACTTAGATCAACAACAATTCTTAACTCTGCTAAAATGATTAAACATTAAGTGCAAGTGCAGAAACTGAGAACCATCACACAAACAACTGAGAACCATCACACAAACATAATAACATCATATTTACATGGAAAACCCAATGAGGGGAAAACCACAATGAGTATTAACTCACACTATAGAGAATATCAAAACCGATTACAAAAGGCTCACTACCTGAGAAAAAGGCTCACTGCCAAAACAAGGACTCACTATCTGGATCAAGACTCACTGTCCAATAGGGTTAACCACTTGGAGGGCTCACTACCACAAAGATACAAAGAAGATAAAAGAGATATGTTACAGATATAATACAGTCTCAATGCAACATAGAAATCCACCACAATTTACTCAACCACTTGCAGACATGCATGAATGATAGAGTCCACCTTCATCTCACTACATCTAGAAACTTAGCATTTAGGCTTCACACTAATTTTCCACACTCACATTACATACATCCACTAATTTTCATCTTCTTTGCATCTATCTACTCTGTTTCTTTGCAATTATCTTTTATTTCTACTGTCACCACTAAATCCTTATGTATTTATACCATCTTCAACTTTGAAACATGTCCAAATTCGGCCATCCATCATTAATTTCAAATTATTTTGGTGCCAAAACATCCTATGGTGGAATTAGAATGAGGGAAACCCAAAACACGGGCTTGATGAGGACCCAAATAGGTCCCAACATGCTTCATCAATTTTGAAGGTAGTTTCAACACAAGATCAGCCAAACCAATGTAAAACACATAGAAAAATTAAGCACAATCCTTCCAGAAACTGAAATTATCTTCAACATGATCATAAAAACTTAACTCTAGAACTGCAAGTCATAAGACTCAACCAAAGAGAAATTTAGACCAACAATATTTCTCCCATACCTCAGCCAGATACATAGAAAACCACAATTCACAACTGGTGAGCATAACTCACACTGTATATATCAGCTTCCAACAACCATGATCAACATATCTAAACCACAAAAACATAGAAACAAATCCCAAAGAAAAACCCAGAGCAACCACTGAACACCTGTAATCTTCCTTCAATACAATTTTCTCAATATCCTCGACATATATAGCCAATAATTTTCATTCATGACATCAATGACAATAGCAACCATTTGATAACCAATTGACCAATTGACATCAATGACAACACCTTCATTCTTGCAACAATCTCCGTCTTTTTCATTGATGGAAACACATGATGTGAAAAACCATCAAAGATAACATACTAGATTTGAACACTCTTCTCATTATTTTGCTTTTTGTTTCTCCCCTTAGTAGATAATATTTTTCACATGATACTCTTCAACTTCCTCAAATAGTATTTTTTTACATGATATTCTTCATCTTCTTCTCCCCCTTTGATATTAATGGAAAAGGAAAAGGATATGTTTCATTTATTTCCCCTTTGACATTAAAAATAGAATACTTGTATAATGACAACACATGACACTACCTACTCCCCCTGAGAGGTAGCCACCAAAACATTAGTCCAGAAGAAAGATAGATCCCTAGATCCACCAAACTAATACATCTCCATATGCATCTAGTTCAAGAAAGGAGGGCTAATGACCCCTAACTTCTCCCGGAGATACTCAAAAGTATCTTTAGGAAGATCCTTCATAAATATATGAGCAATCTCATCCTTCATAGGGACATTCTCAATATTTACTTAATTCTCCACAACCTTCTCTCTCAAGAAATGATACCTAATAGATATATGCTTTTTCCTCGAGTGCATCACTGGATTCTTTGAAATGTTAATTACACTTGTGTTATCATAGAAGATAGAAGTAGGATCATCATACACAACTGTGATATCTTTCAATGTTTGTTTCATCCATAGAACTTGTGTATAGCATGATGCAGTAGCAATATACTCAGCTTTAGCAGTAGATAAGGAAAATGAATCTTGCTTTTTACTCATCCATGCCACCAATTTGCAACCAAGAAATAATGCACCATCACTTGTCCTTTTTATGTCATCTACACATCTAGCCCAATCTTCATCTGTATAAGCACTTAGTGTAAAGTCAATATCTCTAGGATACCACAAGCCATAATCTGGAGTGCCATTCAAGTATCTGAATATTCTTTTGACAACAGCAACATGTGTTTCCTTAGGATCTTCTTGAAATCTAGCTACAAGATAAACAACATACATGATATCCATTTTAGTAGTATTCAAATGCAATAGTCCACCAATCATAGCTATATACTTGCTCTGATCAGCCATAGGTGAGTCATCATCTTTACCTTATTTGCAACTAGTCACCATAGGAGTGCATACCTATCTGGAACATCCATCCCAAACTTCTTCAACATCTCGTTCACATACTTAGACTATGAAATAAAGATTCCTTTATTTGTTTGATTAATTTGCATCCCAAGAGATAAATTCATCTCCCCAAACATACACAACTCAAATTATTTTTGCATTTCTTCTGCAAACATCTTACACATAGTTTCATTTCCTCCAAAAATAATGTCATCAATATATACAACCACAATCAATATTTTTTCATTTTCAACTTTAAAGTATAGGTTACTATATGTCGTACCTTTGTTGAAACCTTGCTAAATCAAATACCTATGCAACCTTGCATACCAAGCTCTAGGATCTTGCTTCAATCTAGATAAATATTTCTTCAATCTATAGACCATATTTGGTTGATCTGATAATTGAAATTATTCTAGTTGTTCCATGTAGACCTCTTCTTCTAGCTCGCCATTCAAAAATGTAGACTTGGCATCCATCTGATAGACTTTTAAATCTCTATGAGAAGCAAATGCTAAGAAAATCCTTATAGCTTCCATTCTTGCCACAGGAGAAAAAATTTCCTAAAAATATATGCCTTCTACTTGTGAGTAACCCTTACACACAATCCTTTCTTTATTTATGACCACTTCTCCATTCTCATTCAACTTACTTATGAATACCCACTTTGATCCAATAATTTTTTTGTCTAACGATCTTGGGACCAATTCCCAAGTTTGATTCTTCTCAGTCTACATAAGTTCTTCCTTCATGGCTTCCATATTCCAATTCTCATCTTTACATGCTTCACTTACAATTTTTGGTTCAATCTCATAAAGTAAACACAGATTTACTTCACCAGCAGTAGCTTTGCTTCTTGTCAATACTCCTTTGTCTTGTCTCCAATGATCCAATTTTCTAAATGATTCTTCTGCACATATCTAAGTGTCTTAGGGGAAACCACTAAAGCTTCTTCTTCTTCTTCATTTTGCTTCTCTTTCTCATCCTTTTCCTATTCTTCCACAATTTCTTCAATTCTTATGTATTCAATTTCATTAGATACATATCAATCAACATTAATTGAATTCTTCATTGCTTCATCAACCTTGAAATTTGAGCTTTCTACAATCTTCCTTAGTCTTTTATTGAAACATTTGTAATCTTTGCTTCTAGTAGAGTATCCAATAAAAATGCCTTCATCACTTCTTGCATCAAAGTTTCCTAAATTTTCTTCATCCCTTTTGATATAACATTTGCTTCCAAATACCTTGAAATACTTAATAGTAAGAATTCTTCCATACCATAGCTCATAGGGGGTCTTTGAACTATTTCCTCTTGCTTGAACTTGATTGAATACATAAATAGTAGTGTGAATGGATTCTCTCAAGTAAACTTTGGGTAAACCTACCTCAGTAATCATTGATCTAGTAGCCTCTTGAATTGTTTTTTTCTTCCTTTCAACAACTCCATTCTACTGAGGAGTTCTCGGAGTAGATAACTATCTTTTTATTCCATGCACTTCACAAAACATATTAAACTCATGGGAAGTGAATTCACCACCTTTGTCAGACCTTAAGCATTTTATCCTAAAATTTACTTCATTTTCAACCATAGCTTTGAATGTCTTGAATTTATCTAATGCGTATGATTTCTCTCTAAGAAATGTAACTCATGTATATCTAGAATAATCATCAATCAAAATCATAAATTACCTTTCACCTTGCAAACTTATCACTGTTGTAGGACCATAGAGATCAATATGAATTAAATCTAGTAGTCTAGTAGTAGATTGTTCCTTTGATTTGTAATGATTTCTTGCTTGCTTTCCAAACTGACAATTCATGCAAATAGCATTAATAGGATTTATAATCCTTGGTAAATCTCTCACAGCCTAAATTGCACTAATCCTTTCCAAGTTATCAAAATTCATATGACACATTGTTTGATGCCACAACCAATTGTCATTAATCTAAGTCATAAAGCATTGTCCATTAGCACCCTTACATTGATAGATATTTTCCTTCATATTTCTTTCCTTCATAGATATTTTCCTTCATATTCCATCCTCAAATACAATATTATATCCTTTACTACACATTTGTCCAACACTCAAAATATTATACCTTAAACCCTTAACATAATAGACATCATCAGTGTTATGCTTGCAATCAAAACTTACTGAGCCTATCCCACAAATGTTAGCACCAGTATCATCTCCAAACATAACTAAAACTCCATCATATTTTTCAAGTTTAACAAACTTACTCTTATCTCCATTCATGTGGTTTGAACAACCACTATCAACAACCTAATAGTTATTTTCATGTTTAGCATGTCGGGTAGAGATAACAGTACATTCATTTTTCTCCTTCTCCAGAGGGCATTCCTTCACCTTTTCTTTTTGAATTAACAAAAGTAGGCTCATCTTTTATAGGCAAGAACAAGCATCCATTATCATTAGGATCTCCATAATCAGATTCCTCATCAGATATACTAGCATCCTCATTCACATAATATACTTTGTTGATCTTCTTATCTTTCTTTTCTTTCTCATATATTTGTTTATTCCTCTTAGCTCTTTCCGTACACCTTGCAGCATAATGACCTATTCCTCCACAACTAAAGTATTTAAATGGTAACTTACATTCATACTTGTGGGAGCCTTTCTTCATATTTCTCACAAAGTTAGCTTCTACTTCATCAAGATTTTATTCATCTAGATCTTCAACTTTTGTGGCCTTAATAGTAGTCTTTGATTTGGATCCATTTCTCAAATTCACCTCTCTCATCTCATAAGATGTCACAGTTCCCAACAATTGATCTTTAGTGTAAGTCTTTTAATCTATATGTTCTTCAATAGCACATACCTTTTTTTCTTAAGCATCAAGGAGAGCGCTAAGAATCTTCTTTACAATCCTAGATTCATCTATTGTAACACCAAGTCCTTGCATTCCAACTACAACCTCATCCAATCTTTGTACATAAGCTTTAACATTATCATCTTTAGACATATGTAGGAGATCAAATTGTGTCTCCAAATTCTACAATTTTTCCTCTTTGACCCTTTCATCACCTTTATGCACCTTTTATAGAGCATCCCAGACTTCCTTAGCAGTCTTCAGATTTTGAACTTTAATCAACTCATAATGTACAAGACTATTCTTCAAAATGTACTTCACCTTATTGTTCACTTCATGTGCCTTGATCTCATCAGTCGTACTCAGACCATTAGCAGGAGGAGTGTAAGGATTCTTGTAGGATTTCTCCACATCACATCCACAATACTCAAAATAATCTTCCCTTAGTCTTTTCTAGATAGCATAATTAGTTCCATCGAACCTCAGATAATTATGATTAATTTTTCCAACTATCCCAGACCTTCCTTAAGCGGTTAATCTCTTCTCCAAGGAACCTCACTCATACCAATTGTTGGACAAGACAACTGAGAGGGGGGTGAATCATTTGTATCCAATTTAACCTTTATAACATTCATTGTAACTTAGATCAACAACAATTCTTAACTCTGCTAAAATGATTAAACATTAAGTGCAAGTGTAGAAACTAAAAACTATCACACAAAAAAAGTAACACTAGATTTATGTGGAAAACCCAATGACGGGAAAACCATGATGAGGATCAACTCACACTATAGAGAATATCAAAACCAATTACACAAGGCTCACTACCTGAGAAAAAGGCTCACTACCAAAACAAGGACTCACTATTTGGATCAGGACTCACTGTCCAACAAGGTTAACCACCTAGAGGGCTCACTACCATAAAGATTCAAAGAAGATAGAAGAGATATGTTATAGAGAGAAGACAATCTCAATGCAACATAGAAATCCACCACAATTTACTCAACCACTTGTAGACATGCATGAATGAGAGAGTCCACCTTCAGCTCACTGCATCTGGAAACTTAGCATTTAGAATTCGCACTGATCTGCCACACTCACATTACATACATCCACTGATTCACATCTACTTCGCATCCATCTACTCTATTTCTTTGTACTTATCTCTTTTTTCTACTTTCACCACTAACTCATTGTGTATTTATACCATCTTCAACTTTGAAACATGTCCAAAGTTGGCCATCCATCATTACTTTCAAATTAGGTTGGCACCAAAACATCCTAGGGTAGAATTAGAATGAGGGCAACCCAAAAAACATGCTTGATGAGGACCCAAATAGGTCCTAACACACTTCATCAATTCTAAAGGTAGTGTTCAACACAACATCAACCAAACTAGTGTAAACCACAGAAAAATTAAGCACGATCCTTCCAAATACCAAAATTATCTTCAACATGATCATAACAACTTAACTCTAGAACCGTAAGTCATAAGACTTAACCAAAGAGAAATCTAGACCAACAATATTTATCCTAGACCTCAGCTAGATACACAGAAAACCATAGTTCACGACTAGTGAACATAACTCGCACTGTATAATGAATCATAAGCCAAAAATCTAGATATAGCAACTTCCAACAACCATGATCAACATATCTAAACCGCACACACATAGAAGTGAATCCTGGAGCAACCACTATAAGGAAAGTAGTGCGGAAACACATTCCTAATGCAAAATCCTTAGGAAAGAAGTGCAGAAAAAAATTCATTTAATAAGTTACATTTCTTTGAGATGCACATTCATGGAACAAAAGAATAGACAAATTATCACACACAGAGATAACACCAGATTTACGTGGGAAATCCCTTATGGGAGAAAAACCCACACAACAAATAAATTCACTTTGTATTACGGTAAATAGATTACATACAAAGTTGCGGACTTGACTCTTAGATGTTAACTCACAGCAGCAATACAATCCCTTAGTCGACGTCACACTAAGATACTAGTTACCATTCTCCTCACACACTATTACAATGCTTGTAAAAGCATACCATGTAAGACCACACAATCACTGTTAGGTTTTCATTAATTTCACTATCTTCACTGACAAGCTTCCTTCATCTCAGGTCACACACATTGCCATCCAACATGCGTCAAGTTGCCCAGCAATTAATTTAGTTATAGAGAATATTACCATATTTTTTCTCTGTCAACCCCCGACCTAGATCATGCATTTAATGTAAATATATTGCTATCAGGAAATACAACTTTTGGTCCAATGATTGTTGATTCACAATAGCGATGTAGAATCAACTAATGAATTTTTTTCACGTGTTGAAACATCACTCATCCACCGCTTTTGACTATCGTACCATTCAGGTTCACCAATTCAACCATCGCCATATTAGGGTGACACCAATTCATCTCCCACTGATGAAATAAAGTCATTTCTATCAGCTCATCGATGAGATAGGGTTGAGGGTCCTGCTGAAGTCCATGAGTCCCACCGATGAGAGTCATTGATCCATTGGGGAGACCACTTTTAGATTCATGTCGATGAAGCCACATCCCATCGATATGCTGATCTTAGATGTCACCAAGTTGGGAAAAAATTGAACTTCACAACCTCTGTTGAAGGTTAGGAATTTTCCAAAACCCATGACAACAAGGAGATCACCATGTTGGGAGGTTATAAAACTCATGAACCCCGCAACATAGGTTCCAAGGTTTGAAAATCCAACAATCCTATAAAAAGCTCAATGTCACCAAGTTATGATATTTCAAAACCCTGCGACTTAGGTTTCAATGTTCTAGATTTTAGTGATAGTCCGACAATGAAGGCCAACAAAGGGGAAAATGCCAAGTTTTAAAGAGAGGTTCAAGCCAGCAAGTGGAGGCATATTTTCCAACAATCCCCCACTTGACGAAGACTTACTAGCTTCCTCTAAACTCAAAGTTATTGAAAGTCATAGGCCCCAAGGCCCATCGAATTGGCACACCACCTATACTTGTTTGTTCTCACAAGATTTGTCAATGCATCAATGGCATTCTCCAGAGTATCCACCTTTTCCATATTAACATTTCCATCCTCCACCATATCACAAATGAAATGATACTGAACATCAATGTGCTTTGTCCTGGCATGGAAAGTGGGATTTTTTCGCTAAAAACATAGCACTCTAACTGTCACAACAAATCATAATTTTCCTTGCATTAAACCCAACATTAGAACACAAACATCTAAGCCAAAAAAATTCTTTGCAGGAATGTGTTGCTACCATATACTCTACCTCAGTAGTAGATAAAGCAACTACAGCCTGTCGTTTGCTCATCCAACTCACTGCACCACCAAATAACAGAAAGATGTATCCACTGGTGGATCTTCTATTGTCAATGTCCCCTACCCAATCAAAATCCACATACTCATGAATGTTAAGGGACCTTTGTAATCCAACTAATTTTCCATGATAACACAAAGCATACTCTGAGGTACCCTTCAAATATCCAAAAACTCTCTTCACAGCATCCCAATGAGGTCTTCCTGGATTAGCCATAAACCGACTAAGTACTCCCACTGCTTGGGAAATGTTTGGCCTTGTATAGACCATTGCATACATTAAACTACCAACAACACTTGCATAAGGCAACCTAATCATTTCCTTCATCTCGGTAGGATATTTTGGATAATCTTCAACAGATAGCTTTGTTCCCTGCAATATTGGAATGACTAGCTACTTGCAATCAATCATACTAAATCTCTCTAGGAAAATGTTGATATAGTTACTTTGGCTCATCCAAAGCTTTCTACTTCCTCTATCCCTTTTTATTTCCATCCCCAGAATATACCTTGTTGCACCTAAATCTTTCATTTCAAACTTTGCTAACAAATGAGATTTTAGATCAGAAATCATAGTCTTACTATTTCCAAAGAATAACATATCATCCATGTATAGGGAAATAATGAGAACTCGATCATTTTTAGTTTTGTAGTGAACACAATGATTTGATTTTGATCTCACAAATTCCAATGACAGCACAAAGGTGTCAAACATTTAGTACCACATTCTAGGTGATTGCTTCAAACCATATAGATATTTCTTTAACTTGCAAACCATGCTTTCTTTACCTTTTTCAATGAAATGCTCAAGCTGGGACATATAAATTTCTTCTTCCAACTCTCCATGAAGAAACATTGTCTTCACATCCATCTACTCGATCTCTAAGTCATGTGTTGTTGCAAGTGACAAAAGAAATCTGATAGATGTTAGCTTAGCTATAGGAGAAAATATTTCTCCATAATCAATTCCCTCCACCTAGGAATAACCTTTCATGACCAACCTATCTTTATACTTCTCCACACTGCTATCTAGACCGATCTTTTTCTTAAATATCCATTTACAGCCAACAGGCTTTCACCCTTCAGGAAGGGATACCAAATCCCAAGTATCATTCTTTTTCAATGTTATCATTTCCTCATTCATGGCTTCCAACTAGGAATTTGAGTCAAACATATTAATTACCTCTTTCACAGTCATAAGATCACTAGTGCTAGTAATCAAAGCATAGGAACAATTCGAATCCAACATAGAAAATCCATACCTATCAGGTTGACGCTTTTCACGTGTATACCTCCTCATAGGCTGAGGCTAAGGTTGTGGTTCTTCTTCTTTAGAACTCTTAAGCTACTAGAACTCTCCTCAATTTTAGATACACTTTGTAGTTCCTCTTTATCTAGAGTTTGAGGAATTTCACATACATCATTCTTCTTTTCATTTGTATCTATCTCTAATTATGGACTAGCTACCGAAGGCTTCAACTCATGAAAGATCACACTTTTGTTGTACAAAACCTTCTTAGTAACAAGATTCCAAAGCTTGTATCCTTTCACACCAATGCCATATCCAATGAAGATACATTTGACATCCTTGCAACTTTGATCTTTTCTCATTCGGCACATATGCATATGCCTCATAGCCAAAGACACGAATATGTCTCAAAGAGGGCTTCTTACTAGACTATGCTTCCAAAGGTGTTTTGTCAACAAGAGCTTAACACGGTGAATGATTTATCAACATGTTGTAGTCATAGCCTTAGCCTAGAAATTTTTCTCTAGACCAACACTACTCAACATACTTCTCGCTCTTTCCATTAGCATCTCGTTTAACCTTTCAACAACTCCATTCTACTGTGGAGTATAAGGCGTAGTTTTCTGCCTTTTAATCCCATGGTCTTTGTAGTACCTTTCTAAATTTGAAAAACAAAACTCACCGCCATTATCCATCCTCAAGCATTTAATTTTCCTTCTAGTTTCATTTTCTACCAAGTTTCTAAACTCTTTAAACCGACTGAACACTTCTGATTTACTCTTAAGAAAGTACACAAATTCCCTTCTCAAATAATCATCAATAAAAGAAACATAATATCTAGAATTTGATAATGAAGGAACATTCACTAGACCAAATACATCAAAATGAACATAATCCAGTATGCCAAAAGATTTATGAGGACTCGAATAAAATGAAACATGGTGTTGCTTTCCATAAATGCAATGTTCACAAAATTCAAGCTCAAGGTTACAATCAACAAGCCCTTCAACAAGATTTTTATTTTTCAAGGCTTTTAAGCCTTTCTCTCCTATGTGACCAAGTCTATGATGCCACAACATAGTTTTCTCTATTAGGAGTTTCACCTCCCAAAAATTTGCACCCAGAGGAGTTTCATTCTCCTTCTCTACACGAGCAGCTTTACTTGACTTTATAGAGACGTTACATTGAACAGGACATGCATCTAGCTTGTACAAAGTGCCTATGTGTGCACCCTTAGCCAACACCATTAAGCCTCTAGTCATCTTATAGCCTCCACTCGAGAAAGAAACTTGCATGCCAACATCATTCAACTTACTAACAGAAAGCAGGTTACGAACCAAACCTAGTATGTGCAGTACACCATCAATTCCTTTGATTCTTCCATCAAGGAATTGGATTTTGACTCTTTCATGGCCAACAATTTCCAGAGTTGATACACTTTCCAAGTACACCTTTCCACCAGCATACTTTTCATACTTAGCGAACCAATCTCTATGAGATGTCATGTGACAAGTTGTTCCTGAGTCAATCAATCAAACATCATCTAATTCCTAAGTCATCGAGGTAGCAATGAAGGCATCTGCATCACTCTGAGAAGAGTCATTTTCTAAAGAGTTGATGTTCTTCTTCTTTTTCTCCTCCTTACAATCCTTTTGGATATGACCAATCTGTCCACAGTTCTAGCATTTCACCTTGGACTTCTTGCCATGAGACTTTGATCTCCCTTCAGATTTGGATTTACACTTATTGTATTTCTTCTTGTCTCTCTCCTTTGATCTATCCCGAACAGCAAGAGCCTCCTTGGCCATTTTAGAAGACTTCATGTTAGTGGCCCAAATTTTCACCCCTTTGCTTAGCTCCGAAAGAACTCAGCAAATTTGGACTAACATGGGATTGCTTTTAGGTTGTGGGTATCCTATTGTGAAAGAAGACCTTAAGATTATGGGTTGGCTCCCCTTTTGATGTCACCTAAACTAATGATTTCTTGAGGAAAAGGGTAAAAAGATGCATGAAAATGAACTTCACTGAAAAAATTCAAAGGGCGATACACCAAAACTAACTAAGACCTGCAAAACATCCTATTCACTTTCAAAACTGTAGACATGGAAAATGTACCAATCACACTTGATCCTGATTACTAACATCATTTCATCTTGAATCATCTTCTTTGCTACTCATTTAATCAGATAGCCCTTATTTGATTAAATTCATCACCTTTCATCCCTTAATTAAATAAATCAAATTTATCTAATTAAGTTGTCATCTCCTGTTAATTAAATAAATCAATCTTATGTAATTAACCCTATAATCTCCATTTAATTAAATAATCCACTTTATTTAATTAAATCTTTAAAGTCATTTTTTATTAAATTAAACCTTATTTAATTTAATCTAACATCATCCCTCTTTAATTAAATAAATTAAAATCTTTATTTGATTAAATCTAAATCATATTCCTCTCAACTTTGATTTAAATCAATCCAAAAAAATATAAATCAAATTGTCACGTCAACTAATCTCCTTTTAATTTAATCAAATATTGATTAAATTAATCTTAATCCCCTAAATTCTCTAGATTTTGCCACTTGCTCAATAAATCATTTCTTTTGATTTAATAAATATCCTAATTACTTTCAACATGGCATCTTTAGGGAATATTCCTCCAAATTTGAAAATCCCTCCAAGTGGATTTGTCCTTCCAACAAAGTATTCAAAATCTCTTACATATCCTTGTGCATTGAGCCAAGTGGCATTTAAGTCATTTCTTTCTCCCTCCAACATGTCATTTTACAAATTTGAAATTCCACCTAATATCATTTATTGGCGCATTCATCAAAATGTGCTCAACCTTCATCCTCTCACATCTTAACAAGTGCCATTTCGGCATTGGATATTGAATGATCCCA
Source organism: Sequoia sempervirens (assembly GCA_007258455.2). Classification (NCBI taxonomy): domain Eukaryota; kingdom Viridiplantae; phylum Streptophyta; class Pinopsida; order Cupressales; family Cupressaceae; genus Sequoia; species Sequoia sempervirens. The sequence goes on from VDFB02000013.1 coordinate 216,729,753, forward strand.
CATTCCTCCATTTTTCTCATTCTTCCATCTTGTTCTTCTATTTATAGAAGGCCCTTCTTCTCATTTTGGATCCACAACTTAGAGAAAAGTTACTATCTACATATTTAGAGCAAGTTCATCCATTTCCATAGCATTTTTCCATCATCATAGCTAGGTTATTGTAGATTTCACCAAGGAAGAACATTGTTCATCATCATCAAGTGGATCACTCTTCATCATGCTTGCAAAGCAGTTGGCAAAGGGTCAATTTCCACATCAAATTGGCACCAATTCCCCCATGGGATTGATAGTTTGCATGCTTAAATAGGATTTAATTTCTTTTCTTGTTTTGTTCTTCATTTCTTTCCTATTTTGAGCATTTTAGATGAGTTTCATGGGGAATCTTATTTCTAACTTGCATATGGATCTAATATTGTGTTTGTTTGCTATGTTTGTGTAGGTCTAGGATTGGGGTTCACAAAAACAATGACAAAAAACTTTGTTCACACAGCTCATTTTGCATGCATTCTTACATAAGTAATTTATAAGGAGGTTTTTAGTAGAACTCTTAGAGGGAAAATTTCACAACTAATAGCCTTTGCATTTACTAACATAGCTTATAACCTGCAACAATACACTTTTTTGCTAAACATGTGCCTAACAATGAGACAAGACTACAAGGAAAAGATAAATTTCACAAATAATCTAATCAATCACTAACATCACACAATAAAACATGAAATGAGGAGGTAAATGTTCAATTTCATTGATTCAAAGTACTCAACTGGTATACAAGTCTATCTGAGTTACAATACTACTCCTGCTAAAAAGATAACTCCGAAGCCAAGCTATCACTCTGCTGGAAAGAAAGAACTAACTTCAATAACAAAGATTGAAGTTACTTAAGCAAAAATTCACACAAGTTCATCTAGAAGGTTTTGGTCAAATGCAGCAAAAAAGGCCAAAAATAACTTTCTAAAAGCACTCCAAACTGTCCTCCACATGAAGCAAAGTCAAGCCAAGACTATAGTCACACTAAAAATGTGACAAAAATGCCTCCAAATAGCTCATTTCCTCCAAAATCGGTCAAATAAAACTTCTCACACATCTCTCATGTCTACCAGTCATCATGTCTCCCACACATGTATTCAACCCATTTGACCCACACCTTTAGTTCTTTTGCAAAAGCACAAGACTCTAATTTGCATTCAAAATAATAACTTGATTAAGTGATTCATAATACATCACTTAATCAAACCATTTTGCATTTCAAAATAGAATGCAAAAAGAGGCCCCACCACCTTTTTGGAATACATTTACATTTGCATTAAATAAATATCATTCAATAAAAGTGATTTAAAAATCAATTAAACAATGCCTTACAATTGATAAAATTCAAATTAAATGATATATTCCAAATGCTTTGTAAAAGCATTCAAGCAAAAATTAAAACTCTCCTCCAAGGCATGGATAAAATTTAAATCACCCTCACCTCTACACTTCAAAGCTATACACTTGGCTTAGGACTATCACTTGGTCAACAACTCTGATTTTCAAAGACAAACAAAAGACCAATAATTCGGCCTATATGAGCATAAAGGGACTCCAAAATCTTTGGCAGGCATATTTTAAAGTCCTGAAGGCATTACATATTTCAAATTTTGGAGGACATAGCATATTTCAAAAATAAGGCACATGGTTTCTCAAATGAATATAAGAAAAAATTGCCTTAGTCACAAGACCCCAATTCAAAGCCCACATAGCAATTAAATTGCTTTGAAATTTTTAAAAAACAAGGAAAAAAAGTCACCTTGGCCGACTACCATAGGGTTTCAAACCCTAAACAAAACATGGGAAAAAAGGAAAAAACGCTCATTCATTTTGCTCAAGCTTTCTGGAGAATTCACCTAGCCGCCATTGGGTTTGATGGGTACACTGGAAAATGGTGTTTTGGCTGATTCTTTGACTGGTTTTTTTATGAACACTTGTGTTCTCCATAGAAAACTAAAGTTAATTTCCCTTTTGAAACAAAATCTAGTTTTTTTCAATCTTTTAACAGCCATCTTATGAGCTAAAGTCGCGGCTATTATTTTCTTATCATTTTTTATGCTTTATTTCCTCTGTGTATTTCATTTGTCTTCAGCCACCATGAGTGTAATCTTCTGAAGCTCGAACGGAGGCTTTATGTGTGACCAAATACTTGCATAATTAAATAAAATGAGCAAAAATAGCTTAGGTAAGCTTTTACAAGACCCATATCTTGATTTTCTTCCTTTATTTTACTGAATAAAAGCTTGAATGGAGGCTTTTCCATTGTCAAAATGAAGCAAAATCTAGCTTTTATCTTTGTACTCGAAGTTTGATTTAAAAACCCCAAGTGTATTTTGTGATTTTGTGAAGGAAAAAGGAATTTCTAGCCGTGGCCATGAAGAATAGACTAGAGTTTTGAAATGCATCTCTATTAAATTGAATATCTCTGTGAAATCTCTCCTTCAAAACTTTTGTATTTGAAATTTCAACACAAACCCAGATGGGTTTCTTGACTTCTGAAAAAGAAACCATATTTTGTGAAGAAAAGGAATACCTTCAGGCTGCAGCCAAGAATGTGAACTGGGTTTTTCTTTATTTCAATTTTCTTCGTGATATTTCTTTCAAAACTTATGTATTTGCAATTTTAAAATAAACCCAAATATGGGTTTTTTCTTGCTTTGAGAAGGAAACCTAATTTGTTGGTCATGGCCATGAAAGAATGTATTGGTTTTAAAATGGCATTTTCTGTAGAATGATCTCTATCCACTCTTTTAAATATCCCATTCTTTGATTCAATTTGAAACCCTAAGTGGGTTCTTTGATTTTGTGAAGAAAACCTCCATTTTAGGCCATGGCTGTAGGAAGTGAAATGGGTTTCAACATTTTCAATTCACTTTGCAAAATAATTCCATGATGCAATCTAGGTATTTCAAATTTTTCATTTTTTGTTTACCATTTCAAGGAAAGCACAATTCTGAAGCATAGATTATTGTTAGACCTGTATAAGCAGTGCATTCTTATTTTAAAGAATTATTGTGACCATGAATAACAACCCATATTTGTTGCATTTCACTGTCTTTAGCATTTTTCTGTTTATTCTAAGCAAAAACCCAATGATGCATTTGGGGTATGTAATCTTGCATTTCCCTCTTAAAACATAACCTTCAAGCCCATTGATACTACAAGATTTTGCTTGTGAAAGAAGGTTTCTTTTTCATTGAATTTAGTGCATGTAATGCCCCTCCATGATTCTCACTGTTGGTTTGGTCTATCCTTGTATTCGTGATCTTGATTGGCAACTTCACTTTGGGGCAGGTGTTGAATGGTGTTTCGTCTACTTTATTTGTTTCAGTCAATTAGTGCTTTGGTTTAATTATTGCATTAAAATAGAGTTATTGAAGTTAAAAGGGGGTATCATTGATAATTAAATAAACACTTTTTCATGACTAAGGTTCTCATAAAATAAAATACTAATTGATGCCTTTATTTGATTTAAATAAATTAAAAATAAAATATATTGTTTATTGTGAGGAGAAAATAGAATTTAAAAGTTAAAATTAATAAATTAAATATCCCAAGATGGAATTATTGTGTGTAATGAACCAAAGATATGTTAATTAATAAGCAAATTGAAGAGGGGAAGTGACAAACAGATGGGAAAGAAAATGAAATAAAATAAAATGATAGTGGAAGATTCTACCATGCAAGTCATGGAGAAATTAAGGATTGTAACCGACTCTTAATGAGGAAAAATTTTAAAGGCGGCATCAAAAATTAAGGCGTATCAGAGATTCTACTACCAAGCTTAGTGAGGAAGTCAACATTTGGAAGCCATCAGACTTAACTGAAGGCGGAAAGGCTCGCTCATTAATCCACCTAAGGCAATGGTGCAATGGAAGGAGAAACAGTTTTCCCTAGGCGGATCATCTCAAACATGAATCTTTGTGGGACGTTAGTCAGAAGAGAGAACTAAGGAATCATTTGGAAGAAAGATCAAGAAAAAAACAAGCTAGAGGAGGACAAACAACATTTTGGGGCAACATTTAAGTGTTCGAGACTTCCAAAGTTGGCTCATATTAGAGGTATGGTGTCAATTTTCTTCAATCTAGTCTTCAAATCTATTTACTCTTTCTTGCATGGAAAATTGTGTCACTTCTTTCAAAATCTTGTGATAGAAATCTCAGTATTACATCTATAACATGAGCTCTTTGTGTTATTTCTAAACTCGTTCAAAATTCATGAGAAAATTTTTAAGATCTCCCAACTTCATTTGAACCTATCCCAACCCTAAGTATGGCAACACAAACTCCCTGACTTCTAGATTTCCTTGATTGATGCCATGAAACAGCATCCAACAATGTCATAATCACTTTACTATGATAATATTTACCATGGGATCCAAAAGCGTTGTATTCAACAAGATATTTCTAATGCCTCTTCAACAAATATATTTATATGCCTACTCTGCAACCGTTACTCACCACAAAAGAATGTCACCTAAGACCGTCGCGTGTTGTCCTATATGTTGAATAGAAGTCGTTTGTTTTATATTAATGTGTATAGAATATATCTTATAATTGGTTTTGTGATGAGCCTCAAATTTATATTGTTATTTGATCTGTACCTTGTCTCTTGGCCTTCACAGTGAATATTCTAATTCAAAATTTTCACACAACTTCAAATTACAGTACTTGAATTGTAGCTCACCTTTGGCTTGGGAAAATTAATGAAAAACTCCTTCAATGTAAAATCCTCTTGGGATGAACTCATGTAGTTTTGGTTGAAACATGTTCACCTATGGTTTTTAGTCTCTAGTTGCTTCAAGGGTATCTCATTGATGTTGTAGGGAATCATAAGTTATTTTTTTTAAATTGAAACTCCTTAAGAAGATAAGGAATTTTGTATTTGGTGGCTCAAGGAGCATGCTCTTATTTATTTTATGTTTCCATCAACATACTAAGATGGAAATAGACTTAATTACTTGAAAACTACTGACCGGAAGCATCTTGCTCCTGCAAAGTCATGATAATTCCCAATGCTTACTTTATCTTAGCGATGATCTTTTTCTCCAAAGAGAATAGGGGTATTGTCTCCTAAGGAGGACCATTGTTTATGAATATTTTAGATGTTATGTTCTATTCCCTTAGTTGTTTAAATAACTGAATAGAATGGTTCAAATCTCCTAGAGTGCCATTGATAGTGCCTAGTGAGTATTCTATTAGGATTTAAATTCAGTATGCAATGAATACTATTGAGTAAAAGAAATAAATATCATAGTAGATATATTTGTTTGGATACCGTAGTATTGCCTTTCATTTCTTGTACAGTATAATCTACTTCAACGTTCAGCATAATAACTGATAATTTTTAGGTTATAGTCATCTATTTTGAATATTTAGTTTTGTGGATTTTTTCCTTGGTATTTTTGAATTTTTTTCCTCCCTTCTAAAAATGAAACCATATCAGTGGGCATTCAAATTATCAACTCTGCAGTATTTAATCTTGCAACTGTCAACCATGCCTATGTCGCAATGCATTTTAGATAATACTTTGGCCAGTGCTAAATGTCTTGTCTGATAGATCCTTCTTCCAATAGATGATATCATGCAAGGGGGTTGATGGACATGGGAGTGGTATGAGGATCACATCATGGTGAATCCATCATGTTACCTAGAAGACCTTCCAATTGGTGACAAATAAGATGTTTAATTATGTGCATGACAACCATTTACTGTGGTATTAGAGTTGTAATTTTCAATTAGAAAGGGGTATCCTTGTTTGAATCAACATCTATAACTTTTGGATGCTTAGATAATGTCTTTCCTTGTGAGCAAACCTTGTAGAAAGGTATTATCGGCTATGAGCTTTTGTTACTGAATGATAGTATTTTTACAATCTGATGAAGTACTATTTTTCCTGAAAGATTTACTTTGACAGTAGAACGATTCTAATTATTCTATTCTTAACATCTATTCACCTCTTTATTAAACATGTTGCTTCAAGATAGAAGGAGTGGTATCATTTTTTTATTAGGTAACTTATCTTCTTAAAAAGGTTTTTTTTTTGTTTTGTAATAAGCTTAAATAGACTGAACAACAATTTCTTTTGCAACAATCTTGGAGATGAATTGGGAATTCCTTGTTGCTTTCATTTGCCATGCCAATTCCTCAAACTTGCTTACCTCTCCCGCGATTATGGGTGTGATCAAGTTCCTACACAAAATGCTTTAGCCATTTTATGGCACCCAATCCAACTACATCATGGTATCTCTTAATCCCTCTATCTTTCATCACTCTACTTTCTATTTGAATCACTCCTCACCTGGTTGTGTCTACAATCCCTTCTCTTCCTCCTTTTCATCGTTTCCTTTGGTAGCTACTTTGGCTAACTGAACATGGTAGTATGGTAGTTTCATCGACTTTTATTCGTTTCTAATGCATGGAATAATTTATTGAGGAGATAATCATAGATTAGTTCTAAATATTGATATAAATATATAGGTTGAGAGAATAATTTAAGTATTCACCTAATTCTATATTAACTTCCCAAATACATTGTAAATTAGTCTTCTTCTATTTAGTAATAAGATTTGGTTATTGTACCTTTAAAACTGTCCTGAATATTATTTAGAGTAAGTTAAAAGAGAATATATTTCTTTGAAATAGTTGATTTTACTAGATAATTTAATCCATGTCATTTTCATTATAGATATCAGTAGTTATCTTATATTCTTGATTGGATAAATCTTTGTGATAGCCTTTGTTAGTTGTGTAAATATAATTAGGTTACTAGACTGTAGTTAATAGTTGATTCATTTTCTAACTAAAAAGTTTAACGAAAGTCGATTAAACTATGTGGTATGTTGAACTGATATGATCAAATGGGTATCTTGACTTGTCTTCTATAAAATATCCTCTGTTTGGAATTAATATTGGTCTTTGGAGTTTGCTTAATTGTGTTAGGTGATGAAAATTAAATTGTGATTTTAAGTTGAGTTGTGGATCATTATCATTGTCATGATTTTGGTTTAAGTTGTGAGTTTGATGACTCGTAAGTTCCCCTTTATGGATAGTTATATAGAACACTAGTGTTTGTTACCATGATTCATCCTAATTTTGGTGTGGGTTAATTTTCGTATTGAGATTGTGTATCAATTGATTTTTTGTTGTTGTGGTATTGTTTTCGTGTAAGTTGTTTTGTAGCTAGATTATATGTTTGAGCGACTTATCAGTGATTGGGTATCTTCAAAGGAGAAAATAGAGGTCTCCCTTGGATGCCTAGTTGATTTTGTATCGAAGTTTATTATGTTAGCATTGGATGAGTCTGAATATTTCGTTGGAATGTTGTCACTCATTATTTCATACTTGTTGACTTGTTAATTGTGGAATGAAAATAGTTCTCTGATATCTTGCTATTGATGACATTTCTTGATGGAGAACTCTTGTGTTAGCATTTTGAGAGTCTTTGAGAGGTTTTGAGGGAAATATGGTTTAACTAGCAAGTTTTGATATGGGAGCCAACGATCTAGGAGGATCCACCTTGGACAACCCATAACAAGCTTGAAGTAATTATTTGAACTTTGTGTTGTTTCACCTGAAAGTGGGTGATTCCATGATTTTGTTATTTTGATGATGATTGACCTTTACACTTGGATTGTGTTTATGTGGGTTTGAGCCTTGCACTTGAATGTGGTTTTTGTTGCTCTGAAGTTCTAGAGTGAGATGGTGTATGCCTCACTTGGTGCAGTTATTTTGTTGGATTTGGTGTCTTGTGCAAGTTGGCTTGTCATTTGTGATTTTTAGATATTGTTGTTAGTTGGGGGAGTGGCCCTCAATGAGGGTCGGTGCCCAAAGTGGCTAGTCCAGGATAACCCATTGTGATTTTAATCAAGTGATAACTAAATTAATTGATTAGGGGGTTTGGGTAGTTCCACACATTAATTCAAATATTGTAGCCTCACTCATGGGCCCAAGTGCGCATTTAGGCTTGGGATAAGTGGGAAGGCCTAGAATGGAAAGATCAATTGCCTTGCCTCAGCATAGTAATTTTGCAAGGTATGTTGATCTCGCATAGTGAGCATGGGGGGTCAACGGCTGGTAGAGGTTACCAGGAAAACCTAGGATGGGGACCGGTAGCCTAGGAAGGTTACGCCAAGATAAACTGACTACCTATGTGATGACACTCCACCCTTTAACAACATTGTATGTTGTTGTTTCCCTCTTGTTGTTCTTGAGACTCTGGAAGTGGATGTTGTCATGTGTCCATTGATGCTTGGTTATGTTGTCTTGGATTGGTTATTTCTTATGATGATTGTTATCTTTTGTTATTGTTGTTCGCTTTATCAAGTCTTGTAATCCTTGTTTCATTTGATGGTATTCATTGAGGTCCTTCTTGTCTACTCCTAGCACGAGGGGTGGGCCTTCGGGTCCACGTGGTCAGGTGGAACATGTTATGCACCCCATTGGGTCCCCAATTGAGATCAAGTTGTACCTGTTGCGGTGACACCAAAGACGCACCAATGTTGGATCTTGATATGGATCTTTGTATTCATACATTCCATATGTATTCTTCCATGTTGTTTTACTCTTCCCAATTCATATTGGGAAGCAACATTGTAATACTGTAATCCTTGAGTAATGTATCATCATGTTATATTCTTATGGATGTATTGGTATCTTTTGTGTGATGATAATGATTTCAAAATTAATGCAGTCATGTAACCCCAAGGGACTTTGTTATATGTTGTACATGTATAGTTTCATTTCAAATGTTGTATGTTAATATTTTGTTACGTGTTAGTTATAAAAAAAAATTGTGCCATGTTTGTGAGATGTATTAGTTTCCTTAGGGGTTGTGTGGTGGGGTATTACAATGCATCTATTCTTCCCTTTGATTTCATTCTCCTTAACAGTTGCCTAGAAGGCCTTCTCACCAAGCCATTGTGCTCAAATATAGTTACTATTCCTTCTATTTTCTGTTTGAATGCATTTTACATCACTAATTTTGCAGTATTCTCCTCAATGTAGCTGCACTGTTAAGACCTTTCTATCATTGTTTTTGTCTCTTGAATGCCCCTGTTTGATTACATTGTTTGTTCTTTGATTGTGAATTTTCTAATATCATGCAATTTCCACTATCATCTAGCCTTAGGACTGTTACTTAATGCTCATATGTCTTCTAGGAACTTACAAACATTGCTTGATTGTAGAGTATCATAGCAAATATGATACTTAATAGACTGCTCTTTCTTTGGCTTCTTCACATTTAAGATGCATAGCATGGTTGTACAATAGTTGGTTGTGGCTTGATGAAACTCATAGATAAATTTTTGAAAACAAATGTCATCATATGTGTTAGATGATTGCCCCATGTTCCTTTGAATTTTATTCTTCTGAAAACAAAACTCTGTTGTTTAAACTGGAACAAGCCTCTGAAATTGTAACTGTTGTTTTGTGTTCAAAGATTCAAATAGATAATCTCTTGCAATATAATCTTGAATATGTTTGCTGCCTCAAACCAACATTGTGAGAAAACATTGCCTATGGGATAGCTTTATGATCATTTGTATGATGATCACTAAGAAGTATGGTCTGTTATGATGCTTGAGGCTGCTCTATTCCTTCTTAATTATGATTGCTTGGTCTTTAAATGAAAACATTTAGACTCACTAAAAGGCAACAGCCTACTTGACCATTTGAAAAGCAACAAACATATGAAAAAGAAGATGTCTATCTCAAACACAAAACAAAATGTATGTTCAATACCTTATTCCTCACTGCTTGATTATTTTTGTGTCATCTCCATTGGATGTAAATGGCTAATCATTTGAATGTAACCTCCATTTTTGCACTACCTTACATCACTTGATTGTTAGCAATGCTTTCAATTGTTCAAATGTTGGCATCATTTGTGAAACACATTTTCTCTAAATAGATTTTGTGATGATCATGCTTAGGGTTGCTCTATTGGAATACATTGTTGTTTGAAATGTGTTGTCATTTGATCCTTATTGTCTTGAAGCATCAAATGGTTGTACTTGTGCCTCTGCTGAGTGAATGATCATTAATTTGTTCAATGTGAACAGTGCATATCTCTTTGAGTTCATGGAGACTTATTGCATCTTAACATCATTGTTCTTTAGTTGTGAGTTCAATAGTCCAGTCTCAAGATTCTTTATTCTTTACAAAGAATAATGTTAAGAAAACATAAATTCTTCCTCAATTTTGAAGTGATTTGCTTTCATTTTGTTCATTGTAGTCTGAAATACATTGTTTTTTAACCTTGTTGTCCTGAAGCATCAAATGGCTATACTTGTGTCTATGTTGAGTGAATGATCATTGATTTGTTCAATGTGAACAATGTATGGTTCTTTGAGTTCATAGAGACTTGTTGTACCTTAACATCACTATTCTTTTTCTTTACTCTATATCTTGCTCTTGTCACACAAGATTGTCATTGTTCATTGATTCTTGATATCCTCTATGCTTCTTTGATTGTTGTTGTCCCATCATGAGATGTGGCATGATTTGTTGTTGTTCTTGTCATGAGATCATTGTATTTTGAGGAAGCCTACCTCCTTTTCCTATGCTTCCCTCATTATTCACTTGGGACTGCCATTGCCAACTTTGAAAGGTCATTGACAATAAAGAATCATGCATTTCATATTCCACCATATCTTCACTGTTATCACTTGCAATCACCCCTTTGATCCCATGTTACTTTGCACCTATGAAAGGAATATCATTTGTAACTTGTCTCCATGACCTTGGCTTCAAAAATGAGATTCATCTCCTGAATCATGGCTACTTAACGAATACCAATATATCACTGTCATTTCATTTGCTTTAATCCTACTTAGTAGACATATGTCACTTATGTTGGTGACCTGAAAGCTCACCATCCTAGGTGATGTGTGGATGTCCAATAGGATTGAGGTGAGATGAATTGGACAGTTTCTTTCATGCAACACTATATGATTATCTTTGTTCCTTCTTGCTGCCCCATATGACTCATGATGGTTTCAAGAATGACTTGATGTCTCCTTCATTATTTTAATAGATGTATAATTGAACTTGATGCATCTATCACTAACTCATTTGATTGCAAAATTCGACGAAATATTTATAATTTGATGTATCGTCGAGTGCATGTAAAATTTGATGTCTAATTTTCATTGTTTTGAAAGTTTATCCCCGACGTTCGTCGAAATTTCAACGAACCTAGGGTTTGTCGAAATGCCGGCTATCATTTTCGTTGAATTTTCAACAAACATGAAAAATAGAAAAAAATCAAATTGTCGCCGACATAAAGAAAAGTGAGTTCACGCTTGATTTATTGCGATAGTGTTTTGCTCTACTTGAGACAATTTGTGGAGAACTAAGGACAATTTTCTTGGGAAAAATCATAAAAAATTCAAGAAGACATCGCCAGGTTGAGGGTAGTCATTGTATTTTTGAGGAATTCAGTTGTGAAGTCAAATTTTTAGTTTCAGGTTTGAAAATCATATTTTAAAGCAACATCTCATCATATTTCATTTTTAGAGGTTTATGGTTTTGAGAATTTCATGCCTAGATTTTGTTGTGTGGAATCACCATAAGATCACAACCAAGGAACATATTCTTGTGACTGTAATTATGTGATCCATAACTCTATTGGTCATGTGGCACAGTTGTGCTATAACAAATACAGGATGCATTCATGTGTGACCCAAGTTTAATGTGGCTATGTTGTGATAGAAATGGAGGCACTCATATAATGTAGTTAATTCAGGTTGTATAATGTAGGTGTCAATCATCATTGGGTGCATTCAGGTTGTCTCAAGTTTAACAGGTTAGGATGTAATTATAGCATGATCGAAGAGTGATTACCTCTTGCTGCAATAAAGATCCTATAACTTTGGTTGATATGCAGAGTGGTTGTGTTATATCAATTATGTAGTGCATTCAAGCACAACCCATGTTTAATGGGCTATTCTAGAGATTGATCAAGATTTTCTAAACCTTATGAATGTTACTTGACATATATTTGCATAATCTCAAATTCCTTAGAGGCTTTTGAAGTATCAATGTATCCTATATAGGGTTTAGAATGATTTATTTTAATTAAAAAAATAAATGATGTATTTCCCTATAATTAGATAATGTGGAGATCTCCTAAATCTGCCCCAGCACACTATCCTCTTTGGCACTATATTCATTACTCTAGCTACTAGGTTTTGCATGTGCATCTTTAATATCTTCATGACCGTGGCTTTTAAATAGATCTCAGTCTTTGCTTTAATCCTTTTCATGGTAACCCTTGAGTTCCATAATCCACCTTCAATCTCTTCTCTAAAATGATGTCTTAAGCTAGACTGCATAGTATGCATATAAAGCAAGTCCTTCATACCTGCCATTGTTCCAAACCACCACTCACTGCCTTGCTTAAAATGTTGCCTCCATAAGCACAATAGCATGTTTTAAAATCATGGTTTCCAGTGATTGACCATTAAGGTCACCACTTTAATCATGAAGATACAATGATATTTTTGTCTTCAAACTCAAGGCATTATGCAAGATAACATTGTGAATTGTTTGTTGTATGATTTGATTTTCTTGCACATTTACTACTTTGCTAACATCCTTTAAGACTGTATTGCACCCTTAGCTGCAATCTCAAACAACTCACTCACTATCACTTGAAGATTCTTTTCATGAGCATCCTTCTATAAAATCAAACTATGCCCTATAGACTACCTACTTACTACAAGGGACTCATTGTTTCATGGTATTGTAGTTCTTAAGATCCTTCAACCTTATTGACACTACTTCATAGTCCACAAGGTATTATTCACTATTCTCCCATCTTTGATGAGTCTCAAAACACTTCTCAAACATGCAATCCACTACCTCCATTATACATTAATGGCTAAGAAGAAACATTGAACCTATGATTACCACTGTTACTTCATTTGGACAGTCATTCCCTGATTGCATTTTCCTTGTCTAACACTACCAAAAGCATTTGAAAAACCCTTAAGGTCAGCAAGGGGGTAAGGAAACTCACTGTTAAAATCTCCACTTTACTATGCAAGGTTTGAGCTTTATTATCTTGTCACTGCTCAGCCTCTTTTTGATTGTCACATCTCAAGTGACTGTCATTCTTCTTACCGTAGATTGCATTTACAAATGTCACTAAGCTACATAGTGTACTTGTTATTGGCTACAATCTTTAGATTGCAAGATTTTGTTATTACATACAATGTCTCAATCTTTCTGGTATTGCAACCTCACTAATCCGCTATAGTTATTGTTTATGTTTCTATGGAGGCCTAGGGTTTGTACCCTAATCATGCTCTTACCAATGCTTTTGTTGTTTTTTATTAGGGCTCTCTCAATGTTGAGGGCCCTAGGGATAAGCTCATCATAGGAAGTGGCACATTGCATCTTTAACTAAAAGGATAAATCTGTATTGACATTAGCAATGATGATTCTGACTTGTTTCTCCTTAGGAATGGGTCACTTGATCTTACTAGCTCACTGCCTCCATCGTTGTAGGAATTTTGTGATCAAGTTCAATATTATAATTTTAGGAGTCTTAACGGTTGGAAATCATAGTAAAATCAGAATTTAATAAGTTTTGGAATTAGCATTTTAAAGCATTTTTTGGGGTCATTAACTTTAGACTATCTTCTCTTTTGCAGGGGTGGTTGCATGCCAAAAAAATTTGGTGTAAAATATTAGAATTATTAGATTATGTTACCTGTCTATGAATAAAAACTATTGCAGTGTGAGTTTGATATTTTTTGAAGATCTAAATATTCAATCTTGGTAAAGAAAAATCATGTCAGATAATATTGGTCTAGAACAAAATAAAGAGACATTTGATAGATTGTGGGCTAGATTGAAAAGAAAGGGTGATGGGAAATGTTATTATCCTTGCAATAATTGCAAGGGATTAAAGATGAGATGACTTTTAATCACAACAGTTGAGAAACATTGTAGGCAACATGGTCACATGGAAGGGGGCGTGATTATTGTCCATTGGTAAGTTGTTCATTATATGTGTTTATATTGATTGAATTTGTAAATGTTTATATCGTTTTAACATTTTATATATATATATATAATCACTTGATCATAATCATGGTTTATTTTTGTCTATCATTATTATAAAGGTGGGGTGCCCTAAGGTAGATGATATGGATTATCACGGCTCGAAGAATGTGGTTTTGCAAGCGGACGAACATGGAGCTATGAATATTGAAGATGGAGTTAATGATCTTATGGAAGAAGAAGATCATGCGCCAAAAAACATAGTTGAAGATGATGGTACGAATACATTGGTCCATGACACATTTAGTGGCAGAGCTGATCATGATGATCAAGATGACTTTGATGATGTTCATGATTTACCTGTACTTGAGAAGGCATATGAGCCCCTTTATGGAGGCTTTGAAACAACTCTTCTCTCTGTTGTATTGTTGTTGTTGAACTTGAAAGTTATGAATGGCTTATCAAACATAGCAATCTCATGGATGTTAAGGTATGTCATATATGTCATCTTTTTTCATCTATTTTAATTGTTGTTAGTTCATCACTAGTAAATAAAGGATGAAATATGTACCATTAATATTCTTTATATGAACAAATTATTTTTTGTTGTAGATTGATTGGTGAATTTTTGTTACCACCATCAAATATTTTACCTCGCTCATACCGAGATTTATGTGTCATTATGAAAGATATCGGAATGGAGTATCAAGCAATAGATGCATGTACCAATGATCATATTATATATCATAAACAACAGGAATTTGCAACAGAATGCCTAGAATGTCATATCAATAGATATCGAACAAATCAACTAACAAAAAAGGTGCCTCGCAAGTTTCTTCATTATATTCCCATTATTCCACCTATGCAATGATTATTAAGGTGTGAAAGCTTAGCGTAATTTATGGATTACCATGCATGGAATAGAAGTGGAGATGACATTCTTCGAATGCCTGCAGATGCTTCTGCATTTAGGGACATGGAGGAAAAATGGCCACACTTTAAAGAAGAACCTCATAATCTCAGGTTTTCATTGGGAGCAGACGGTGTCAATCCATTTGGAGAGTTGAGATCTATTTACTCAGTGTGGCCTATTTTTGTTATCAACAATAACATTCCTGCATGGATGTCAATAAAGAGGGAGCACACAATGTTGTCAATGATTGTTCTAGGTATTTGTTTATATCAATTTTCTTTAAATTAGTAGCATCTCATTTGTCTTATTTGTTGCATAATGACTTATATTTTTTTCATTCAATAGTCATGTACATTAATTTATATATATTGCAGTAAAATGGTTATAATAATTGTGTAATGTTTATGTTCATTCAACTAAGTAAGTACCAAGTTAAAGATATGAATGTATATTTCGAGCCTCTTATCGACGAGTTACTAAAGTTATTGAATGGTGTCACTATGTATGACGTCTCTAGACCAATAGGACAAAGACAATTTCAATTCCATGTAATGCTTGTATAGAAAATTCATGATGCCCCAGGGCTAACACATTTTTGTGGTATATTATAACATTCAACTGCACTTTAACAATATTTAATTTGATGAAGTAGATATCATGCATGTTTTTAAAATAATCTATTCATTATATATAATTAAAAAAATTGACATATTTAATCCAATTATATGTGATCTTGCAAGTCTTCAAACAAAGGGAAAATTTGCATGTCCAATTTGTGGTCCAAAGATGAAATCCCGTCGTTCAACAAGTTTAGGAAAGCAGGTGTTTGATGAGTATAGGCACTTCCTCCATAGAAATCATAAGTATCGAACTACTGAAAAACATCTTTTCAATGGGAAAGAGGAGACTACATCAAAACCACGAAGAATGTCACCTCACCTATGGAAGTTGGAATATAATAGAATTAATTGTCAAGGCTATACATCGAATCAAATTGTTTATCTATCATATATGATATGTTTTGAATTTATATTTTTATATTGTGTTGTGTTTACTCATGTTGTAATTGACAATGATTATCGTTGTTAATTTGTTTAACTTATATGCTTCATGAAGGTCGTCAAGGCATTAATGGCCGGCTTCCACAGGGACTTAAAAGTATCCCAGAAAATTTAGTAGGTTGCCCTCTTACATGGCGACTACAAATTGTGCATTTTGATACAATGCATATCGAAAGAATATACTTGGCGGTATGGAAAATATTGGATGGAAGGCATGACAAAGAAAAAAATTGTCAAAATTTGTAGTGACATTCAGGAAGCCAATCATGCAATGAAAAATGTCATTCAATTAAATAGCGATGGAGACCAAATTAATATAAGTGCCCTTCCTTGGTTATTAACGAGCAGCAAAGCAATGCTATAAAAGAATTCATACAAAAATCCAATTTCCCACAAGATTTTTGCGAACATAAACAATATAATAACAAAGAAAGGTGAATTTGGGTCAGGGATGAAAACGCATGATTGGCATACCTTCATTAATGTAATTATTTTAGTATATTATATACATTTGTATAATACATGTATTTTTCAATGTATTGTGTTTACTACTTTTGGAAAAATAATGAAAAGATCATTTTATAATTGTTGCGGTACGTTCTACCTCTATCTCTCCCAGACAACTTTGACAAAAATGTCAAGCAAGTTATATATGATCTTGGAAAATACATGAGGTCAGTAGCGAGATTTGTTCAATTCATTGTATACATCTTATAATTTCCATTTGTTTTACTTCTTATGTAATATATTGTATATTTTTGTTAAATCTCGTTAATATATTTGCACCTTGAATCACTTGTAGATGGCTGTCATCTAAAGAAATCCATAAAGAAGATATAAATTATTGGAAGAGAAAAAATCCTCATCTAATGTGTGAAATGCAAAAGTGTCTACCTTCAACATTTTTCAATGCACAAGAACACTACCTCATACACCAAGTTGAGGAGATTGAATTGTGTGGACCTATACACACAAGGTCAATGTGGATGGTTGAGAGGCACTTGAAATTTTTTAAGGATTTGGTTAGACAAAGAGCACATCCTGAGGGTTCTATGGTGGAGGGATATATGGTATACCAAACCATGGTGTACATTAGTGAATATCTTCCTAAGTTTGCAGCAAAGATCCATGTAGATCGCATTTGGGATCCCAACTCCATTAACCAATTTGAAGGGGAGTAACTAATGGGGAAAGGTAGATTGGGGAAAGTGAGAGGTAATTATAAGATGGTCATGGAGATTAATTGGAATACAGTTTACATATGGTTTTTATGTATATTGTACTTATTTAATTTTGAATCTTCAATATACATCAATTATAGATTGAGGTCATATACTGTGGTATTTAACTAATTATACATCATTTGTTAATTTCATTTTATTTTATACAGTTGGTTGAGAGTGGGATGCACTACATTTGTATGTCACCAAAAATATTGATTGGATGACGGTATGGATTGAATGATGTCAACAATCTAGTCGCACATTAACATGGGAAGGTGTGGCTTCATTGGTTAAAGAAGCTCATCGTAATGGAGATTCCAATGTTACACAAAGGGAAATTGATTTAGCATATGGTTTAAGAGTTAAACAGGTAGGTATAAATATATTAATCACCCATATTATTTAATTATTTTCAAGTATATTGATGTATATATGTGTTGAGATTGTTTTCTTTGCATACATTCGGCCAAGAATAAATATGTTTATCAACTGACGATATTGCAATAATTTTTACATGTTTGACATATTGCAGGTGAAACACCACAAGGCTATGTGGTGCAATGGTTGTAAATTTTGAATCAAAATGTTGGATGACATGAAGAAAACTTGTGATTCTGGTATAACTGCAGTCTTTCAGGTGACTAATATTTCATCTAGAAGCGACATACATCCAGAAGTCTCAGAAAATCGATACTATGGGATTTTGGATGATATACTTGAGTGTGATTTTAAGTCCTTCAGATTAATTTTGTTGTCATCCTATGGTACAGGCTACGATTGAATGAAAATGATCCTGAGAGAACTGTTATTGAACATGATAATGGATTTACCATGGTTAATACAAGGTTGATCGAGCGAGCTGGAAATGAGCCCTATGTTCTTCCAAGCCAATGTGAGCAGGTATTTTACTCAGAGGTTCCAGGTAAACCGGGTTGGTCATTTGTTGTTAGACATGATCCAAGAGGAAGGCTGGTAAAGTATAATGTGGTGGAAGAAGAAGATACCAAAGAACTAGAAGATGATGTAGATGATGATCAGGATCAACGGTTAGTTGATGATGTCCCCGATTTAAGATGTCGAAGATACGCACAAAGAGTTGGATGAAGAAGAAGATCAATGACATTGAAATGTATAAATTATGTGATTATATTATCTATTTGATATTAATTTCTTGATAGAATTATATTTGACTTATGTGGTTACATAATTAATTCATGATATTTTTAATTTTTATGCCATTACATAATTAATTTAATGATGTACTTTTTAATGTTTGAAAGGTCAAAAAATTAACACATTTCAATAGTGATATTAACAACCTTGAAATTAGTGTGTTTAATGTTTCATGTGATCATAAAATATTAAAAAGTCAGTTGTAGAGGTGGTTGTTCAATGGTTGACGTGTATGTTGGTTTTTTTTACAATGTAACTAGGTTTGTCTTCTAATCTACCTATGGAATTGCCAATTCCAATCGAAGGCAGCTTGAAGGACCTGCACCAACTAGCGAGGAATTTAAAAGCCTCCTACACTTCGGGCTCTGCAAGACCCGGGAGAGTGATCCCTTAATGTGTTTACAACCTCTACACCATTATTATAAACAACATTAACAATAGCATATGATCTCACTTAATATCTCAACACGATAAGATAATATCAACTAGAATTGGTTATTCATAGACAATATCAACTACCTGGAGCGTGAGATAACTAAACACAATCCATTGTATAGGATAGTCAATGATTTGCAATTTATAGCAAGCTCTAGGCAAAGGCAAACAAATACTGAACTACACTAATAATTACAACTTAGATCAGTGCCATATATCCACTACAGGAGTCAAATTCATAAGCATCTAGAGGTTTATAATAGATTTAATACATCACATGTAAGATCCCTAACAATATTGCATTACAATTTCATCAGTATGCATTCTAACCCAAGACTACTTATCAAATCCTTATACAACACATATCCGCCTATAATCCCATTCAAGCATTTTGATTAATTTCTTGAATTAAAGCTAAAATAGAATAATACACACCACAACAGTGAGATGGATAAAACAACCCTTAGTTATTTTATTCAAAGTTCAGATATGCATGTACAATGGAGAGACATGAGCTCGAATTTTTATTTCAACTCAAATGCTAGTGTTGTTATACAACATTAAATCTCTATGAACTCAAAGCCTAAATTGCATTTCTATAAAACCATCAGACTTTACAATTCGCTCTGCAACTTCACCTAGACTTGACAAAAATTATCTAACTTGCTAACCTGTACTTTTAGCCTTGAAATATTTCTTATAGAAAATGAAGGAGCAAACAAGCATTGGGCTAAAAAGTACACCTGTCACCAGTCAATTGGAGCACCTGGTGATATTGCAAAATTTGTTACAACAACCACCACCTTGAAAAATATTCTTGTTCATCATATCAGCTGAGGAACGTTGATGCAAAAAACCATAAGAAAACCGTACCAAGAAAGTCATCAACACAAAATTGGAACCATTGTAATTGCAGCATCTAATCTACCACATGTTAGTAGTTCACTCCTTTTACTCCTCCTTAGTCAAATATTTAGTTACCCAATTCTAGTACTCATCATTACTCGGCCAGTCAAAATTAATTACCTCATCCACCTTGGTATTATAAGGTGTGTATTTTACCACTACCTGATTCATATCCCTTTCAAAAGATTCTAAAAATGAGCTGGTACTAATGATTTTGTCCATACAGCTCACCAATAAACCATAGTCTGAGTCATCACAAATTGAATTGATTTGATCATTGATGGCATCACTTTCTTGAGCTTTCCATTGAACTCAAATCACCTAATTTTCCCCTTGCAACCACCTTGAAAAATATTCTTGTTCATCATATCAACTGACGAACGTTGATGCAAAAAACCACAAGAAAATCGAACCGAGAAAGTCAACACAAAACTGCAACCGTTGCAACTGCATCATCTGATCTGCCACCTATTAGTAGTTCACTCCTTTTACTCCTCAGTCAAATATTTAGTTACCCAATTCTAGTACTCATCATCAATTGTCCAGTCAAAATTAATTAACTCATCCACCTTGGTATTATAAGGTGTGTATTTTACCACTACTTGATTCGTATCCCTTTCAAAAGATTCCAAAAATGAGCTGGTACTAATGATTTTGTTCGTACAGCTCACCAACAAATCATAGTCTGAGTCATCACAAATTGAATTGATTTGATCATTGATGGCCACACTTGCTTGAGCCTGCCATTGAATTGAAATGACCTAATTTTCCCCTACTCATCAATTATATCAAGTAACAATGTGTTACCCCAATCATTGAAATTCTTCACCAGCTCCCTAATCTTCCTACTCAAGTCATCTGGTAAGGTCTGAAAACCTTGCAATGATTTTACTAACACATGAGTAGGATTTAATGATTGGGGCCTATTATTTATATATCAAACCTTGAGGCCTTACACATGATATTCAGATCACTAGCCCTAGGGATCCAATTTTCAATTATTGGTATTGCTACCTCATGATCCCTACCAATATTCTTTATTGTTGCTAACAACAAAGAATATAAAGAATGTATAGATAACAATTTGCTATCAACCTTTTCATTTAAATGCCTCAAAATAGTAGTAACAATTTCCTTTTTCTTTAAGAGAGATCCCTCATCACTTTTCTTTAATGATGTCTGCAATTCATCAATTTTTTGCAAGAGCTGCTTCTTTCTAAGATTGACAGAGCACTCTGTTTATTCTTCAACTTCCTCTAAAGAAAGGGTGAGGACAGGATTTTGACTGGAAGATCCTGGTGTGGAAACAATTGGAGAAGTAGGAGGCATTAACCCTGTTGTGGAAGGTAATCTACTGGTTCCTAGAGCACTTGATGTCTCCCCAATCTGATTATACCTAAACCTCTCCACTTCAGGTTGCAACTCAACATTTTTCTGCTGCATCTTGTTGTACTCCTCAATCAAAAGGTTATATTTTTTCATTAAGCTCTTCCTTTCAGCTTCCCCCCTTTCAGCAGTCTTTTGGGCTAATTTGGCCACATTCATAGTCAAATTAGTGGCCTCAATGGTTGAGGTCTCTGAAGCTCTATTTATTATCAATCCTCCCTTGAAATTTGCATTAATACCAGAAACATCTAATTTTCTCCCTTGTGGGGCCAATGCCCAAATTTTTAGAGTTTCATATTCCTCACTGAAAGCAGAGTTTTGCAATGTTGCCTTGACTTTTTCTTCAAAGTCTTGAAATGGATTCTTAGACTTCATAATAGCATTAAAGGCTATTGCATCTGCAATGTCCCATTCAGGCAGAATTAATACACCAGCCTAACTCACCAGTTTTCTTCCTTCTTCAGAAGTGATGTTCTTGAATTCCTCCATTAATTCAGCTTTTACCTCCTCATCATTCTCTTGGTCTGACCTGTCAGGCCTTAGTTCTCTTCTCTGCCTACATTTATCTTGATACTCTTCAAACTTCATCCTCCATACCAATTGCAAGAATACAGGAGTTTTTACAAATTTATTGTCATCTAGAAACTCCTTGCATGCCTCCATTCTTGCATCTTGTACACTTTTACCTTTCATATCTAAATCAGATAAAAATAATTCAGCTAGCGTAGAAGGGGAAGGCATACCAACTTCCATGTCTTGATCAATAACAATAATCTCATCCATCAAATCCTCCTGTGGTTGATCAATTCTTTTCCTCTTAGGGCTTGGCTCAGATGGTGGTGATGAGGGATTGTCTTCTGGTGATGATTTTAAATCAATAATTTTGATTTCCCCAGGCACTTTGAATTTTGGACTTGGTTGTGGAGGCACTTTCATAGTCTTTTTTCCTTTTCTGTCAACTTCTTCTTTATCACTGCTACTATCCTTTTCCCTCCTGTAAATGGGCCACCTTTCCATAGGCTGGTATGTTGGCCTTGTTTCAATTGTTCTAGCACCTTACTCTTGTACACCCAGACTCAATTCTAAATTTACCTTTTTTGTCCCCAATGTGCCCGTAATTTCCTTAAAGTTTCTCATCAGAAAATCAATTTTCTTATGGTGGGCACTAAACTCCAACAGTGAATCATATTTCGGATCCATTTTGTGCACAACATCTAGTAGCTTACCATAAGCTATCCATTTCTCCTTGTTCAACTCATTTCTATTCAAATCAAATTCATTTCTAATCAAGTCTTCAAGGAAATTGAACTCATGCACAAATTTTCCAACTTTTATTCTTTGTCTAAAAAGAGCAAAAAAACCCTCAGGAACATGCTACCGCTTTGGTCCACACCTCAAATGGTAATCATCAAAGAAATTATCAAAATGCGTCCAGCCTCCCTTTGAAAATACAAAATCAGACACCACTGTATAATCTGAGAAAAATGTTCCCTTACCCCTTCTAGTGAGGTTGTCCTCATGAATACAACCTATCTGCCACATAACTTCTACAAATCCCACTCTTGGTGGCACATTGTATGGCAATATATGAGGGGCTCCCTGAAAACCATATACTCTCAAGACAATGTTGACTGGGTATGGGATAATGTCACCCCAGTTATGGTAAACCTTCAATTCTGGCTTCCTATCCTTTGGCCTGAGGAAATCATGTAATTCCTCAAGGATCCTAGGTATATTCACCATTAATCTAGCCCTTAATCTGGAAGCAAAACAATTATCAAATTACACATAACCAGTGCTTTCCTTATTAAAAGATAAATTTGCAGCCCATATCTGTATTGGCAATCTTTCTCCATCAACCGATTGCCTTAATTTCATCCTCTCAAAGAAAAAGTCAACATTCTTAAACAAAAACATATGCATTAGCATAGAATACCAAAAAAATTGAGTGCCAATATCATTGTTTTGCAGCTTTGACAGCCCTTCATGCATCCTCTCAGCCAAGAAAGAAGTGAAATAATAGGTCACAGAGAAGTTAGGGTGTTGTATTTGCACCCCAATGAACATATAAGCAATGGGCATTACTGTACCAGGACTCAAACCCAAAATATGACATAAAAAAATAGAAAGTGGCTAGGAAATGGTTTGCAAAACAATTTATTTTGAAAGGTTCCTAGTGACTGGGGCTGATATGAAATTTTGAACCTCCTGCCCTAGCTAGATGAGGTGGAAGCAACCTTGTTTTAAAAAGATATTTCAGTTTTGCATACTCCTGCTTCATTTCCTCAAGGTTGATAGGAAACAAGTCTTCACTTGGTTCACTCAAGTCAAAAATATGTTGGACCTCTTCTCTGTTAATGCTCAATAGAACCTTTCCATCATTGTCCCTGATTATCTGTGTAACAGGTTCATATCTTGCAGCCACTCTCCTAAGTAGGCCTACATCAGGGAATACATTTGGTACCACCAACTTCCCCATATCATACATCCATCCATTTGAAAAAGGGTGAGGCAAATTCCTATGTCTATACCACAATCTGAACAATTCCAAGCTAGTGAGAGGAACCCTAGCATCGGCAATGTTGGAGCAATTATACACTAACCCTTCCCCCAGGATTTTCCCTCGCATTAGGACCAATCCCTTCCTCCTATCATTCGTTGACAAGGGAAATTGATCCAGGAAATCATCATACAAGTTTCATTTCAAATATTCAGTCTAGCCAGAATGTTGCTTGGGTGGTGCCATCTCAGACAAACTAGGGCTTCTTTACAACGTTATAGTTCAAATAGCTAGGACTAACCAAAGATAGAAAATTACATGACAAAACACTGTAATTTCTCACAACTATAATTAAACTATACCCCTAACACATTCATCAACAAGCTCATAGCACATCCAGCTAATCCTTTCCCAAAATCAAATGCAAAATAACCGGGAGGCACAGAAAATAAACTCACGGCTTTGTTCGTAGAACTCCAAAATTCTGGCTGTAGAAACTCGCAATTCTACCTTTGGCTCTGAAACTACTCCGCGAAATAGTTGAATGCTTTGTGATACAGACCAAGTAGGAAAATTGATTTTATTTTCGATCAAATTATTCTAGCAAGTGTCTCATCCACCATTAAAGCTCAATTTTGCGCTGCACGAATGGCTCCAACCATATTTGATGTAGATTTAAATTTGAGTTGTTGATTCTTCAGCATAATCAAATCATCGACAGCCACCTTCAAAACAAGCTGACACAATTTCCAACACGGCAATAAGGGGCCCACCTTACCATAAACTATGAAGGAAGTCCACATGGCGGTTTCTCACGATATCGCAATCCTGAAACTTTTGATCGTGTGATGGTAGGCAACCGTTGATCCTAAGCATCAATGATCTCGTTCCTTTAACACAATCGCCAGCCATTTCATTAACCTTCGAGTAGCTTTTCCAGTGAGATTATAACATATCCATCAATTTAGAACATGTGTGTCTCAAGAACACTTTAGTAATCTGCCCCTTAATACATTTAAACTTAGCTAGTGTTTCCTTTACTCTTTAGGCTTCATCGGATGAGACACATGGTGCTCACTCGTGATTTCGCAATCAACCCAAGCACCATCATGGGATGGTGGGGAATGGCTTAGATCAAATGACAGTTGGTCAGCGATATGGGAGAATATCTCGATCGTACCCCTTGCAAAATAAAATCAACCCTTGCAAAATAAAATATTCATTAAAAGGAGAAGTGGGAATTACTAAGCAGACAACAAACAACAACATAAGTTGTTTTTTAAAAGATGAAACATGAGGCCAACCGAGACTTAGGAAATAAAACCCTACGGAGGAAATAAAGTATTAAAATCAAAGTTGGGTTTTAATTTTAATCTGGTGACATAAGCCTAAGCCATTAACCCTAGTGGTCATGTCGTTGACAGCTTAGCCAAATCCTTTCATTAAATACTAACCATGCAATGTGTAGGTTTTTCAGATTCGAAGATATGGGAGAATATCTCGATCGTACCCCACCAACTCGCAGACCTAAGGTGTCACCCTGTTATTTGGCATGAGGTCAACAAAAGGCAAATGTGTGTCCTGTATGGAATGTGGGGCCCAATCTCCACTATTGAGCTCATAACCTGTGGTTTTAGATTGACAACCAAGATCAAAAGCTAATGTAAATCTCTATTGTTCCCTGTTAGCTTGCAGGAGGAACATGAAGGTTAGTTAAAAGTTGTGAGGTCAACGAGATTGTGATGCGTAGCTTCAGCCATTCAGTTGTTAAAGTGCATAGGACCTGCCAACATGGTAGTTGGTTTCTGAGATGGATTAATGTTATTGGTCATGAGGAAGGTGAACGATGCTTCGTTGGATGTCAAACCGAGTTAGCCCGAGATAAACTATTTGATCTGCCAACTCTTTAGGAGATCAATGGGCAATATTCAAAGTTGGAAAATGGCACATGGTGGTCATTTTATTGTACAACTGGTGAAGCATTAATGAATTATTTCTTGCTTGTGTAGTCACGCCGATCTCAATATGTGTGAAGATGTTGTTATTGGCAATCATGAAGGGTGATCTGTGGATTCTCTTGTAGCTCTAGTTAAACGGTGACTGTACATACACTGCCAAATTGCCATGTTTGCACATGCATTTTTACTAAGCATTGATGAAGGTTGCCATTACCTCGCACAATAAATACAAGAGGAATTAACTACTAATAGTGTCATTCTTGTAGCAGTTAGAGCACTTTGTGGGCTGAGTCTAATCAAGTTTGAGTGCTTGTCTAACAAGAGAAAATGAGTAAGTCAGTAAGGAGTTCTGTTCATTTGAGCTCACAAAAGCTCGGTCCTGCTATTCAGGAAGGTGCTTTGGTTGACAAGCCCGGGCTTGTGCCCACTAGGTGTAGTAGAAGGTTGCAATTCCAGGACGTTGCTTCTCAACTAGTAGATTACAAAGGCAAGCAGTCAGTGTTCTCCATTACTAGTGTCAGTAGGAAAATAAGGTATGGGCATGGCTCCTCTGGATTCCAACACTCGCCCATTGACCTTATGAGCAACACTTCTGATAATGTAACAGAGACCAACTCTGACTATTGTTAGTATTTACCTCACTTCAATCACGGTCTACCCTCTGATGAGGAAGTGATATTTGTGGTGCCATTGGTTGTTAAAACCCCAAGTAGATGGACTAGAACTGTATTGGGCAAGGACAAGAAAGAAGAGGAGGTTGAGGATCTACTGTATTGGGAAACAACTAGAAGCGGTCGTGTATACCGGGGTCTGAGTGTTGGTAAGGGGAGGGTGGAGGGTAAATAAGAAGTTGTTGTGGTGCCTTCATGGCAATTCGGTTGCCTGGTTTTTTGCGTGGATAGAAACAAAGGGGATTTTGATGAGAATTTGTGTTCCCTTTTCTGATGGTATAGTTACAACTTTAGCTTTCCCCAGTTCATATTGCACTATGTTTTGCAGATTCAATGTGTGGGAAGTTTTGAAATGAAAGTCAAATGTAATGGAGATTTTGTTCAAATGAAAATTTGTGGTGAAATTACATTTGAGCCCGAAGCTTGTTGCTCCCTTGTCATATAAAAGAGAATTCAAGGCTCATTTGTAGGGAGAGAACTGATGAAATCTCTAGCTAGCTAGGTTTTGAGTTGAATATATGGGTAGAAAGATGTCTTTCCTCTTATGAGGAAGTGATATATGTGGTGCCATTGGTTGTTAAAACCCCAAGTGGATGGACTAGAACCATATTGGGCAAGGACAAGAAAGAAGAGGAGGTTGAGGTTTCCTCTCCTCCTCTAGCAACAACTAGAAGCGAGCGTGTATACTGGGGTCTGAGTGTTGGTAAGGGCAAGGTGGCGGGTAAATAAGAAGAACTGTGGGATGTAAAATTTTGTGTTGATGATGTTATTATTGTTGGTGGTGTTGGTTCTACGTATGTGGCACATTTTGATGTCGATTGTGTGCCTTCATGGCAATTTAGTTGCCTGGTTTTTTTGCATGGATAGCGGCAAAGGGGATTTTGATGACAATTTGTGTTCCCTTTTCTTATGGTAGTTACAACTTTAGCTTTCCCTAGTTCATGCACTATGTTTTGCAGATTCAACGTGTGGGAAGTTTTGAAATGAAAGTCAAATGTAAGGGAGATTTTATTCAAATGAAAATTTGTGGTGAAATTACATTTGAGCCTTAAGCTTGTTGCTCCCTTGTCATATAAAAGGGAATTCAAGGCTCATTTGTAGGGAGAGAACTGATGAAAGCTCTAGCTAGCTAGGTTTTGAGTTGAATATATGGGTAGAAAGATGTCTTTCCTCTTATGAGGAAGTGATATATGTGGTGCCATTGGTTGTTAAAACCCCAAGCGGATGGACTAGAACCATATTGGGCAAGGACAAGAAAGAAGAGGAGGTTGAGGTTTCCTCTCCTCCTCTAGCAACAACTAGAAGAGAGCGTGTATACTGGGGTCTGAGTGTTGGTAAGGGCAAGGTGGCGGGTAAATAGGAAGAACTGTGGGATGTAAAATTTTGTGTTGATGATGTTATTATTGTTGGTGGTGTTGGTTCTACGTATGTGGCACATTTTGATGTCGATTGTGTGCCTTCGTGGAAATTTGGTTGCTTGGTTTTTTTGCATGGATAGCGGCAAAGGGGATTTTGATGACAATTTGTGTTCCCTTTTCTGATGGTATTTACAACTTTAGCTTTCCCTAGTTCATGCACTATGTTTTGCAGATTCAACGTGTGGGAAGTTTTGAAATGAAAGTCAAATGTAAGGGAGATTTTATTCAAATGAAAATTTGTGGTGAAATTACATTTGAGCCTTAAGCTTGTTGCTCCCTTGTCATATAAAAGGGAATTCAAGGCTCATTTGTAGGGAGAGAACTGATGAAAGCTCTAGCTAGGTTTTGAGTTGAATATATGGGTAGAAAGATAGGAATAGAATAGATAGCCTGTTTTGAGTTTTGGATGAATATATGCAAATTATCTTAAATTGTATGCAGATATGACTTATAAGCATGAATAAACGTATAATTCTAATATATTTTCTCTCCTTATGTGGATTTGAGTGAATTTTGAATGAAATGTTAATGATGTCATTCTTCTTTTGAGAATTTGTTCAATTGTGTGTCTATGTTTTTGCTTTGATTCAAGAAAATCAATTAAATGCTTAAATGGAGTCATAAGTTGACAATTATTTACAAAGGATTTGATAAGTAGTAATATATCAGAGAATTGAGCTCCATAATGCAAGGTATTATATGAGTAGTCCATTCTATTAAATTCTTGGGTCATTTCTGCTAATGGTAAATGGGTAACTAAATATTTAATTGACAAAGAATAAAAGAATAATATGTAAATGGGTCACTCACTCACTCCCTCTATCTCTCTCCCCTTAACCCTAAACCCTTAACCCTTAAACTCTAAACCCTTAATATTAGGTGTGTATTAAAAAATTATAAAAGTATAAATTTTTGGAGTTCTATTAGGAATTGAATGATAAATGATGATGAATGGGAAAATCTAAGGCACTTTAATATTTTCAACTAGAAAGTTAGAGTTCAATTAGGATTAGTGTTCACTTAGGGTTAGGTTTAGGGTTCAATTAATGTTCAATTTGGGTTAGGATTGAGGATGAGGTTGGGGTCTAATTAATGTTATGAATTCAATAAGAGTTCAAATAGGGTCAAGGTTAAGGTTAGGGTTGGGGTTAAGGTTCAATTAGGATAAGAATTAGTGTTAGGGTTAGGATTAGAGTTCAACTGTAGTTCAAAGTTGGGGTTATGGTACAATTAGGACTACTGTTCAATAAATGTTCAATTAGGGTTAATACTTAATTAAGGTTAGTTTTAAAGTTCAATTAGGGTTTGGGTTAGGGTTTGGGTTATGAATCAAGTAGGTTTGGGTTAGGTTTTGATTAGAGTTAGGTTTAGGGTTTAGTTAGAGTTAGGGTTATGGTTAGGGGTAGAATTCAATTATGCTTAGTGGTCAATTACAATTAGATTTAGTGTTCAATTAGGGTAAGGGTTAGAGTCCAAATAGGGTTAGGGTTTAACTAGGGTTAGGATTAGAATAGAATAATTTTTTGTGTTTAATTATGATATCTAGAATACATATATACAAAATATGCCAAGAGATATCTTTGTCGAGGAACCTATTTTATAATAGTACAATAGACACATCAAAAGGATATCTCTCGGCATATTTTATATATATTATTAATAAATAATATATATCCTAGTAAGTATTTAATAAATAAAATAAAATAAATATATCAATTTTTTACCATACTACTCATTGCCAAGGATATCCATGTGGCGTCTGCCTGTGATATCACAATCAATAAAGAACTCGCAACTTTTGATCACGCGATGGCGGGCAATCGTGGACCTCAACCATCGGCAATCTTGTTCATTCAACACAGTCACCAGCCTTGTTATTAACCATCGAGCACCTTTCTACCGAGATTATAACATCTTCGTTGATTTAAAACACGTGCATCTTATAACTACTTTAGTAACCCACAGCATAATGTATTAAAGACGCATCAAAGTATTTATCATTCCTTCGGCTTCACTGGATGAGACATGTGGTGCTCGCCCGTGATATCATGATCAACTGGTGGGGTCATCATGGGATGGTGGGGAACGGCTGAGATCACACAACACTTGATCTACGGCCATGTGAACTTGTCCCTCTGCAAAATAAAAACATTTATTAGGGGAGAGGGTGCACTCAATTGTGATGGTAATACCCAGTCTTACCACATATTTATACTATATATTGTAAATAAACAGTCCAAATGTAAATAAAGAAAAAACCAAATGTTGATAAAAAAATGGACCCATACTTGAACACATGAGAACCTCTAAATGTTATATGAAAAAAACATAAATACATTCATGAAGAAGTGAAATAAGTATTTTTTTGTTTAAATAAAATATCACAACTCTCCACTATAAATATATCATTTAAAAAATAAAATGCTCATTTAATAAAATAAGACACTCATTTAAACAAGTATTGTTATCATAGTGAAAAAATATTGTTTTTGTGTACAACAATTGGGGTAGCAATGTACAAGCATTGGATAATTTTATATTAATAGTTTGTCCTATCACAAATATAAAAGGTGAGCACAATAAATAACATGTATTTTCCCATTAAATGTGAAGGATTTTCAAAAAGTTTTAGTGTTCAACTATTGGTCCATTTTTGTTCAATATAAGTTGTATTTTAAATCATT
Organism: Sequoia sempervirens; assembly: GCA_007258455.2. Classification (NCBI taxonomy): domain Eukaryota; kingdom Viridiplantae; phylum Streptophyta; class Pinopsida; order Cupressales; family Cupressaceae; genus Sequoia; species Sequoia sempervirens. The sequence goes on from VDFB02000013.1 coordinate 216,760,126, forward strand.
ATGTGTTGTTTTTATAACAACAAATAGATTTTTTGTGTTCAACTATTAGTTCATATGTGTTGAATATAAAAGGTAGAGATATCAAAGATTTATGGTTATCAATAAGTATTTGGTCCACTTAGGTTGTATATTAATTTTAATTTAAATAAAAATATCATATTCTACAAGCAACAAATGATATTTTTTTGGTTCAACTATTGGGGGTTTCATGATTAAGTTTTGGTCGAACCTTTAAAAAGTCAAATTTTAGACACTTCTCAAAAGATCTGCCGATGTGGTGAGTTGCATGATGAGTTGCACCTCCAAACCTTAGTTATAGATAAATAAGAGACCAGTCTACATTTCAAAAAAAAACTGAAGGTTCTATGATATTTCAGTCAATTGCTACATGTTGAGAAAGTTAGCCTGCATGACTACTGGGACCTCTCCTCTAAAAGAATAAGGGGACATCACTAGGTCGACGAAAAACAATGACATAAGTTGTTTTAACGAGGGAACACGAGACCAACAAAAGACAGTAAAAATAAATTTAGGTGAAGGAAATAAAACAATAAAAAAAGGGGGGCCCAACCTAGACAAAGCGATGGGGCTTAAGTCATTTTAAAGCATTCCCAAAAAGTAATGACCAAATAGATCCCATCCAAGGTGTAAGATGAACACTAGGGTTTTACATGAAGATCAAGGTAAAACACAAACCTTAGGCTTTTCCCAAACACCATAGATGACCAGAGACACAAGGTAGGATAAAATAGAACACAAAGAACAAAAATTTGAAGTTCCATCACTACCCATAACCCTAAACCCTAAACCATTAACCCTTAACCCTTAAACCCTAAACCCTTAAACCCTCTCTCTCTCTTAAGTCTCTCCCTCCTACCCCCTCTCCCTCTCTCAAGTCTCTCCCTCCTACTGTAGTACCCCTCCAGTTGCTACTATGTGTATCAGTTTGTTTGTGTTCTTTTGCTAGTCGTTCGCTATTTTGGATACTATATTGTATTACTTCTAGTTACAACACTGATGTTATATTAGTTGTTAAACCCTGTGGATGATTTATTGAATATCAAGATTATCTGGTTAAGCTCGTATGAAGGCATTGTGGTGGATGTGTGTGTGTTTTGGATATGTTATTTCTGAGTTTTAATGTGGTTATCATGATGTGATTTATGATTATGATATAATGATGCTTGTCAGTCTTGGTGAAGAAGACAGTGTAGCACTACTCACTTGTCAGTATCCTGTTGCGCTACAATCAATTCATGGTGTTTTTTCAAATATATGATAATATGTTTAACAAGTGATGTTTTATGCAGATACAGGTATTGGGTATCGGCTCCACCTGCTTGTTAAGTCTGAGCGTACCCTAATCCAATAAAATCATGTTGATTCGAAGATAGTGTCTAGTCCTCATTTAACCATCGTTCTTCATTGGACGAGTATCCTATTGTCACCTGTTGTCATGTGTTGTTTTGTCTTGTCGTATCAATTTTGTTTGTGTTATTTTATTTGGAAATTAATTATTGTTTAATTTAGTTAAATGGCTTATTAGTTTAAATATTTGATTAAATGTCTATGAGTAAGGTTTGTTTTATTAAAATAAATAAAACAAGTAATTATTTAAAGGTGAATGTTAATTTTGTCGAAGGGTAATTATTTAATTATAATTGTTGAAATAAATTGTGCAAACTAAATTCTTGTGAAAAGTTAATATTTTAAAAGAGCTTATTTTCAAAAGTTAAAATATCTGAAAATATGAATTGAGGGAAAATATCTTAGATATTTAAAGTTTATAATTGCATGAGCAATTTTAGGAATGCATGATTATAATCAATTAAGTTGTAACTTGAGGTAATTAATTGCATTAATAAGTCTTTAGGGGTTGGAATTTCATACATGGTATTTCTCGAGAAGAATTTTCATGGCAGCAGCTTTGAGGAAATTTTTGGCACGGGAATTCTTCTGAAAAAGTTTTCACGACAGTAGTTTTAGGAGATTGCACAACAATTTTGATTGTAGAATTAATTTGGGAAAAAGGAATTGTTTTGGATTTCTTTTTCACGATCTGGTGATTTTGAGTAAGAATTGATAGGAACTTCAGACCTTGCTTCAGCTCAGCTTATCAACTTAAATAGGTTTTCTTCTTTGGTTTTAAATTTTTGTGTTAGATTTCAAGAACATGATGTTGAATTTTGTTCCTCTAAAAATAATTATTTCTCTAAACCTGCATATTTAACAAGTAAATAATTAGGGAAAAACTTTCAAGAATTAAGACACAAGCATAGCAAAACAAGGACAAGTAAGAATTCTAGGAAATAAATTTATAAACTGCAACTTATCATTATGTTTACTTGAGTCAATATCCTCAAAAGAATTCTGGTGGTATCTATACATTATTCTGTTCCATGTATTTGTCTAGATCAATTGAACTTTATACCTGTCTTCTTACGCCTTGATTCATCTTTAAGGTTTCCAGCCAATTCTATTAAAAACTAATTTGTTGGAAGAACACATTTATTGTCAGTATAGATTTCTCTATTGTATCAGACTCTTTTATTGCTTTTCAACAGCTGAAGAATTCAATCATTGTGCCGCTTAGGTGATGTATTTGGATCCTTGAATCTAAACAAAATTACTCTTCACTTGTGCGCTGCTGGGGAATAACAATGTCGGTTTGTAGTGGGTACCTATCTAACACATGGAACACCGAAATTATCCCTTAAGAAATTCCTCCACTATGTTGGCTTGAAACACTCTTGGTGGCGGTTGCACGAGATAGAACTATGATTCCATAAAAAATTGCAGTCTTTCCTAATTCCATTCATTGCACTTGAAATTTGAGTAATTGTTGAGATTTTAAATAATTCTTCTAATTCCATAGTCGTCATGTTTCAATTGCAGCACATAGGTATAATAGGAAGTTTAAAGATATATATGGATCTCCTCATTCTATAGTAGCTACGATATTGAAATTAGAATATTATGGTGGTTTAAATAGGTCTGATGATTATCTCATAAGCAACCTGACCTAGCTACAACATTTGAATATGGCAGGGTGTCTATATTTAATTGATCTTCCTGATTCCATTCGCAACCCCACGCTAGTGCAGTGCTTGAACTTAAAAGGCTGTAGAGATTTAGATTTCTTGCTGAATCCTTTGGTGATTTGTTATGTCTGGAGCATTTGAAACTGAAATATTGTCATGGTTTAAATAATCTCTCTAAATCCATATGCCTTTTTAGGAAAGTCAATTCTTTTATGGCGGTAATAGAATGGCATCCTTTTCTCAGAACAGTTTGCTTTTGTGATAACTCTAGTTTCCTCATTCTATTCTTAGCAAAAACTTCGACGAAATTGTTAATCCTATTCTATTAGCAAAATATCTAATTTTCAGTTTGATCGACTGCCTTGGAGGTATTCAAATTCTCTTTTATTTATATTTCCTTTAATTGCAACGCTTGTTTATAGAAAGCTATTAAGAATTAAAATACCTTTCTGACTCTATTGATAATCTATCGCTGTAGTAGTTTTTGATTAGACTCTCTGACCATGTAACTGATCTCTTAGTCGCCCTGATTTTCTATTTGCATAATTGTTTGAGTCTGTAGTTATTTGATTTTTTTATAACTTTTGCATCTTTCTAAGATTGGCGCATTTCTTTGTTTGGTTGTTGAAATTGATTTGTGGACTAATTGAATCTTTTTCCAATGATAGTCATGTCTCACTATACTCCTAAACATCATATTTTCCTCGAGAGTATATGATCTCCTGAGTGTGTCTAAAGTAGATTCAATTTTTGGTCTATATAAATTAAGTTCCTTGACATTATAAAGTCTGAAAGTGTATAATTGTAAATATGAGATGTATTGACTTGGTGTTATGTGAACATGCGGAGTTGAAGTGCGATTAATTCATCATCTATGTCTTCTTAGTACTATTTAATATTCATTATGGTTATATTATTCAAATTGATATTTTTTTATGTTATTGAGGTTAGATTATGACAGCTACAGTTTATGTCATCTCTTTTGCATATTAAAGCATTCTAACTTCAATTAACATATTTGGAGAATGTGTCAATACTCCCTCTTTAATCCGCATTCTTTATTGTGAATTGAAAAATGTTTAGTTAACTATAGTTATCATTGAATATATATATAATAGCATCCTTATTTCTTTGATCGACTGATTTCTTTCTTCAATATTAACTTTTAGTCACCCTGATTTTAGTCGCATTCTTTATTGTGAATTGAAAAATGTTTAGTTAACTATAGTTATCATTGAATATATATATAATAGCATCCTTATTTCTTTGATCGACTGATTTCTTTCTTTAATATTAACTTTTAGTCACCCTTATTTTCTGCTTGCAGAATTGTTTGAGTTTGTAGTTATTTGATTTTTTTTATAACTTCTGCATCTTTCTAAGATTGGTGCATTTCTTTGTTTGGTTGTTGAAATCAATTTGTGGACTAATTGAATCTTTTTCCAGTAATAGTCATGTCTCACTGTAATCCTAAACATCATATTTTCCTCAAGAGTATATGATCTCCTGAGTGTGTCTAAAGTAGATTCAATTTTTGGTCTATATAAATTAAGTTCCTTGACATTATAAAGTCTGAAAGTGTATAATTGTAAATATGAGATGTATTGACTTGGTGTTATGTGAACATGTGGAGTTGAAGTGCGATTAATTCATCATCTATGTCTTCTTAGTACTATTTAATATTCATTATGGCTATATTATTCAAGTTGATATTTTTTTTATGTTATTGAGGTTAGATTATGATAGCTATAGTTTATGTCTTCTCTTTTGCATGTTAAAGCATTCTAACTTCAGTTAACATATTTGGAGAATGTGTCAATACTCCCTCTTTAATCCGCCATTCTTTATTGTGAATTGAAAAATGTTTAGTCAACTATAGTTATCATCGAATATATATATAATAGCATCCTTATTTCTTTGATCGACTGATTTCTTTCTTCAATATTGATTGAAGATTAAATTTGAACTCTTTGTTTGGCATCGATTATTTCATAGTTCTACTTGGTGTTCTCAAATAAATGAATTATTAATCTATTTCCATTCTGGCTGCTATTCTAAATCTTCTCCTCAATCTTCAATTTTCTTCTTTATGCATACATTTTAGGCTATATTCTTTAATATAAGTTGTTCCCTAAACTATAAAATTCAGCCTTGTCTTGATAATTTGTTTCTTTTATTTATTCTATACTTCAGTTGAAAATTGATCATTTATGGGGTCGTTGAGTCTATGGTTGTAAGTTGGTAGTATAATTTTCTGAACTGCAACACTTATACACCCTATCTTCATGTTATCCAACTAATTCCATGCATTTTTAGTAAAAAATTTGTTGTTAACTTTAGTGGAGTGCGGCCACAACAGTAGATAGATATATATCTGATTTCTCAATTAAAGTCTCGTATATATATATATATATATATATATATATATATATATATATATATAATGAACTATATTATAATTCCTATCATATTAGGTAGTAATTGTGGTTGATTTGTTATATATTAGTTTATACGCAAATTGAATCTGTCAATTCATATTACTCTTAGTAAAGAACAATTTTAGAAATTGGTTAATTTTAAATGGGATAACTTTTAAATTAGTGAAAGAGTTAAGAGTTTATTCGAAGCAATTTTAGTTTATTAAATTATAAAATGAATGCAAATATTTAAATGAGATTGTTTATTTGTAAATGAATATGGCTTTAAATTAATGACTTGAAGTATTCTTTTATTGTTGAATAAATGGTTTAGTCTATTTAAGTCATGAAAATGTGGTGATCATATGTGATGGATAATAACATATTGGTTTAAGAGTTTACTTTTGGGATATTGAGTTTTTAAATTATCCATAGGCTAGGGAAACTTTTTGAATGAGTTATTTAATCTATTTAAGACATGATGATCATTTGATTTAATGAATTGTGAGAGAACCATGCACATAGTATTCATTACTTATGTGGTAATTGAGAGTAGAATATTTTAGATCATGATTGGATCGTAGATATGTTTCAATTGTTGAAGCACGATGGCTATCTTTTCACTTGATATGTGATATGTTATTGTGAAAGGAAGAGTGACTTTTGTTAGGGGCTAAAACCCAAAGTGGTGGAAAGGGTAACCTATTAGAAGTTATTAATTCAATGAAAATATTAATAATTGTACTTGGGATTCATTAATTAAATTTAGATAAATAAATGCCTCACCTATTGCCTTAATGCTCATTTAGATTAAGGGTAGGATGAGAAGGCCTGGAATGGCTTAGTCATGTACCTTGTCTCCTTGAGAGGTAATTCAATTCCACATGTGATTTTCTAAGGGTCGAGAATCGATAGAGACTGCCAGGGTAACTCTAGATGAGGGCCGATAGTCTAGGAAGATTCACCAGGGTAACATAGAACAAATATGTGATGACACTCTATCCTGAAGCATGATTGTAGTCTCTTGTGTAGAGTTAACTGATATATTGTGATCATCTCTAGAAACATAAGTTGCGAATGCTATGGTTTGATGTGGTCATGTCATTATGTGTTGTCAGCCTTGTAATGTAATGTATGTTCTTTGATTTATGTTTGAATTGTTTTTTGGACCTATCACTATCTCCTAGCATGATGGGAGTGGACCTATGGGTGCCACACGGTTGGGTGGAAACTGTACTACACCTTCATTGTATACTCTTATAGATGACATTATATTTGTAGTTGGTTCTTGTTACTTTGTTGATCGTGACATGAACATTGAACGTGTTCGGATGTGGATATTTGATATGAGGAGATCATTTCCCCTATTGTATATTTACCTCATGTTAATGAGCGTACTCATTGTAACATCATTGTGATGTATTGAGATTTATGAGAATCTCATTGAATGTAATCAGAATATATAAATGTCTTGAACTGTATAAGATTTGAAAAATGGATCATTTAAGAATGCGAATTGTACTCACACTTTATGATTTTAATATTTGGTGTAATCTTCTTAATTATCATGATTTAAGTAACGACATCTTGGAATCCTAAGAAATTTGTATAATCAAAAGACTTTTTTTAAAAAAATTATTCGAATAATTCTTTACTTTATGCTTTGTCCTTAGGATTCCCTGGCAAAGCATTACACCTACCCCTTCTCCCTCTCTTAGATATTTATCTCACTCACTCACTCCCTCTATCTCTATCCCCTCCACCCTTAACCTTAAACCCTTAAACCATCTATCATCTACCCTTAACCCTCCCTCCCTATATTTCTCTCCCACTCCCTCCCTCTCTCTCTCTCAAGTATCTCCAATATCCTACCCCCTCTCCCTCTCTTAGGTCTTTCTCTCACTCACTCACTCCCTCTATCTCTCTCCCCTCCCCTTAACCCTCTACCCTCTACCCTTAACCATCCCTTCCTTTATCTCTTCTCTCTCTCAAGTCTATCCCTCCTAGCACCCTCCCTCTCTAAGGTCTCTCTCTCACTCATTCACTCTATCTCAAGTCTCACCCTCCTACCCCTTCTCCCTCTCTTAGGTCTTTTCTCACTCACTCACTTGCTCTATCTCTCTCCCCTCCACCCTTAAACCATCTACCCTCTACATTTAACCCTCTACCCCATCTCTCTCCCACTCCCTCCCTCTTTCCCTCTCTCTCTCAAGTCTCACCCTCCTACCCCCTCTCCCTCTCTCGGGTCTCTCTCTCTCACTCACTCTCTCTATCTCTCTCCCCTCTTCCCTTAACCCTAAACCTTAAACCCTTAACCCTTAAACTCTAAACCCTTAATATTAGCTATGTATTAAAACATTATAAAAGTACAAATTTTTGGAGTTCTATTAGGAATTAAATGATAAATGACAATGAATGGGAAAATATAAGGCACTTTAATATTTTCAACTAAAAATTTAGTGTTTAATTAGGATTAGTGTTCACTTAGGGTTAGGTTTAGGGTTCAATTAATGTTCAATTTGTGTTAGGATTGAGGATGAGGTTGGGGTTTAATTAAGGTTATGAATTCAATAAGAGTTCAAATAGGGTCAAGGTTAAGGTTAGGTTTGGGGTTAAGGTTCAATTAGGATAAGAATTAGTGTTAGGGTTAGGATTAGAGTTCAACTGTAGTTCAAAGTTAGGGTTATGGTACATTAGGACTATTGTTCAAAATGTTCAATTAGGGTTAATTAATTAAGGTTAGTTTTAAAGTTCAATTAGGGTTTGGGGTTAGGGGGGGATTAGGCTAGGTTTGGGTTAGGTTTGTTTAGGGTTTAGTTAGAGTTAGGAGGGGTTAGGGGTAGATTCAATTATGCTTAGTGGTCAATTAATTAGATTTAGTGTTTAATTAGGGTAAGGGTTAGAGTCCAAATAGGGTTAGGGTTTAACTAGGGTTAGGATTAGAATAGAATAAAGTTTTGTGTTTAATTATGATATCTAGAATTTAGTATAATTTTTGAAAATGAAATGATTTGGACAGAAAAAAAATAGAAAAGTTGATTTTATATAGATCTTATTTGTTAATTTATTCTAAAATTCTAATTAATAATTGTTTAATTAATTTAAAATGAATATTTTATTTTATTTTATTTTATTTTATTAGATAATTAGTAAAACTAAATAGATAATAAATATTTTATGGATTTTAAAAATTAGAATTTAGCTTAATTTTATTTGTAATGTCAAATATTGAAATTGTAGATTGAAATACTTAATTGATTTTAAAATATTTATAATTAATGTTCAATTAATAAACTAATATTAAGACATTAATAAATATAACCCGTGGCATAATGTATTAAAGACGCATCAAAGTATTTATCATTCCTTCGACTTCACCGGATGAGACACGCGGTGCCCGCCCGTGATCTCACAATCAATAAAGAACTCGCAACTTTTAATCACGTGATGGTGGGCAACCATGGATCTCAACCATCGGCAATCTTGTTCATTCAACACAGTCGCCAACCTTGTTATTAACCATCAATCACCTTTCTACCGGGATTATAGCATCTCTGTTGATTTAAAACACGTGCATCTTATAACTTCTTTAGTAACCCACGGCATAATGTATCAAAGATGCATCAAAGTATTTATCATTCCTTTGGCTTCATCGGATGAGACACATGGCGCTCACCCGTGATATCATGATCAGCTGGTGGGGTCATCGCGGGATGGCGAGGAAAGGCTAAGATCACACAACGATTGATCTACAGCCATGCGAACTTGTCCCTCTGCAAAATAATAACATTTATTAGGGGAGAGGGCGCACTCAATCGTGATGATAATACCCATTCTTACCACATATTTATACTATATATTGTAAATAAACAGTCCAAATGTAAATAAAGAAAAAACCAAATATTGATAAAAAAATGGACCCATACTTAAACACATGAGAACCTCTAAATGTTATATGAAAAAAACATAGATACATTCATGAAGAAGTGAAATAAGTATTTTTTTGTTTCAAATAAAATATAACAACTCTCCACTATAAGTATATCATTTAAAAAATAAAATGCTCATTTAATAAAATAAGACACTCATTAATGAAACAAGTATTGTTATCATAGTGAAAAAATATTGTTCTTATGTGTACAACAATTAGGGTAGCAATTTACAAGCATTGGATAATTTTATATTAATAGTTTGTCCTATCACAAATATAAAAGGTGAGCACAATAAATAACATGTATTTTCCCATTAAATGTGAAGGATTTTCAAAAAGTTTTAGTGTTCAACTATTGGTCCATTTTTGTTCAATATAAGTTGTATTTTAAATCATTATGTGTTGTTTTTATAACAACAAATAGATTTTTTGTGTTCAACTATTAGTCTATATGTGTTGAATAGAAAAGGTAGAGATATCAAATATTTATGGTTATCAATAAGTATTTGGTCCACTTAGGTTGTATATTAATTTTAATTTAAATAGAAATATCATATTCTACAAGCAACAAATGATATTTTTTTGGTTCAACTATTGGGGGTTCCATGATTAAGTTTTGGTCGAACCTTTAAAAAGTCAAATTTTAGATACTTCTCAAAAGATCTACCGATGTGGTGAGTTGCATGATGAGTTACGCCTCCAAACTTTAGTTATAGATAAATAAGAGACCAGTCTACATTTCAAAACAAAAATGAAGGTTCTTCGATATTCTAGTCAATTGCTACATGTTGAGAAAGTTAGCCTGCATGACTATTGGGCCCTCTCCACTAAAGGAATAAGGGGACATCAGTAGGTCGACGAAAAACAATGACATAAGTTGTTTTAACGAGGGAACATGAGACCAACAAAAGACTTAGGAAAAATAAAGTCAGGCGAAGGAAATAAAACAATAAAACAAAAGGGGCCCAACCTAGACAAAGTGATGGGGCTTAAGTCATTTTAAAGCCTTCCCAAAAAGTAACAACCAAATATATCCCATCCAAGGTGTAAGATGAACACTAGGGTTTTACATGAAGATGAAGGTAAAACACCAACCTTAGCCTTTTTCCCAAACACCATAGATGACCAGAGACACAAGGTAGGATAAAATAAAACATAGAGAACAAAACTTTGAAGTTTCATCACTACCCATAACCCTAAACCCTAAACCATTAACCCTTAAACCCCAAACCCTTAAACCCTCTACCCTCTCTCTCTCTCAGTCTCCCCTCCTACCCCCTCTCCCTCTCTTAGGTCTCTCTCTCAGTCTCTCCTCCTACCCCTTCTCCCTCTCTTGGGTCTTCTCTCCTCACTCCTCCCTCTATCTCTATCCCTCCACCCCTTCCACCCAGTACCCTTAACCCTCCCTCCCTCTAACCCTTCTCTCCCTCTACCCCTATCTCTCTCCCCTCCCTCCCTCTCTCTATCTCCTCCTACCCCTCTCCCTCTCTCAAGTCTCTCTCCCTCCCTCGCTCTCTCCCTCCTAGCACCACTCCCTCTCAGGTCTCTCTCTCACTCATTCACTCTATCTCAAGTCTCACCCTCCTACCCCTTCTCCCTCTCTTGGGTCTTTCTCTCACTCCTCACTCGCTCTATCTCTCTCCCACTCCCTCCCTCTTTCCCTCTCTCTCTCAAGTCTCACCTTCCTACCCCCTCTCCCTCTCTAGATCTCTCTCTCACTCACTCTCTCTTTCTCTCTCCCCTCTACCCTTAACCCTAAACCTTAAACCCTTAACCCTTAAACTCTAAACCCTTAAACCCTTAACCCTTAAACTCTAAACCCTTAATAGTAGGTGTGTATTAAAACATTATAAAGGTATAAATTTTTGGAGTTCTATTAGGAATTGAATGATAAATGACGTTGAATGGGAAAATCTAAGGCACTTTATATTTTCAACTAAAAAGTTAGAGTTCAATTAGGATTAGTGTTCACTTAGGGTTAGGTTTAGGGTTCAATTAATGTTCAATTTGGGTTAGGATTAAGGATGAGGTTGGGGTTTAATTAAGGTTATGAATTTTGTAAGAGTTCAAATAGGGTCAGTATTAAGGTTAGGGTTGGGGTTAAGGTTTAATTAGAATAAGAATTAGTGTTAGGGTTAGGATTAGAGTTCAAATGTAGTTCAAAGTTAGGGTTATGCTACAATTAGGACTATTGTTCAATAAATGTTCAATTAGGGTTAATACTTAATTAAGATTAGTTTTAAAGTTCAATTAAGGTTTGGGTTAGGGTTGGGATTATGAATCAAGTAGGTTTGGGTTAGGGTTTGATTAGAGTTAGGTTTAGGGTTTAGTTAGAGTTAGGGTTAGGGTTAGGGGTAGAATTCAATTATGTTTAGTGGTCAATTACAATTAGATTTAGTGTTCAACTAGGGTAAGGGTTAGAGTCCAAATAGGGTTAGGTTTTAACTAGGGTTAGGATTAGTCGAATAGAATAAAGTTGTGTTTAATTATGATATCTAGAATTTAGTATAATTTTATAAAATGAAATGATTTGGACACAAAGAAAAAAAATAGAAAAGTTGATTTTATATAGATCTTATTTCTTAATTCTCTCCCTAAAATTCTAATTAATAATTGTTTAATTAATATAAAATGAATATTTAATTGTATTATATTGCATTGTATTATATAATTAGTAAAACTAAATAGATAATAAATATTTTATGGATTTTAAAAATTAGAATTTTGTTTAATTTTATTTGTAATGTCAAATATTAAAATTTTAGATTGAAATACTTAATTGATTTTAAAATATTTATAATTAATTTTCAATTTATAAACTAATATTAAGACATTAATAAATATAACCCACGGCATAATATATTAAAGACACATCAAAGTATTTATCATTCCTTTGGCTTCATCGAATGAGACACATAGCGCCCGCTTGTGATCTCACAATCAATAAAGAACTTGCAACTTTTGATCACGCGATGGTAGGAAACCATGGATCTCAACCATAGGCAATCTTGTTCATTCAACACAGTTGACAGCCTTGTTATTAACCATCGAGTACCTTTCTACTTGGATTATAACATCTTTGTTGATTTAAAACACGTGCATCTTATAACTACTTTAATAACCCGCGGCATAATCTATTAAAGACCCATCAAAGTTTTTATCATTCCTTCGGCTTCACCGGATGAGACACGTGGCACTCACCCATGATATCAGGATCAACTGGTGGGGTCTTCATGGGATGGCGGGGAACGGCTGAGATCACACAACGATTGATCTACGGCCATGCAAACTTGTCCCTCTACAAAATAAACCCATTTATTAGGGGAGAGGGCCCAGTACACGTGGTGCTCATCCATGATATCATGATCAACTTGTGGGGTCATTGTGGGATGGTAGGGAATGGCTGAGATCACACGACGATTGATCTATGGCCATGTGAACTTGTCCCTCTACAAAATAAAAACATTTATTAGGGGAGAGAGCCTAGTAGTCGTGCAGGGTGCAAAATAAAACATTTATTAGGGGAGAGGGTGCACTCAATCGTGATGATAATACCCAGTCTTACCACATATTTATACTATATATTGTAAATAAACAGTCCAAATGTAAATAAAGAAAGATATTTATACAATCCAAGAAAATAAGTTAAAATGTATTTAATAAAAATTATATATCAATTTTTTTTTCTTTTTTAGATGAATTAAGAGTATGATTTAAAATATTTTAATTCAAATAACATAAATGATAAATTGAAGTGGGAAAACTTGAATATTATTTTAAAATTTTGAGGTTTCATATTCATATGTGTGAGATTGATCTAATATTCCAAAAAATGAATGTTAAAATATCATGAAAAAAATAGGCATAGAATGAATGTAGAAGTAAAATTATATTTGCATATATTCATAAAATAAGATCTAATAAACAAAAAATATATGCAATTAAAAATAAAGGAAAAATAATTCAACCCAAATTTAGATAAGAGAGATAATTAGATTATATGATAACTTTAAGGCTAGGGTTAGGGTTTGATTAGGATTAGTGTTCGCTTAGGATTATGATTAGAGTTATGAATCTACAATTAGGGTTCAATTAATGTTCACTTAGGGTTTCTTTCTTGGGAGAAGTTTATTGAATGGTAAGTGTATTTTATAAAATTAATATGTCAAGAATTAATTTTAGATAATACTACGTGTGATTTTTCATATGGTATTAAATTGTAGATTAAAATTGATAATAGATTTCCTTCCTTCTTTTGCATTGTAAGCTACCATAATATATGGCCTTAAAATCCTATTCATATTTTGAGCTTTTCTAAACTATACAACACAACATCCAACAAAAAAATTTGTTATGCATTTTTTCCAAGCACAAATCCTTAGAATTCTTAATGTGTTACTTAGGTTAATTCTTTATTGCAATAAATAAATACACACTAATATATATATTATGGATTTGAGGGAAAATATTAAAATATTTATATATATAGAAAAATTTAAATGCAAGGGATTCAAGTACATACCTTTGCTTTTGTTAATGTTGATGAAGATACAAATCTTGATGAAGTGCCAAATTTGATGACATGATGATATAAAAAACTGGAATATCTTTGCTTTATGTGGCACTTGAAATTTTGTACAAAACTATAACTAACTCTACATCAAATTTGTGACTTTGGACCTATTTTGCATCAATAAATATGAGCTTTGACACATGCCTCCTAATCTAGCATACAATATGTACTTAAATGCTCAAAATAGTTGGGAGTAGTGTTGAGATTGGTGGATCTTTGGGAAGGTCCAATTCTTCACCTTTGTATCTCTCCCTATAGATAGAGGTAGAGATGAATATAGAATGAGAGAGGAAAAGGGATAAAAATAGATAAAGATATAGAGAGAGATAGAGGGAGAAATAAATATATATAGAGATAGGGAGATAGAGGGGGGATGGATATATATATAGAGAGAGCAAGAGATGGAAAGATAGAGATATAAGGAGATATATAGAGAGAGGAGAGAGAGAGAGAGAGAGATAAGTAGAGAAATACAAATAGATATGGAGAGGGAGATAGAGAGAGAGAGAGAGAGAAAGAGAGAGGGAGAGATAGATAAATGGGAAGAGAAAGACATAGATATAGAGATATATGGGAAGATAAAGGGACAAATAGGTTGAGATATGAAGATAGATAGGGGTATAGGGAGGGAGCAAGAGAGGGAGAGATGGGTAGAGATAGAGAGAGGGAGGGATAAAGGGAGAGAGATAGAATATGGGGAAGAGGGAGATATGTGTAGAGAGGGGGAGAGAGGGACAGCGAGAGGGGGAGGCTAATATAGAGAGATAGATAGAGATAGGAAAAGAGATAGGGAGATAAATGCATAGGGAGATATATGTATAGAAGTATATGGATAGAAAGAGATAGATAGATGAGAGAGGGATATTGAGTAGTATATGGATAGAAAGAGATAGAGAGATGAGTGAGAGGGAGATCGAGTGAGAAATAAAGATAAAGATATAGAGTAGAAGAGATGGAGTGAGTAAGATAGAAAGAGGGAGAGATTTCTAGAGATAGGAAGTGAGTTGGATGGGTAGAGAGAGGGAAACATTTCTACAGATAGAGGAGGAGGGAGGAATATAGAGGTAGAGATGAATATATAGCGAGAGAGGAAGAGTGAGACAAATTGATAGAGGTAGAGATGAAAATAGAATGAGAGAGGAAGAGGGAGAAAAATTGATAGAGATAGAGAGAGAGAGATAAGTAGAGAAAGACAAATAGAAATGGAGAGGGAGATAGAAATAAGGGGAGAGTGAGAGATGGAGGAGAGATAAATGGGAAGAGAAAGACATAGATATAGAGATATATGGGAAGAGAAAGGTACAAAGAGGTTGACATATGAAGATAGATAGGGGTATAGGGAGAGAGCTCAGATGAGAAGAGATAGAGAGAGGGAGGGAGAAAGGGAGAGAGATAGGTAGAGGAGGGAGAGAGAATATGGGGAAGAGAGAGACATAAAGTTAAGATGTGTCAATATTTAAGAATCCAAGTGTTTATTCTGAAATTCTTGCAAACATTGTTAAATTTTTAGCTATGTTCAAGTATAATTGTTAGATCAAAAAATGACCTTTCAGTTGGCACAAAATTATAGGTGACATAAAGTTTTCAACCAAATTGATGAGAATATATCCAATATTTAAATATAGTTTTATATCCTTCCTATAGCAATCTATATTTATTCACATATTCCACCCAAACTCAATCTCTCCAAGTGAGGTGTAGGCAAGCATATATGCAATATGTGATGTTTCTGCTAGACGATACTTACAATGAACTCCACCAAGCATGCTTGTAAACTCATGAAAATGATGTAAAATATTTTCCTCCATGACAATATTGTTAGCTACATTCTTCCTTAATGACATCTTTAGCTACTTTAAATTAGAATTTAGAATCATCATCCAAGGTTGGGTATGATATAGGAAGAGATCCTGCTTTTGTTCTCTTTTTTGTCTTCATTTTCCTCCACGAGCATGTTTTCCCAAGAGGAAACCAAGGAATCCTTGATGGTGTTAGGATTATCATAAGTTTATCCATAACCATCTTCAATCTTCATATTATATTTCTTTGCCTTCTAATTTTGCATGTTAAATGAAAAAACTTGGTTTTACACCTTATTTAGGTCATCTCATCCTTGATTTTTGTCTCCAATAGATTTATTTAAAACTATAGACACCATCCAATTTAATTATGAGATTCCTCTCTTCTTCTATTAGGATGTAAGAAAAATCATTTGAGAGGTCTTTTTGGATCTTAGTCATTCTACTTTCAAGGAGATCCTTTCTTTGAAAAGGTTTCTAAAGACTTGGATATTCCACTCTTTTAGTCTGAGTTTTATGAATTTTAACTTTTGATTGAATATGCACATATTAGTGCAATGATCAACTATTTTGGTGAGCCAAGAGTCAGTGACAACCAGTTCGAAGTTTGAGTTTTCCATCTACACTTTTTTAAACTTGAAAGACACTCTTCTAGGGAATTTTTCCTTGTCTAAGAGCCTGTAATCCGAACCAACTTCAAATAGGGTTACAATTAGGGTTCAAATAGTTTTATGGTTGGGGTTAAGCTTCAATTTGGGTTAAGGTTCAATTGATTAACAATAAGCATCTTCAGAAGAAGGATATCTCTCGGTGTACTTTACATATATTTTTAAAATATAGGTATGCTAGTGATAATACCCAGTCTTACCGCATATTTATACTATATATTATAAATAAACAGTTCAAATGTAAATAAAGAAAAAACCAAATGTTGATAAAAAATGGACGCATACTTGAACACATGAGAACCTCTAAATGTTATATGAAAAAAACATAAATACATTCATGAAGAAGTGAAATAAGTTTTTTTTTGTTTCAAATAAAATATCACAACTCTCCACTATAAGTATATCATTTAAAAAATAAAATGCTCATTTAATAAAATAAGACACTCATTGAAACAAGTATTGTTATCATAGTGAAAAAATATTGTTCTTATGTGTACAGCAATTGGGGTAGCAATGTACAAGCATTGGATTATAGTTTGTCCTATCACAAATATAAAAGGTGAGCACAATAAATAACATGTATTTTCCCATTAAATGTGAAGGATTTTCAAAAAGTTTTAGTGTTCAACTATTGGTCCATTTTTGTTCAATATAAGTTGTATTTTAAATAATTATGTGTTGTTTTTATAACAACAAATAGATTTTTTGTGTTCAACTATTAGTCCATATGTGTTGAATATGTGCTGCAGAGAGGCCCAAAGCATTTATGGCTCTCTCTCTCTCTCTCTCTCTCTCTCTCTCTCTCTCTCTCTCTCTCTCTCTC
>VDFB02000013.1:216777477-216962040 GCA_007258455.2 Sequoia sempervirens
CCATTCCAAGTCATGATTCATTCACTACCTATGGGATAGGAGGAAAAACCATTGTGGCTAGAGGAGGAGCCTCAAGAGGAATAGTTGAAATGGTGGATGAGGTGTTTCTAATAGATAGTTGATCAATGTGGATAGCTTCTAATTTTTTATAAGATAGATAAAATCATCACAAGGTAAAATGGGTTGGGCTAGTTGTGGCCAAAAGTTGTCTAGGGAAAAGTTTCCACAAAGAGACAAGGGCCTAAACCCACTATGATGTATAGTATATATTGTCCTTCATATGGAAACCTTAGGAATTTATAAATGATAGATGGGACCACCCTCATGAAAGTGAGCCATGGATAACCCAACTCCACATGAAATTGATTTGAGGTAGGAATAATGGCAAAAGATACATCAAATATTTTTGTTTCGACCTAGACACAAAGGGTTAAGGTACCAATGCTAGGGTGATTATAACTATCATATTATCTAAGTGATACTTTTAATTTCTCATACTTGTATTAGTACACATCATGCACATAAATGAATTCTTTTGTGATTACATTAACCAAGCATATTGGATTAATGAGTACTCCCTTGTGGGTTTGTCATTAATTCTAGCATTAATATAAAGAGGACTATCAAGTGTATTAATAGAGGCATCAATATGGGTGAGGGTAATATCCGAAAGGAGTTTATGTTGTTATTTGTGAGGGTGCACATATATCATGGCAACTATATCATCCAATGTTTAATTTCATGATCAGGGATTATGGAAGTAGGCAATGTATTGAAAAATGGTTCTATAAGGTTTACATAATGGCTAAGTAATGGGTTGGTATAAGTTTACAAGTTTTGATTTTGAGGTGCAACAAATTTATTTCCTTTATCATTCACACTAGCTACCTGGATGACATTAGAGTCAACGATATCTTGCACTTGGTGCTTAAGATGCATGCATCACTCGGTGTCATGCCCAAGTGTTCAATGATATTGATAAAAGGCCTTTAGGTAAAAAGGAGGTAAAGGTTTGGCAATGTCCATGAGATGAATAGGAGGAAGTTAAATAAAATTATTGTTAAGTAATTGTAGCATGATGTAATGCAGAGATTTGTAAATTTATGAGAATTATTTGTTTCAAATGGTTTAAATTGGTAGGGGGTTGTAGTAGAAGGTGTTGCTACCACAACCTATGCTTGGATGTTATTGGAAGAAGGAAAATTTATAGATTGATAACATTTTTGTTTTGTTTCTCAAATGATTGATAATAAGAAGTAGGAGCATTTTTTGATTGAGCAATAGGAGTTGATGATGAAAAACCCTCATATTGGCTAACTGATAATTGAAAATCATGAAGAGCCATGCAAAGATATGTAAATCAAGGATATCGAATCAATATAATCTTATCTTGAATGTGTGGTTGTAAGTTTCCAATGAAAACTCATTACACATCAACATCCAAAAGGGAATATAAGATTTGAGAGAAGAGGGGTTAATATCACCCTATAAAGGCAATCACTTTCACCTTGGCTCCTTGCTTGCAATGAACCGAATTAGTTAATGTGATTGAAATTTGAATAAGTCTAAAAAATAATAAGATCTTCCAAAAACAAGAATTTACATTATAACTCCAAGAGATCTGAAAACCACTCTCAAACATCCTGAAACTATATGCATGAAATATAACTTAAAGTACATATACATGAAATAAACATTTAAGTATAATAAAGTAATTATCCATATGTAAATGTCAACTTATACTTGAATGTTTATTTCATGTATATAGTTTCCTTGATAGAAATACAAAGAAAAAGACAGAAAAAAAGAAAGAATTCACAAAAATTCATGCACTTCGTTTGGCGAGTGCCAAATTTGTTGCTCATCAAATGGGTTGTATTGGGAAATACCAACCCAAAGGGTTGGATTTTGTCTTGGGCATCGACCATTTCATGCCAAGGACATTATTTTATAAAAGGGTAACAAAATTTCACACATTTTTAGCCATGCTAGCCATCAAGTTTACACATCTTTCAATGCAAGTTTATAAAAAATTGTGATGATGTTACACTCTCTATTACCTAAATAACCATATGTTTTTTTAATATTTTGATTATGTTGAGGTTTTCATCCATAATGTCTCTTGTTAGTGCCTCCATTTTTTGTCAAAAACCAACATGTTTTAGTTTTGGTATAGATTTTTACTCATTCATTGAATTTTGAAACAAATTACATTTTATAAACTAGACTTCATTCTACACATAATGGAAAAAGTTGATTTTCGATTAGTTTTCAAAATTTTTAGGCGGGAGAATGCTCAACTTTCATCTTTTTAGGATGTGTCCACTTCAAAAATTCATAAAATATTATATATTCATTAAAAAAATAACTAAAAAAATTGGTATAAACTACATGGTGTTAGCTAATTTCTCACTATTCGGGCTTTTGAAATTCTAAAAAAAAGTTAACTTTTTAGGGAGGTCACAATCGACGCTATACTTTTTTTTGACAAAACAGGACCACTTTTGGTGGGCCCCCTTTTTGAAACCCTTAATCTTCATTATTTTCAAAAAAAAATAGTAGCTTAGAAAGTAGATTTGAAGCACTACAACTCTTGTTTTTGTTGCATCTTCAAATTTTGAGCATAACTAACTTCATTTTCTCATGAACATCAAACTTTGCTGATTTTAGAAAAAAAAAAGAAAAAGTGGCATCTTAAGAGCCATTTTTGTGTCACAACTTGGTGCACTTACCCATAATTCTCTAAAAAGTAGCATATACTCTTAAATTTACTAAAAAATATATATATTTCTACCTTGAACTCCATTGGTACTTGAGGACTTGAACTACACAATTTAGCAAATTCCCTAAAGTTATTTGAGAACATCATATCCTTACACAAATTCAAATTAAAGACAAAATTTTCACAATCCATAATATTAATATATGTGTTTCTAGATACTAATTATATGCTCAATTACAATAAATTAAGTCAAACAAGTTTTAGATTATAGAGTTGTCCCAAATTGTATTCACAATTTACAAGTTCATATTAACATATCAAAACTATATTTGCACATGCAAAAATCACTTCTACACTCACGAAAGTGAACCTTGAGATTGCGTAATCAAATTCATAGATCAATAATAGATTATAAAATTCTAAAACCTCAACAAATAGTTTCATAACCTCTAAACAAAAATATCTACACGAGAACTAAATCTATCCACATATTTCATTTATTTGATTCTATACATTTATTAAAACATTTAATTTGACATTTATTTTAATTGTATATCCTTTGTTTTAAATTTAAATTAATTGCCAATTAAATTAGTTTAATTAAAAGTTATCTATGTGAATGATTTTATTCTAACAAATATATTAGACACGACAAAGAAAATCGTCATCATGAAAATAATGAAGATGTCAACAACCAAAATTTCCCTTTCAATTTTATGGAGACTTAAACAATTTTTGGTTGTACTTCATGTGTAAAAAAATGATAAGGTCCAATAGTTCTCCAATGTAACTTCTCCTAATACAGGTAAGTGATTAATAATTTTTGTTTTTGACAAAGGTTATAAGAGGACTCACCTTATCAAAAGAGCTAAGCTTTGGATCGTTGAGCTAACCTGCTCATTAAAAAAAAAATGGTTATCGACAAACATTAGGCCGAGGCATACACACACAAAGTTGTTCACATGGGTTTTCTTTATGGTGGTGGCATCATCGGGCAAGATACTCTAAAATCCCATATATATATATCAAAAATCCAGAATAAATTCTTAAGGTATGGTAACACCTTATAAAGCTCCTTATATAAGAAGTCAATTCATGAAATATTAAGAGGACCTGGGTTGTCCCAATGAAGGCCAATTTATCCCCTAATATGATTATTTACACAAGTATTCCACATGGCCCAATATAGCTAGCTTAAGGATGTGTGACGTGCGTGTCAATATATCTATCCACCTAAACACATTAGAATATCATATCCCTAGGAAAAAAATAGATGTATGTTGACATGTATGTATGGTGTTAATATGGCTTTGATCAATCATAGACCAATGGTAATATTGAATTGTTTGTGATCAACATGCATGTCCTCCTCTTAATTTTTTGGAAGAACATATGCTATATCCTCCAACACCTTTATCCTTCTCAAGATAATAGGAATCAAAGGAAACATTAAAAAGAGGGATTAATAATGTGGATATGCACTGTTGTGAATTTCTCAATTCTTCTAAACACCATGTAAATTTTGTGTAACCACTTGGAAAGTTTGGAAGGAGAATGAGACTGTTATTATAATCTTGCTAAATTCTCAATTCTTTATTTTTTGAGTGTAATTTTGTTTTAGAGTAAAGTAGATTGATGGGATTCAATGAGAGTAATTTTGAAAAATATTGTATCATTTATACATACTAGTAGTATCAATTAAGATAACAATTAACTAAAATTAAGCATAATTGTTGGTTTCACATTGTGGATTCTTAATATTTGTAACATTTCTTCTTTTTAGATTTTTGTTAGTATTATTATATTGTACCTATTCTTATGTTGTCATTTTTTATTCTCATTTTCCTTATAAGTTTAAGAGTAGGGAATTTGTGTATTACCTATGGATTTATAAGTTTAAGAGTATAAATTAATAGATTAAGTACATGCAATAGAAAGTAAGATAAATGACAATCTTTACAAAATATTGTAAGGGATTATAGAGACTTATTTTTACCAAAGAATATTTAATAATAAGCTGTGTTGTACCATACATTTGAGCATGATATGAATATGATTTGTGATGATAGAAATGAATCATTCTTTTTTAATAGATTAATTTTTCATATATTTTAATATGCTAAATGTTGGTTCATCGATGATATGTATTGGAAGAATTATTATCAATTTAGGATTATACATAATTTATATATGTATTAAAAATTATCTATATCAAAGAAAAGATTATGTAAGTATAGTGATCATGCAAACAACTTCAACTTATTATTTTGAAGAGAAAGTGCATTTTTTTCTTTGTTTTGTTATTATTAAAATTTACACATAGTATATTACACGTGGAAGAATAAAAATAGTGTACTCTAAGGTCCTAGTAAAGTAATTTCAAAATCCAACATAATAATCACCAATAGGTTCAAATCTATGGTTAGCCCTTCTCTCAACCTCAAATTTAATTTAATTATATCATTTAAACTAATCTTGTCCTCAATTTCCTCATACTCCCTTCCTTCATCATCTGAAGTGAAAATTAGATGTAGGGTATAACATACCATGAATTTTAATCAACTAATTTAACCTTACACATATTTTCTCATATAACACTCAAAAGCATAATCTAGGGTTTCAAATCTTTTGTTGATATATTCTTGAAAAATCTCAAAAATGGAATTCTCAAGCTCATTTAATCTATCCAATTTAATGTTAGATAAAATCCTATAACCAAGATCTCTAATGACTAATGAATACCCTATATGACGGTCCCTTTTACAAACCCTCTAAACTCCATCTTAGGTTTGAAATCATACTATTTTCATAGTGCAAGGTAAAATTGTGAGGGAATTTTAGGGTTTTTATCTTCGTAGCTATCAAATGCATGCCACAAATTATGTACTAAATTGGCCTATGATTTTAATAATAGAAGATGAATTTCATCAAAGGAAGTGAATTTGAGAGTACCATTTGTGTTGATCGATGTAATATAGGTGCTCTAGTTTGGTTTGGGAAAAATATTTTTTTTTAGGGTTTTAATGGAGTCTTTTATGACCTTTTATAAATCTATAAGCACTACTATATGGTCCTCCTCCTTTTTGTCAAGGGTGATAATATTTTATTTGGAGATCTAGGCATGTGATTCTTGAAAGGGAACTTGCAACCATTTAATGCCAATTTCCACATAACCCAAAAGAGAAATCTATGCAAATAAGTACTCAAAATCTACATGCAAGAGAATAGACAATATACCCATGAAAGAGTGACACAAGATATACCCTGGGAAAACCCTCATAGAGGGAAAAATCCATCCTCCAAAAGCATCCATGTTCAATGTACTATTCAACAATAAATATTACAATACATCTTCAAAGCCTCCACGAACACCTCTAAAACATCAAGCCTCTTCAATGCATCCTCCATGTGTCTAAGCATGTAATTACACATCTCATGCCATGCTTCACATATGCACTCTTCATAACAAGATTCAAAACCCCAACAAGCTGCCCTTAGACAACTACCCTTGTATTTGCTTTTATAGAAATAAGCTCACACAAAACCACCAAGTGGTATTACATAAAAAACATGTGACTAAAACCATGAGATTACAAAACCATGACTCGACATTTAATATTGGGTACTTTATTAAATTACTTTCCCTAATATTAAATAAATACATTTTCACAACTTACATTATGTCCCAATATTACATACAACATAAAGTGGCCCCAAGAATGTTAACTCTTAGCAATGCACGTACCTCTAGGTTCCCCTAGGTGCACTACACACATAATAATAAATTAAACATTATGAACATTATGCAAGGTGTACAACACCTAATTCCTAACAATTTGTAACTCACTGTAGCAATGCAACAACATCCTCATTCATTTTATGGGGGAATGATCATTCAACATCTAATAGAAAATTGATGAATGATTCAAACAAGGGAAGGATAATCATTTTGATTTAAATGTACTGAAAACATGGACAATTCTATTAACTTTGACATGGCATAATGTTTATATATTATTAGAAGTAAGACAAGTCTATGTCAAAATAAACAACCTTCCATACAACAATAAGTTAACATATATTCTATTCACAATGCTCTCCCTTTCTCCTTTTCATACACATACAATTCTATATTTTATTAAGAAAATAATATAGTTTAGATTTGTCCAATATAATTCTCTAAGAAGGAATAGTAGCATAAACTCTTAAAACATATATTTCTACCCTGAACTCCATTGGTATTTGAGGACTTGCAATCCACAATTTAGCAAATTCGTTAAAGGTATTTGAAAAACATCCTATCCTTACACAAATTCAAATAAAATAAAAAAATCACATTCAATAATATTTATATGTGTATTTCTAGATACTAATTATATGCTCAATAATGAGAAATTAAGTTGAACAAATTTTAGATTATAGAGTTGTCCCAAATTGTATCCACAAGTTACATGTTCATATTAACATCCAAATATCACTTCTACACGCATGAAAGTGAACCTTGAGAGTGCATAATCAAATTCATAATTGATTATATATTTTTAAAATCTTAACAAATTGCTTCCTAACCTCTAAACAAAAATATCTACATGAGAACTAAATTTATCAACATATTTTACTTATTTGATTCTATATATTTATTAAAACATTTAATTTGACATTTACTTTAATTAACCATCCTAAGTTTTAAATTTAAATTAATGTTGAATTAAATTACTTTAATTAAAAGTTATTTATGTGAATGATTTTAGTCTAACAAATATCTTAGACACGACAAAAAAAATCAGATGTCAGGATGAAAATAATGGAGACATCGATAATCAAAATTTCTCCTTCTATTTTATGGAGCCTTAAACAAGCTTTGGTTGTATTTGACGTGTAAAAAATATGATAAGGTCCAACAATTGTCCAATGTAATCTCTTCTAACAAAGTTAAGTGATTAATAATTTTTGTTGTTGACAAATTTTAGAGGCTCACCTTGACAAAAGAGCTAGCTCTAGATCCCTGAACTAACCTACCCAAAAAGGAAAAAATGTTGACAAATTGCAAGCCGAAGCTCACCCTGACGACAATGTCTACCCAACCATCAGAATGCACATTTGACTATATTCATTAATTAATTGAAAATATATAATACCTTGTCTTACGATTTTTAGTAAATTAATAAATACAACCAAATGTGTAGCTTGATGGTTGCATAAACAATGCACACCTTGACATTGAGCTGTTCACGTGGGTTTTTCTTATTGTAGTGGCAAAGACCCTACAAGTTGCAATCGAGAGCCTTGGATTCCACTCCCTACTTGGAAGGAAACTTGCGCAAGTTAAGAGTCTTGTAGATGTGATAGGTGGACTCCACTGTCCACTTTATAAGGAAGTATGTGGTATGGGTAAGGAATCTTGTCTATTTCCATTTTACAAGTTTCAAAAATACCCTTCCTAGTTTTCCATATTGAATGGGACCGTGAGAGCATTTAAAAAAGTGGGAAAATTTCCTCCTTTATTAATAATCTTTTAGTTGATAGCCTATAATTTGCCAGTAAAGTATTTTAACATTATATAATTAGTTGGTTATATAACAATACAAATTTATACATGTTTTGATTTAAAATATGAATTTTGATTTGTACAAATAATTATTGTATCGAATATAACTAGATATAATGTTATTCAACAATTTTTCAATTTTTATTGAATTTTTTTCATTTTAAAAAAAATTAAACCTATAAAGATATTTCAACCATTTTAAATAAAATACCAATAGAAATAGACCCAAACCATTAAAAAATATCTATATATAAATTTCTCCACTATAGACTTCATTAAGAAACTAAACAAACATTTTTTAATTTAAAATCCTCACAATTATCCAATTTCACAAAATAATTTAAAAACATAAAAATATTTTCATAGACTAATTCATAATAATCCTTTCTTTATAAAAGACTCCAAAGGATAAACCACTTGAAGCATTGGAATTGAAACAAAAGTAATACTTTTTCTTAAAAAAAATCTCATTTGAAGCATTGGAATTGAAACAAAAGTAATACTTTTTCTTAAAAAAACATCTCATTTGAAGCATTGGAATTGAAACAAAATTATAGGGTTAGGGTTACGATTAAGGGTTGAGATTTAATTGGACTTAGAATTAAGGTTAAGGTATAGTATTACAATGGCATCCACCAAAAATCAAAATTCAATGTAAGGAAAAACTCTTTTATTTCTATATTAAAGATAGTCTTTAAGATTTTGTTTTAAGTTTTTTTTTTAAATACTACCAATCAAAGAGATATGCAAAAAAAAAAAGCTAAAAAATGAAAAAAAAGAAGATTTTTACGTTTTAAAACATATTTTAGTTTTGTCTGTTTAAATTGGATTTACTTTAAAAATGGTTCAATCATGTTTGAAAATGGTTTCGTTGGTTGCAGTAAAAAGAGAACAAAGATCCAGTGATTCAAGAAATCTCTATCAGGAATTCTATCAAGCATATTAATCCTAAGGTATGTGCCAATCCCCTTGATTTGAACAGGATTCTTGACCTAACCTGCTATTGCAAATGCACCATCTTCACAGATTTTCTCCAGCATTTATAACTGATTCTGAATCATTTTTCTAGCATTTCCATTTCTGATTTTCTTTTCTTACAAAATATTACATGGCATTTACAAATATTGACAGTAGACACAATAGCAAGAACCAAAAACATAGTTTTGAATGTACAAAGTCTTGATCACAACTAAAATAATCATTGATGACTTCTTAGAATATATGTCCATCCTCCGCGATTTCATCATCATCTCGCAAATCTGAAGCCCTTAAATCTAATCAAGCCAATTGATTTTCTATAATATTTCCATCAAAATTTCATTTAAGATACATAGATTTTGATTCATAACGTTCCACAAATCCTACAAAATATCTGCATAAAGCCGTAGTTTGCGTGTTGCAAAATACCCTAGATTGCATTTGGATGCCTCGATAAACACCATGAGGATTTAGTCATATTAACTCTCACTTCATTCCACAATCTGAATAGCTTGAGCAAGGGCCCGAGACTTCTTAGACTGAATAGAGGAAATAGGGGATACCGATGCTTTAGTTACTGCTTTCTACTGCCCCTCCACCATTTGTATCTTCAAAGTATGTCCTTTTTCCCAGCTTCAGACCAATATTACAATTGTCCCCTTATGTTTTACCCAAAATGATCTCTTGGGAATCTCTTCTACCCAATTGATTTCTCAGGCCTAGAAACCCAACTTTGGTGCTCTTGGAATCCAAATCCTTGCTTTCCATCTTGATTATGCAAGGATCTTTTTGAACTTTCACAGAATGATTCAGAGATTGTGTCTTCTTTTGAGTCTGTTCTCTCTACAACATCATATGCTCCAAATCCCAATAGTAAGGTTGCATGTCCTGGTTCATTAATGCTTGTGACAAAGTCCTAAAAAATAGAACTCGAAAGATTGTTTAAAAATTTCTAATGGACGTCTCAAAGATTGTTGGGGGTAAAGGTAATTTGTGATACCAAAATACAGGTAATTTGTGATACAACACTTTAAAGATGTGATACCAAACTACATTTTCTTTATTCATTGTATTTGTCTTTATAGCCAAAAGTGAAACAAAACTTTAAATACATATAACACCAACTTACAGTGCTAAAATGACAAATTTGACTAATAAAGCAAATGTAGGCTTTATGGTATAGCCATAACATAAATTCTACCTAGAAAAATCTAATCTTATGGTGTATATTTAAACTGAATTGTCCTTTTATTTTCTCGCTATTTATTTCTTCTACCAACAATTTGGAGAAAACGTCTAGGACATATGTTTTTCCTTTATTGGTGATGATTACATGTTCTTATTTAAATTGACTTGAAAACTATCCAGTTGATCTCTTGACAGGTTCATTTTGTTCTCTTTAAAGCATCTGCTTAGAAGGAATGGGTGGAAGAATCAAACAAGTTGTTTGAACAAGCTTAAATGTACAATCAATAAAGGAAGCACGATATTGCTAGATCCAAGTTATTTTTATGGTTTGGTTATTAGGCTGAGGTCCATCATTTTGACATCAATATGTCTGTTCGATCATATGCTACACAGTTAATAGTTTTTCATCCTTATCTACATTTATTTCCACTTGTTTGGAGTCCTTTATGTTTCTGCCATTTTTGATGTTGTATTTATTTATCTATTTTTTTGAATGAAAATACAAGTTCTGCCGTGTTTATGATTTCAATTGTATTGCTTAGATATGTATTCCTAGACTAGACTAAATAGAAGTATTAGCTTAATAATTAAGTTATTAATATTAAAATAAATAAAATATTTATTTAAATTGACCCTTATCTATTCCTCTCATGGCCAAATAGGCCCCTCGAGAAGGATAATTCTTGACGTATTTTATATATATTAATATTTAATATATGTATGCTAGTTCTGTCCCACCGTAAACAAGTGTCCCCAAAATTTTCTTTGAGAAGGATAAAAAATTCTTGCCTTGAGTTCAAGAATCTAATAGCTCTAAAACCCCGATATTCTTAGATCCACTTTTGTTGTGAAAGATTGAAGCAACAATTGTCAGAGATTGGTGTTGGTTCGTCTCATTTAAAAAAAAAAGGTTTTGGTAGGGTTTTGTAATATTTTCCTTGCAAACTTTTCCCATTTTTCTCATCGGCATCGTCGACAGCACGACACAATTTGTGCAGAATCTTGAGGTAACCCACTTGCCATGGTTTCAATGAGTTTTTTTTGGAGAATCTGAACGAAGTTGGATCATTATTCTTTGTGTTTTATTTCATTCTACAAAAATTCTGTTGTTACCTCATTTGTTTCATTTATGGTTTTTTCATATATGATATTATTTTAATATCCAGTGTTAGATCCCTATTGTCTCTTCATATAGTGATATCTTCATATAGTGATATTTTGAAGTGAAATGAATTTTGAGTTTATTTGGCAGTTTTAATATTTTTTGTTTATTTCATTTTTCTTGTTCTTGAGGTTATTTTATGACATTTTTCTCAATAGAATTATTTTGTATTGAATGATATCAGCTACTGCTGATGTTGTAAATAAAATAGTTGCCAAAACTATTTTCACATAGAGTGAATAGTAGGGATTAGACCATCTTCATATGTTAAACTTTCATTCTTCTTCACAAGCCTTATACATTATACAACACATTTCTTCACAATTTTATGTCATTATACTAGCTCTTGTATTTTAAAGACCAAAGAAGGCAAGGGATTAGTGTCATACTAAATTTTTTAAAAAATGTCTTGAATAAGTGACAAACAACTTGGTTTTCCAAATGGGTACATCCTCTACCATGGTCTGTTACTTGGTTAGAATTCAGTTGTACAATTAGATACTGATATGCTTTTGATATTATTACATTCTTTTCTAAAACCACACATTTATATTATTTTAACAAAAACAAGGGTGCTACATTTGAGAGATCATCTTTCCATAGACAACTAGAACTAGTATATCTGGTTTTGCATCAATTTGCAATGATTCAACATCCTTTTAGAAGCAATTCTAGACATGATTGTGTTTGGAAGGTCTCTCCTTAAAGTATTAGGTTTTTGTAAATGCAAAGAAGAATTCTCTGTCTAAAATTTTGATTCAAGGCTTTTGTATGCAAAAAGAATTGTACAGTTTGACCTTTATCTCTTGTAGTCTCCAATCATCCAAATTTCTTGTCCTACTGTTATTTTCCATTGCAATGCACACAAAGGGTCTCCTATAATCTATTTTTTAATATTTTATGCACCCCTAAAAGGTTTTGATTGTTTTTCACTATAGAAAGGTGAACAACATTGTTTCTTCTTAATGTAATTTATCACAGGTAATATCTATGAGCATTAACTTCTTTAGCCTTATCTTGGTTTAGTGTTATTCCTATTTGGATTCTCATGATACCTATCTTGAAACCTTGCTCAGAGTCTGACCTTAGTGACTTGGATAGGTGGCTTAAACCCACTTTGGAGACCCTCAAGTTGTTCTATCTCTACCTAGACCACTGGTGATCCTTTTCAAACTCCCAAAATAGGCCTTTACTGTCTTTGCATTATGTTTGCAATTCTCATCTTGATGCAATTGTATCCATATCACTGTAATCTCTCTTTTCACTAAATTATCATGCTATTTCAGTAATCATCATATTATTACTTGGTCTAAATAGATCATCTCCCAAATCATTGCCATTGTCCGCAACAAACCCCTATAATGCAGATAGATATTCAGAAAGTGAGTCATCGGAATCTACAAGTATCTCAACTTCACTGTCTCATCATTAGCTGTCGTAGAATGAATATTACACTCTCCAACTGTATCATCAGTTTCAGTGCTTTTTTGCGACTTGAAAGTAGGACAATTGATATATTTGTTTTTAACAATGCTGTGCAAGGATGCCTTGTTACCTTGAAAACAGGTCTAGCAATGCCCCATCATGCACATCGGATGTAGACAATTACCCAGTAAACGAATCATGCCAAGAGGGTCTGAATCCTACAGGCCAAATGTTAAGATTATCACGATATGCAGGTAGAGGAACTTTTGGTGAGAAATTTAGTGATGACTGATGTTGTTTAATTGCGTCTCTTATATCTATTGGAAACTGGTCCATGCCTGTAATTAAAATTTTTTGGAACTACCCTCGGGTTTGAGGTGAAAACAGTGGAGGGTTCCACAAGAACAAATGACACATGTTGCCATGAAATATCGATTGAACTGTGCTCGATCTGCAAACATCATCCTAGCTTCTTTTCACCTTTTTCAAGAACCTTGTAGATAGACTTTTCCTATTCTTTTGAGGTTGTAGATGGTATCACTTTTCAAAGGATCTCTGTCATTTATAACTGTCACCAACATCCCACTCTAGACATGACTTTCATTGACTATCTTTATGAGTGTCCACTGGCACTTGTCCTTTCTCTCTAACCATGTACCTGTAGACTGCTTTTTTATTGGTGGCCGCATCTTCTGCATTAAAATCTGTATGTTTGAAATTTGTGGATTCTCCTTGCAATTCCTTCTTCCCACTGGTAGGTTCTTCTGAGTTTAGACCTGTGGCATTGAGGTCTATTGATCCTGCTTCCAAGAAATAACTAGCAACATCAGGAAGCATGTCCTCTGGATGCTCCACAATTCTCTGTTAAATGAGGAAAAACCATCTGAGTATTGCACTTGGCTTCCAGAGTTCCAGACTCTAGTAAAAGCTTCTGAAAGTAAACACACCTTGAATCTACATACAACCTGGCATTGACATTGTCCAGACTCCAAAGCATATAAAATAACATCAAGATTATCCCAGAAAGCATCATGAAAAGTATTCTCAGTATCTGGGCTAACACAATTTCGTAATGTCTCCACCCTAAAATGTGGATTGATTGCCCTTGTTGCTGATGCTGCCACTTTTGATTTTCCCTGACCAATGTTCCAATCCCTAAAGAGAAATTGCCTACTAAGATTACTTTTCTCAATAACATCGTCATCTGTTATGGTCATCTCTCCATCTCACTTATGGCAACTCCCTTTGCCATGACATCTTCATTTAAACCTGCCTGCTCTTCACTAATACTATAAATTGAATTTGATTTCAAATTTGACAACTATTGTCTTTCAGCCTGCTGTTCCGAATTAGTATCTTGTGCTTCCTTGAATATCTGCAGTAGGTCGCTTTATTCCTTCTCAGTTTCTCCACTAAGCAGTTTGCCAAGAAGTGTAGATTTTCTTTCGGAACTTAGAAGCCACAGTAGTTCCTTTATTAGTGGCATTTGATCCACGAACATGAAGGTATGCACAGCATTGAACTTTCAAGCAACGCCCCCATTGGAAGAAATCTACAGACTTTTTGGCATTTCTCAGGCTTCTGAACTTCATCAAGTAATACCTCCTCTGTTCTGATGGTGATCGGTGGAGCATTGTCTTTGGTCTTGCAATTCTCGTCAACTTTGTCTAGAATTAGAGCCAAGGGATTATCTTCAGGGAACAAAATTTCAGGTCCATGAATAACTGCACCACCTGAGAATCATAGTAGGGATTTGTAGTGAGGAAGTGCTCTGGATTATTATTTGTATCAATAATGATTTTACCCAATGCATTGTGTACATGTACATCCAGACTTCCTTTGCTCACAAGATGCTCTAAAAGTTGTGTCAACGATCGAAGCCGGTTCCTTTTCTAGCATTCTTCAACAAGTGGTTCAACAGGAAGGAGAGAAAGAACACACAAAATAAGACCTTTGATGAAGGCCTTCGGACAATCATCGTGAAGCAGCTGACCAACAACTAAAGGAGCATTGCTTGGATTTACCTTTTGGACATAGCCTTGAATGTATTGCAACATATTGTTTGAATATAAGTAATGGGTAAGATCTGGTACAAATCCAAACCGATCACAAACATTTATCAGTGGGCGAACATCTAGAAGTCTTGCTTCCATAAGAAAGTTCTTTGTCTTTTCAGCATCATAGAAGTGTGACTCTTTGGTTACATGTTCCATCTCCTTGATTTGTCCGGTTTTGGCTGCTGCTTCAATTTATTTGAAGTGAATGTCAGGATCCTCACTGGAGCTCAAATATGCACCCAAGAAGAAATAGAGCCCTTAATAAGATTTGAACTCTTCAAACAACTTGATGCATGAATCTACACCCAGTTCTTTAAAATATTCCTTAGCAGCCTGGACAATTATTTGGAGATTTCCCCTCTGGTTGACAAGAATGAGATCTTTCATGCTCTTCTACAGTCCCTCTACTGTCATCATAAACACTTGTTGTCTACTGTCATGGTTAATGAACTCTATCCCTATCATGGCACTTCAAGAAGAGGTCATTGTGCAGGTCCTTCTGATGTTATCTGAGATGCATAGGTCCTTAGCACTGTTCCTGTTAATCTGAGTGTTGTCATTCTATGGTCTGTGCTAAAAAAGACAATACCAACCCTGCCTTCTCACTGTAGTCTGAGGTCTGTCCTTTAAGGATATCTGCCATCTACTCCTAATGTTTTCCTATGGGTTTTGATTCTATTGGATTTTCCTTCAAAGAAGGAACCTGATCACCATCTTGAATCAAAATAGCCCATGCCTTCAAATCCTCTAAATTGAAACTCTTATGTAATGATCCCACAAATGCATCAACTCTGTCCTTGTAGCATAGTGACTGTCCTTGTAGATGTAAAATCATTCTCACATTTCATATCATGCTCATCATGCCAAGGTCTGTGATTAAGTATTTAGATCTGCACCTCCTTAAATGTTTGCCTTGACACCATTTGATTTCATAGAGTTCACTCTTCAACTCTGTCAATCTCCCCATTGGCATTACTTCCAAAATATAAATGAGGAAGAGAAACTAAAAGTTCAAAAGATTTCAATAAAGAGTGAATGCAAACATGGCAACAGATGGGGAGAAAATCATATATTCAGTAATATGGGTGAAAACTCCAACGAACGCCTGGAATCTCTACATAACTAGTTGCTAGTCTCAGGCCATGACATGAGCCTCCATAGACCTCTGCAACGCGGTGCTATATCTTCCTTTGCATCCTTGTCTTCTTGCGACTCCTCAACACCCATGCAACGTGCCAAACCATGAAATCCCAATCTGAGATGTGTCATTACGCCTGCTCCTCCATTTTCAACGTGGGTGATCAAGCATATCTCCATTCTGCAATGTGGTGAAATCTTCGGCCGATAAGGTGCTTTCCCAGCGCCACCATGGGAGGACTTTTTCAAAACCAACAAACAAAAAACCCTAATTTTTCTCACTAGTTTCCAATGCAAATTCCCTCCAAAACTCATGCAACGTGGGGGTTTGACTAAGTGAGGCATTAGAAGCTTTTGACGACTATTGAAAGTCTTTAAAATACTTTATTTCCTTAGGAATAAAGGAATAACTCATTAACACTCAGGGGCAACTTGGTGTGGCTACCAGACCAAAAGGGAAAATAGCTTATTTCCTTAGGAATAAACAAATAACTCATTAACACTTAGGGGCAACTTGGTGTGGCTACTAGATCAAAAGGCAAGATAACTTAATAAGCTTTGAAATGGTCATGAATTATCTATGTTTTGAACCAATTTTCTTCTCTTTTGCAACATCTCCAATCACAAGAAGTTTCACTATTTGTAAAAATATGGGGCATTTGCTTCAATTTCGTTAACTTTCCTAGTTTTCTATGACAACATCTCTAATCATAAAAAAATTCACTATACTTAAAAACATGAGACATTTTCTTCAATTTCTTAAGCTTAAACCCCATTAGTTCACCCTTTGTCATTTAATGATTTTTTTATCAGAGACAAAAATAAATTATGTCTCACTTTGCTATATGCTCTTTTAAGATTTTATATTTTGAACACTCCGTTGACAATAGAAACATATATGCTCTTTTGAAAATTTCCTTTAATTGACAATTAGTTAGGACTCTATCCAGCCACCACAACTTCCATTTTCTATTCAAAGACAATCTATCAATTTTTAAGAATGCATTAAATTTTAAAGTATAAATACTATATGATTTCTAATGGTTAATCTGTTTAAATACATCATTAAATAGTGATTTTTTTCTTATTTTTAAAATAAAATTTATTTGTAATTATAATTGTTCAAGGAGAACAAGCAAATATATGTTTAGGGTTTGTCAATTTTTATTTGGTGATTGAAGAGTTAGGATTATTGAATTGGTGTAGTCATATATATAGTGATGAAATTTGTATATTTATGTTATTTTTATTTAGTTTTGTGTTTATTTTAAGGAAATGTTTTGAGAAATGTATATTTTGATAAGTGACCCAATTTTGTACAAATTTGATTTTATTATTTTCCTTGCTTGTCCACTCTTGTCTTTATGCACAAATCAAATTGTATTATCTAACATATTAGTTTAGATATAATTTTCTATGGACATGACCATTGGACCTATTGGACCTCCTTTGGGTGCAAGTGCTAGTGCTAGTTGATAAAAAGTAAGAGGGATGTACATCAGGCCTTTGGCTATTTTGGCTACTTAAAGATTTGCTAATGCTGTTATCTGTGAATCACAGAGTAAAATCAGTAGCCGAGGAGATGGCTGAGAATAGAGAGAGTGAGACAAAGGAGTGGATCCAAAGGCATTTAATAGTTGCAACTTTGATATTTGCTGTTACCATTGCTGGGCCGTTGGCAATTCCAGGGGGAGTGAGCAGTGACATTGGTATTCCAGTGTGCATGGCTTCGGCTGCACTCGAAGCTTTCATAATAACGAAAACTCTAGCCCTCTGCTTCTCCATGTTGGTAGTAATTATGTGCTTCCATGTGCATAGAGTGCTCTTTTGGTACAACTTTGAGAATTGTTGGTTCCCCCAAAATACTCTAGAGGAGGTATTTGGTGTAAAAACTATGGTCAAGTTGGTAAACTTCCTCGTCCAATGCGCGTTCATGTCAACTTTGGTTTCATATTCATTTGGCGTATATGTTTTGGTGGCACCAAAGTGTTTGTGGTTAGCGATTACCACTATCACAGCGACATGTGTCGTTCCTTTCGTGGGGGCTGTTTGGTAGATTGCATTATTTTTTAAATTGATTGGAGAACCTGTCAGTGGTGGCCAGGGACATGAGGGACCTGTCAATGGTGGCCAGGGACGTGATGAAACTGTTGATGATGGCAGCAATTTAGCATCTGCTTAGGCTGTTGGCTGGGCGCCTTACGTTTTGGTGGCACCAAAGTGTTTGTGGTTAGGTATTACCACTTTCGTGGGGGCTGTTTAGCAGATTGCATCATTTTTTAAATTGATTTGAGAACCTATCGATGGTGACCGCGAGGGACCTGTCAATGGTGGCCAAGGACGTGATGAACCTGTTGACAATAGCGGCTATTTAACAACTCGTCAGGCTCTTGGCTAGGCGGCCATCAGCTGCCGGGTGCCTAAAGGGTTCCTTACCCCTCTATCTATCTGTGATGAATATGTTGATGAATCTGTCAAAGGCAACGTCTACTCAACCACCAGACTGCACTTTTGACTGTATTTTCTTATTACATAGAAGGAACAATGGGTACATGCAAATAGTTCTCTACATACATGAAATTGTTTATTGTTTATTGTGTTATATTGTGTGCATTTGTGAAGAATAGACATGAGAGTGAGCAAGAGCGGGTAGTATCGTCCTCCAAAGTTGAAATTTCTAGTCCATAGATCTTATAATGAAAAGATTGTAAAACACACTAGCCCTCAAATGCCAAAGCACTCCATAACCATCATTAGGGGCATGTTCTTACATTTGACTACGTATTGAG
This sequence comes from Sequoia sempervirens, assembly GCA_007258455.2. Classification (NCBI taxonomy): domain Eukaryota; kingdom Viridiplantae; phylum Streptophyta; class Pinopsida; order Cupressales; family Cupressaceae; genus Sequoia; species Sequoia sempervirens. Next base: position 216,796,484 of record VDFB02000013.1, read on the forward strand.
GTGCATAAGACCATAGAAATCCTACAATGCTATTGCTATCACAAAAAGGCATCACATAATGAAAGAGAAACATATTTCAATTCATCTACAGATATTGTTGCCTTTATACAGCTACTCTTCCTCCGTTAAAAATTCAGGAGAGGATTTTTTTGTTGTGCAACTATTGTGTTTCCTTTTGTTTGTCACCTTTGGAGCATATGAGTGGTGCTGATTTTCTTCTTATTTGAAGCGGTGTTCATTTCAGGTATATCTACTATGGACCTCTTGTCGTATGGATAACTAACCATATAACTAACCCTTCTATTCTTTATGCTAGTGCTTTTGTGATATTTTATGGCCCAGGCCTTCTTATATAAGCTTTCAAGTAATTCTTTTATGTATTAGTCTTTGTGTTGCATTGGTATGTAAACTTTGTTGTTATTGAAGGGGTGAGCTTAAAGAGCGCATTCTAAGTTTTGATTGTTTAGGTGACTCGTGGGGTCCATTCAATGCATTCTTTTTTCCAATGTTTGTTTGTGTTCTCCTAAATAGTCTATTAACCATTATAGTCAACATTCAACCACCTAGTTCCCATGTATAAGCCAAATTAAACTCAAATTAACCATTCTTGTGCTATGGAAGGTTGGTGTATGCCCATAAATAGTTTGATTGCATAAAAGAAAGAAATAGCCGATATAACCTCTCATGGAAAATGGTTTATTACATCGAATGAAAGACATAGCTATGTTTTTGAGGCAGTCACATTGTTTCACCATATTCAATAAACAAGTTTCCAACCATATCAGTTTACATTTTCTAGTATACTTCCAAATTATGCTAAAATGGGAGCATTGAAACAGGGTATAGGTATCCATAGAAGAATAAAGGAAAATGAATTTTTAAGATGTAGTTGGAAATGCTTTAATAGATATGTATGCAAAATGTGGAAGCCTAGACAAGGCACATGAATTGTTTAACCAAATGCCTCAAAGAAATGTGGTCTCATGGAACGCTTCAAGAACTTTCAAGCGTATGCAACTAGCATGTGTAAATCCATTGCCAATAGCTTCCCTACCTACGCCAAAATGAGAGCTTTGGAACAAAGTTTGGAATTCATCCAAGGATAAAGAATAGAGTAATTTTTTTCAAATTTCTTAGTTGCAACTACCTTGGTAGACATGCTTCCAAAACATGGAAGCATAAATAAGGCACGTGAAAATACAAAAAAAAAAAAATTGGTCTCATGGATTGCTAGGATTGGAGGATATGCAAAATAAGAAGCATAGATAAGACATATGAACTATTTAACAAAATTCCTCAAGAAATGTGTTCTCATGGAATGCAGCGATTGCAAATTTTTCAAAAAATCATTTTTTACAAAAAGATTTAGGAACTTTAAAAAAAATAGCAATTGGTAATTGTAAAGCCAAACTCTATAACATTTGCCAACATCCTCCTAGCTTGTGTGAAAATTAGTAATAACTTTAATAAAGATATAAAATTCTACAAATCTCACTTTTTTGCAAAAATATTAATTTATATTGGTGAATCTTCCTTTTTTTGAAAAAAATATTAATTTTATTGGTGATTTAAAAAAAAATCACAATAAACTATTATAAATTTTTGGCGAATCTTGATAAAATATAGGAAAATGCATTAATTATCATAATGAATCCTTTCTTTAAAAAAAATTAAATTCCTATGGAAAAGTAAGGGCCTCAAGATGGACGTTTATAATGTCTTCTTGAATATTTTAAATCAAACATTGAATATATTTTATATAGTCCCTAAATTTTTTTCGCTGCCTATTATTTTATTTATAATCTAATAGTTTGGGTTTTATTTCAAGCCTCATGGGCATTGGAGCTTTGGGAGTATATTTTGACCCATGAATTTTAACTCGAGTCATTATATTATAAATCTTCAATGACCCAAATACAATTTTAGACTTAATGGAAGTTGGAGTTCCATGGTACATTTTAACTCGTGAAATACAATCCCAACCATTAGATTTTAAATAAAATCAATGCTAGTGATTAAAAATTAGTGATATGGCCCTAAGTAACCAATAATTATACAATATGCTTGATGAATTAATTTCATTTCCTACTATAACTTGTTAAATTTAGGTGAATATGATCTAATTAGGTATCAAATATTGGGGTAAGCTTTTGAGTTTAAAATTTTAATAAAATAAATGTTCTGGTGTTTTAACTAGGACTAATTTTTATTTTTATTTTTTATAAAAATGTGGCAATTTAGGTTGCCTTACAACTTGTACTATTAGCCAAATGGTGAATATTAGCCACTAAAAAATTCATTGGTGAAAATGGGATCTTTGGAATAGGGTGTGGACATCCATCAAAGCATAAAGGATAGAGCAATTTTGTCAGATGTTGTATTTGCAACTACTTTGGTAGACATGTATGCAAAATGTGGAAGCATAGACAAGGAGCATCAACTATTTTGAGACCGCATTTCTTACTCATTTATAAGGAATTATACATCCTTATTATATTCTTCACTTCTCCAAACATTTATCACTCATTTGTTTGTTTTTATATATCCTACCTTTTTCTAAAAAAAATGGACTTTGTTCCTCTTGTTAGCAATATGAGTTTTTCAATAAGGCCCTCTTATTATTTTCCATCAACTAGCTTATTGAGTTTCAATCTTTCAATCGTATTACCTTTTAAATGTCTTTAAGCAATATTTTCATTCATAAATTTAATTGCTAGTAAATCAACCAATTTTTTTATTTTGTTATCATTTCTCACCCAAGTCTCATTTAGATTAAGAACTTAGTTTAAGTAAAACATGTCAAACAATCTTTACTAGGAAGAAGGAAAAAAATAATTAATTGGTAGAGAATTTTTTATGTTTATGTTTACTTAAGCAAACTCATTTATGATAGATAGATTGCTAGTTGAATCCTAAGATAGATAATTGAAAAGACTTTTCTACATTTAAATTATGTAGGCTATCTATTTTCTATCTAGATTTGTAGTGAACTCGATGTGGATCTTAGCTTTCATTATTTATTCCTTTCCTCATTCTCAAAAGAAATTTTCTCTCTAAACAACAAACACTCATTCTAATGCCCAAAAATTATTTAATTCTACTTTCATTTTTTAATTTTGTCATCATTTCACAATTTTTTTTTTTGAGTAGACATAAACATAGTCACAACATATAGACATTATCACAATTAGGTTAGTGTCAATTTACTACACTATTGTCTTTGTCTTTTAGTTTCACAAAATATATATATATATATATATATATATATATATATATATATATATATATATATATATATATATTTTCTACTCAACTTTCAAATAGTATATAAGTATGAATCATTTTTGTTGCTCTTAATATAAAACATTATACTTCCTTCTTTAGCTATCCCTTTAACATACATTATCTCTTATAAGAACCCTCATCTAAACATATCCATGTATTTTCCTTTCTCTTCCTTCTTTCATTACCCTTCTTCCTTCATCCATTGCCATCCACCCCATATGATGTGCAACTCTACAAGTCTCACAATGATTACTACTTGGATAATGAACCCTTATTATATGATGCTAAGTTTGTCACTCACCAAAATTGACCACACCTTGTCTCTCCTTCAAGGTAGCTTACTTAATAATGTCACCCGATCCTAAATGTCTTTAGTCACACACTCCTTAACAAATATCATCATCATTTGTCTTGAGGGGATAGAGATATTACAAGTTATATTATATATTATCCACACTCACGTCCCTTTATAGTTTGGTTCTCCTACCTTCATCCCTATCTTCTAGCTAACCTCTTTACTTTTTCCTACTATTCAATATTCCTTCACCTAAATTTCCATTCCCACTCCTTCTCATCCAACCCACATTCCTACCATTTATGTATCTCTCTCTTTATTCCTCCTTTTAACTATGATCATGTCCCCTTAGGAAATTACTTTACCTCCTACCCCTCTACTCTGCTCTTTCAACTCTTACCTTTCACTTATCTTGGTTGATCCTATCTTACCAATATTTTCACTCCCTCTACTATCCTACTGTTAACCCCACAACTCTTACCACACTCTTATCAAAAAATAAAAAATATTACATCTCCTACCCTCAATGTCCCAACCTATGCCCCTAACCCTATGATTTACCACCTAGTTCAAGAAATGTCAATAATACAATGCTTGCTATATATTCTCCCATCATCTTCTATGTTAGGGGATGGAACATTAAACCTCCTCCACAAAATATTATGTTTGGCTATAATAAATCACCCACAAGAACCATAGTTCATCATTCTAAACATTGGCATACATGTATAATTGGATAAGCAATGCTAAGATACATGTTGAATCCTTTATAGATCAATGCGTGTTGATTATACTTTGATGATCAATTCACAACTAACCTTTTTCTTTGTTCATTAATGAAAAATACTTAAAAGAGTTAACTCTTTCTCTACTTATTCTATGGGTTTGTTCCTCTATCTGATTTATCTTTTCATGGAACACATTCAAGTCAACATAGGATCGCAAGTTAGTTTCATCAATGTTATAGATTGCAATCAAGGCACAAATAAGGTGGTGGATTTTATCTTCTATTATCAATGAATTCTTTCATATATCTCCTTTCTTCTTCTCAAATCTAATATTGAGATATTTTTTATTAGGAATCTTCCCAAAGCTTCACAATGAAAATATCTTGCATAAATATCCTACTTATATAATTCTTTATACCACCTTGTATGATTATACATAGGTGATAGATCATTTTAAGGTCATATCCTCCTTGACCTCTAATGTGTTTTTTTCTTTTACCCATCCTCTTTTCAAGAAACCAATAAATATACAAAGAAGAACATCAATAACACAATTTTATCCTTAACCCAACTCTAATCAAATAATTAAGTTTAAACTAACTAAAACTACCTTAGTCATCCTCCTCCTCATCTAAACTTACTATTTCCCTTTTTTCACAAACTAAGATGAAGCTAGAAAAATTCCCAATACAATCTTTCATGAGTTTCTTTCCAATAAATTTATCCAACTTCATCCTATCCAACCTTTGAATCCTAACCTCTTCTTATTCTTTCATATTCACCATTTTTTTTGGTTTATAGAACTATTTTTTCTATGAAACATGCCTTATTATCATCCTCTCCTTTTTTTTCTTAATTAGATCTTCAAACTTCCTTATCACCAAATCATGTTCCCCCTTACCTAAATGTTTTTTCTTCACTTTCATAAGATTCTCCTGCAACATGATTCTATTAATCCAACCTTAGGTAATTATTGAAGTTGTTTTTTCTCTTTTTCTTAAGTTTTTAAATGGCGTGTATCTCGAGTTTTACCTTTCTTCCTTTGTATTATTTTTCTGATTTCTCTTTTTTCAATGAGGATTCTCCTATTCTTCAATTGTTTTCTATATTTAATTTCTTACATTGTCTAACATTTTCTTCTCTACTTCAGTTTTTCATTACTACTTTGGCATCATATGTTACATTTAGACTAGACAACTATTCACTTTTTGATCATGATTCCAACACATTCCTATAGAACTATTAAATTTGGGACAGCTAGAAATATCACGTGATCTATCACCACAAAAATCATGTTTGGAATTTCCTCCTATTTTTCTTTTGTACTCATTAGCACAATGTCCTAATTTACCATAGTTGTGACATGTTGGCCTTTTGGTCCTTCCTCTTTATTTGGTACCTTCATTATTATTGTGGTAGCCTCTCCTACCACCTCCTTCTTAATAGTTATCATGGTCGCTCATGGAGGGTCCTGCATCTTGTATTTGTGGTACCACATTATGTATATTATTAAGTGGTATTATACTTGCTCTCAATTGAAGTTCCCACATGTCATGTGCTAAATAAGCATTCACTTCTCTTATAGCTAAACCCTATGCTCTATCCATACCCATATCCAAAAAATGCTTCCTTGGTCAATCCATGGAATATTGATTCATATTCATCTTCTTCATGAAGTAACATTGGACACCTATTTGTGCCATGTATGTCCCGCTTTATCTTTATAATATATACTTACAATCTTTCTAGGGGATTTCTCAAGTTCCCCTCTTAGTGTGGTGGGCCTCTTGGTGCCTTTAATTATCAGACATTCATTTCTTATATGTTCCTCTCTATTGCAATTTTTAAGCTAGATTTTACTTCTAGGTGGAGGAGAAGTTTCAACCTTCTAACCTTTCATCAAAATTTCTTACTTCAACATTATGTTTTCCAACTCTAACTTGAAATTATCAATCTCATCTTTTCCTACTAATTCATTCTCCTATATCTTTGACTAGGACTCTACTTTGATGATCAATTCTACTACATCCTTATGCAAAGAGGAAATCTTCTCATCTACTTCTACTATTATGTGAGGGGTTAACCCTAAAATAAACCACTCAATTCATACCTTTTATATCAAGGTTTCTTCTATTTTTCTAACCACACTTCTCCCAAGTATCAATCGAGTCCAAACCCTGCAAAAACTCATCCAACCCAAATTTTTGCAAAACTTGAGCATGCGGATGTCCTGCATGGTCATGAGATAGAAATTACCTCCATAGTAAGAAACATGCAGAAAACCGCAAACGCAAATCATGCTAGATTTTCTGCAGTCATGTTTAGGTGATTTTTTTTGTAAATTTCAATTTGTGAAACTTTGAGGGGTGTTCGACTTCGTCTTGCTCCCCTTCGTTTTCCTGCATCCATTTTCCCACAAAGTTTGGCTTTGTCTAGTTTTCCGCAAACTTTTGTTTGTGGAGATGTGGTGCATATGTGACTTTTGGATGTTTCATTAACATTATTCTTGTAGGGTCTAAAGGGGTGAAATTTCCACAAGAAAATACATCTGAGTTTTCTGCGAAAGGGGGATGACATCAAGCAGTGTTGTTTTTGCTGCAAGGATTGATAGGTCTTTATTTTCCACAATTTTTTTTGGTTCTTGAATCTTCGCAAAAGATCACTCTGCTTCAAAATTCTACAATTTTTGCTATGAGTGTTAAAGATGTAATTTTTTATATGGAGTTAATTGAGGATGCGTTTAAGGTTTATGAGTAATTAATGATTATATCAATTACATATTTGTTTTTAAGGAATTTGTTTAAGTTATCTCTTTCAAAGAATGGAAGTGAAAATATGTTAAGAGTTATCACATTATCAATTTCCTTATTACATGATTTGTCTTGCAGGTTTTATGGATAGAACAACAAAAAAGAAATTCGAGTACAAGGGAGTTGATGCTCTTTCAAGGATCACAACTAGTTGGCTTCTTGTCAGTGACACCAATTTGAGGCACGTCGACATGGAAGAGTTTAAGGAAATAATTTTCGATGATAAAAGGACCGAACTAGCCAAGAAGATTAAACAAAGTGGAATAGCACATGTTATTGGGTTCTCTTTTGTTGTATTATGTCTCGATCTAATCATAGAACCCTGAGAGCACTACCATGAGGCCTCTTGAAATATCATAGCTACAAATGAGAGAGTGTTAGAAAATCTCTTTGCTGACTCCATTAGCCGCACATTTGGGATCCCATCATTCTCAAACATGACCCCTGCTACCAAAGAACATGATACCAAAGTATTTTATGTAGATCTTGAGGCTTGCATGAAGCTGATAAATGATATGTGGATGAGAAAGCCTAAAAGTTCAACAAATAAACTACCCAAACATTTGTATAGAAGTGACTTTTTGGTCGAATTCAATGATCTAGTTACCCTACTAAGCAAAGTAATGTGAATTTGTTCAACTTCAAAATTTGATACTTGAATGTTTTATTTTGTGGAAGAGATATTAAGGGGGCCCACCAAGTTCTCATGGGCACAAATGATAAGTGATCATCTACATAATCAATTTTCTATGGTAAAGAAGTTAGGTGTATTTAATATGACTTCATACATGGTATATATTTTTGTAGCCAACTTTAGATATCGAGGGTTGACTTGTTTGGGTCCCATTAGCACTGGTCCAAACCAACACAAAGGATATGACTATTACCTTCAACTTCGATCACAAAATGCTAATAACCATTACAAGTGGGTGAACGATGCGTTCATCATGTTCATAGTCAAAACCTTGCAAGGAGATTTGAATAGAAGAATTTATTCCTCTATAATGGACATGTTGAAAAGGTTTAGGTATTGGTTAATCCAATTCCCAAAATTCACATAGTTGAAAAGGTTTAGGTATAGGTTAATCCAATTCCCTACAAGCTACCACAATAGCCAACAATAAAATCATAATGTTGGAAATGACGACAACTATGTGCTTCTCACCAATAGTTGAAAAGAAAGCATCGGGTAGGATTTCCTTATCCTTTGTCTTTGGAAGAGGTTTATATGCATGTCCCTCAACCCCATCGGTTGAATATTTTGATGTAGAGATATAGACCTTTGGGTTTAACTTCTACAGTTGGAGAGAGTATTTTGACCCTCTCGAGAAAATGAAGAATCAAGTAGAAAAGTAGTTCAACCATAAGTTAGATATTGAATATTTTTGGGCTAATTGCAAGGATGACTTGGAAGTTAGGAAAAGAGCCTACTCTAGGTTGACAATGGATTATATCAAGACACTTTTCCTATACCTTATTCTTGATCAAGTACAAGAAGATGGTAAAGTATTGGTCGAAGATGAGTATAACCAAGTGGCTAATCAGCCTATCCCACTCCCTGATTGGATTGAGGAGGAAGTGATTGACATAGATGTCATCAATAGGCCAGTCTTGAGAAGAAAAAGAAGTGGGTGGAAGCACAATCATTTGTTCTCTTGGCATAAGGAGTAGAATTAATGTATGAAAAGGTAGAAGAAAAGGAAGCCTCTTCTAGTGAAGAAGAGAAGATAGAGGAGCAAACTACCCCCAGTGAAGAGTCCATAGAAAAGGAATGGGCATTCCTTATAAAGCTAAAGGTAAGGCCAAAAAGATGAAAGAAGAAAGGAAGCCTACGACTAGGAAAAAAATGTAAAAGAGAAAGATTGGTGCAGAGGGAAGTAAGCTTCAACCCAAACGGACCAAAAGAGCAGGGATATCTACTTTGGAGCCCATTGGAGAGGAAAAGGGAGATGTTACGCCCTTAATATTAGTGTACATCAGGTTATGAATAGTCGGCTTGTGGCTATCTTAACTCTCTATTAAGTCATATTATCATTAGTATATTGTTATTTAGTTGTTTAGGTCGGCCTAAGACTTATATAGGTGTGTCTAAGTTGGCCTAGGTGATATCCTAGGCATAAATAGGTATATATAGGAGGTTGTGAGTCTTATTTCATCATCAAGTTGTGAAGTGTCTTCTCATTGGAGATATTTGGAGGTTTTCCCCCTCGAAGTGGCTTGTTATTCTTAGTTATTATCAAGTATTTGCAGCATATTTCATATCATATTCTTCTATTGTCCAAGTTATTTCATAACAAGTGGTATCAGAGCATGATCTTGGCACCGTAGAGGCAAGGTTTTTTCTCAATTTTAGAGGCGATTTTGGGAAGAGCATATCTTTCAGATTTTGGTGAATTTTTTTCTGATTTTTAAAAGTTTTTTTAAGAACATATTAAAGAAGCTACAGTCTATACTTCAAAAGAATTGGAGCAGAATTAAGCGAATTATTGCAGAATTAGTGTTTCTACACATTTTTTTGGAATCTGAATATCTCGCACATATTATTGAATTGGAGTCTTATTTTTATTGGGTTTTTGAAGACATACTAAAGGAGATTATAGTAAAAAATTTGGAGGAATTGGAGTAGAAATAAACAAGTTATTGAAAAATTAAAATTTTCACAATTATCACTCTCCACGCTACAAATCTGCTTATTTCTTGGAGATTTTTCTAGGTGAGAGTTATTTTGGCCCTAGTAAGTTACAATAAATTTTTTAGAGAATTTTAGTTTCATTTGTGTGATTTATTTCAAAATTAGTGGTCCCCATCATGACGGGGCCTGCAACAAGGGGCAAAAAGAATGTTGTCACTCCGGGGAAGACTCCTGATAAGGATGGGGTAACAATAGAGGATATTACTCCTAATGAGGAAATCAGTAAGGTCAAGGAAGACATTTCCTCAATGAATATGGATGTGTGTGACCTAAGAGGAGATATATCGGACATACGAAACATGTTAAGCATCTACATGGTTGAACCAAGAAAGGAGTTCTCAAGTGACCAAGGTGAAAATTCTAGGTTAGCTAACATTGACACAAGATCTAGTACTCCTATGAGATCTAGGAATTTATTTCCAAAAGTGGATATGCGGAAGTTTGATGGCAAGGATCCTCTAAGATGGATAAACCAAATGGAGATTTTTTTTGTACACCAAATCCCAAATGGACAAAAGGTCATGATGGCTTCCCTATATCTAGAACCAGATCAATTCATTTGGTATCGTTGGCTTTGCACTCATCGAAGGAAAAATGGGCTCACCGTCTCATGGTAAATTTTTACGGAGGAACTCCAAGCACAATATAGCAATAGCGTGACAAACAACTTCTTCAACCAGCTGGCTAAACTTCAACAAACAGGATCAGTTAAGGATTATATTCAACAGTTCCAAAATCTATCCTTAAGAGTGGATACAATTATGGAGGAAAACTTGAATGATTTATTCTTGGGGGGTCTCAAGGATCACATTCAACATGAGGTACGTATGTTTAGCCCTAGCTCCATAAATGAGTCTTTTATCTTAGCACGCAGGGTAGAGGAGAAGTATTTGATTCCTAAGAAGCAAGGGGATAATGTGACAAGAGAGAAAGGATATTCAACACAACCTACTAGGTTGACTCCACAACAAATTGAGGAGAAAAGAGAAAAAGGGTTGTGTTTCAATTGTGATAGAAAATACAGTCGAGGACATAAATGCAGTGAAAAGAAATTGTTCTATATTGAAGGTCTAAGTGAGGAAGAAGAGGAGGAACCCATACTAGAGGATGAAAGGGAGTCAAATGAGGAATCACATGATTCTCAACCAATCATTTCTTTTCATGCACTCTCAGGTTTTAGTTCTCCACAAACTCTCAAGGTGGTGGGGTTCTTAAAGAAGTAGAAGGCAACAATGTTGATCGACTCAGGTAGTACTCATAATTTCATCAACAAAAAGTTAGCTACTCGTCTAAATTGTTTTATATATCCAACTCTAGAGTTTCAAGTTTTGATTGCAGATGGCCGTACAGTTAGTTGTTCAGGGAAGTGTCATAGCATTAAATTATCCATGGGAGATTATCAAATTGATACCCCAATGTATGTGATATCCATGGGTGCAACAGATATTGTTTTGGGAGTACAATGGCTTACTACATTGGGAACGATTGAGATGAAATTCCAATAATTATTCATGAGATTTCAATTAGAAGGAAGGGTAGTAGAGCTAAGGGGGTTGAAGGAAAAATCCCCACAAATGGTAAGCTCTCATCAAATGCAAAAGTTGCTTAAGAAAGGAGTGGATGGATTTGTGGCCCCGCTATGTTCATTAGAAGTCTCTCAATCTAATGCTCCTACTCATCCAGATTTACAAGCTATAATTGATCGTCACTCAGTTGTTCTTGGAGATATGCCTAAAGGACTTCCTCCTAAGAGGGATTATGATCATGCCATACAGTTAGTTATAGGGAGCCAACCACCGAACATTAGGCCTTACAGGTATCCACACATACAAAAGAATGAGATAGAAAAAATTGTTGAGGAGATGCTAGAGGCAAGAATTATCAGGCATAGCCAAAGTGCTTACTCCTCGCCTGTGGTGATGGTACATAAGAAGGATGATACTTGGCGCATGTGTCTAGATTATAGAGTGCTCAACATGTACACCATTAAAGATAAGTTTCCTATTCCAGTCATTGATGATTTGCTAGATGAATTGAATGGAGCTATGTATTTTACCAAGTTAGATCTTAGATCTGGTTATCACCAAATTCAGATTAAGGAGGAAGATATTTGTAAGACAACATTTCAGACTCATGAGGGTCATTATTAATTTTTGGTGATGCCATTTGGTCTTACCAATCCACCATCTACATTCCAAAGTTTGATGAATTCCATTTTTAAGAAGTTCTTGAGAAAGTTTGTGTTAGTATTCTTTGATGATATATTGATTTATAGCAAGACTTGGGAAGACCATTTGCAACATGTGGATCAAGCATTACAAATACTTGAAGATCATAAACTCTATGCTAAGCCATCCAAGTTTGCTTTTGGTCTTAAGAGGTGGAGTATTTGGGACACATAGTTTCACATGAAGGAGTAAAGGTGGACCCTAACAAAATTAAGGCTATCATGGAATGGCCTATTCCAAAAACCATTAAGAAACTGAGAGGTTTCTTGGGATTGACAGGGTACTATAGAAGATTTGTGAAGAATTATGGTCGTATAGCAACACCTCTCACCATTCTATTGAAGAAGGATTATTTTCATTGGAATGAGTCTGCCAATATAGCATTTGAGAGATTGAAGGAGGCTGTGTACAACTCCAGTGCTTGCCACTCCTGACTTCACCAAGGAATTCATTGTGGAATGTGATGCTTCTAGAAATGGGATAGGAGCAGTGCTCATGCAAGAAGGTCGACCAATTGCTTTTGAGAGTCTTCAATTAAAGGGTAAGGATCAACTAAAACCTATTTATGAGAAGGAAATGCTAACAATCCTCCATGCAGTTAAACAATGGAGGCCTTATCTATTGGGTAGACACTTCAAGGTTAAGATAGATCATGATAGCCTAAAATATTTTTTGGAGCAAAGACTATCTTCTGAAGAGCAACAAAAATGGGTCACTAAGATGTTAGGATATGAATTTGAGATTGTATATAAGAAAGGGAAAGAAAATATTGTAGCAGACGCACTTTCAAGGAAGGATGAGAAAGATGAAGCCTTATTGTGTGCCCTTTCAATATTACAAGCAAATTGGTTGGAGGAAGCGAAAGCAGAGTGGCAAAACGATGTTGCGACAAGTAATCTCATCGAACAATTAAAAAGTGATCGTAGTAGTTCAGATAAGTTTTGTTGGAAGGGAGATACTCTTTGGTATAAAGAGCGTTTGTATCTTTGCAAGAATTCCACTCTTAAACACAAGATTCTCACAGAGTTGCATGAGTCTCCAGTGGGTGGTCATTCAGGATTTTTGAAGACATATCATCGAGTCAAGCAAGATTTTTTTTTGGGAAGGGCTAAAAGGTGAGGTTCAAAAATTTGTGGTTGAATGTTTGGTTTGTCAAAGGAATAAAGGGGAGACAATTAAGACACTAGGTCTCTTGCAACCCTTATCTATTCCTAGCTAACGTTGGGAAGGGGTATCCATGGACTTCATCATAGGGCTTCCCAAATCTAAAGGTCATAATGCCATCATGGTAGTCGTTGATCGCCTCACTAAATATGCACATTTCATTGCATTATCACATCCTTTTGCAACAAGTGTAGTGGCAAAATATTTTTTGGAGAATATCCAAAAGCTACATGGTACACCTAAGGTTATTGTTAGTGATCGTGATCCTATCTTCACTAGTCACTTTTGGAAAGATTTATTCTCATGTTTGGGTACTTAATTGACTCATAGCTCTTCATACCACCCTTAATCAGATGGGAAAACTGAGGTTGTTAATAAGTGTTAAGGATATCTACGTTGTTTCACTTCAGAGAAACAGTCTCAATGGGTAGATTGGCTACCACTTGTAGAATGGTGGTATAACACTTTTTTTCATAGCTCATAAAAAATGTCTCCATTTTTGGCACTTTATGGATATCATCCTCCTTCCATCACATCATCAATAAAGGTGTCACCAAGAGTTCAGGTAGTAGAAGACCACTTGCTTCATCAACAACAAGTACTTTCAGGACTCAAGGAGAATTTAGCCATGACACAAAATCAAATGAAACAATAGGCAAACCAACATCGTAGTGAAAGAAGTTTTGAAGTTGGAGATTGGGTCTTCTTGAGATTGCAGCCTTATAAGCAAATCTCACTAAAGCAACAAAAAAAGAATAATAAGTTGTCTCCAAGGTATTACAGTCCATACCAAATCATGTAAAAGATCGGTAGTGTTTCGTACAAGCTAGAGTTGCCACCAGCAACAAAGATACATCCAATTTTTCATGTTTCTTGTTTGAAGAAGGTAATTGGGCATAATATTTCCACTCAAACAACACTACTAGAGCTCGATGAAGAAGGAAGAATCATTTTGGAACTAGAGTGCATTCATCAAACACGCACAAAGAAGCTGAGGAATAGAACTCTCATCGAGTATCTCATCCAATGGAAGAATTTACCAGTTGAAGATGCCACATGGGAGGATGAGGAGTTCATTCAAAAGAATCCAAACTTGATTAGCATTGAGGACAATGCTTCTTTGAAGAAGGGGGGCATGTTACGCCCTTAATATTAGTGTACATTGGGTTATTAATAGTCAGCTTGTGGCTATCTTAACTCTCTATTAAGTCATATTATCGTTAGTATATTGTTATTTAGTTTTTTAGGTTGGCCTAAGACTTATATAGGTGTGTCTAAGTCAGCCTAGGTGATATCCTAGGCATAAATAGGTATATATAGGAGGTTGTGAGTCTTATTTCATCATCAAGTTGTGAAGTGTGTTCTTATTAGAGACATTTGGAGGTTTTACCCCTCAAAGTGGCTTGTTATTCTTAGTTATTATCAAGTATTTGCAGCATATTTCATATCATATTCTTCTATTGTGCAAGTTATTTCATAACAGGAGACTTTTCTCCTTCACCCCCTCCTTTATCTTCCACACCTCCACCTTCGCCACCCATTTCTACACCTTCCACAACATCCACCATTTCTTCTTTCACTTTTTCCTTATCACCACATCCATTACTACTCTTTCCACTACCCCCATCTCCATTGAATCATCTCCATCTCCCACCTCTCTCCCTCCTTCAACATCTATTCCTCTTCCCTAGTTTACCATTTCCACCATAACCTCTATTGTGTTATTCTACTACAAATTTTGTGAGAGTGAATTGAGAATTGTGAGATAGATAGAGTTGCTTGTTATTTTATATTTGTTTTGTTGAGAGATCTAGAGAGAAGCTAGTAGAGGTATTTGGGTTGTTTGTAGTGGAAATTGTAAGCGATCTTGAGCCATTAAGCTAGGATGGAAGATTATTCAGCTGGAGCTTTAAAAAGGCATGCTGATTTCTACTCCCTTGTCATTATGTTGAAAATATTGTTTATTATGATGCCATGTTGGAAAGTGTGTGAACCCTTTTCCTAGTACCTGCAAAACAACATGAATAAACGAGTTAGACAAGGAATTATAAGCTAAAAGAAGGATTCCCCATGAAATCCATTTACAAATCAAACTA
Source organism: Sequoia sempervirens (assembly GCA_007258455.2). NCBI lineage: Eukaryota > Viridiplantae > Streptophyta > Pinopsida > Cupressales > Cupressaceae > Sequoia > Sequoia sempervirens. Next base: position 216,811,782 of record VDFB02000013.1, read on the forward strand.
GGAATGAAAATATTGAATAACACAATGCAAATGATAAAAACAAGATAAAATCCTAATTAGATATGCAAACTCTCAATCCCATGGGGGAATTGGTGCCAATTTGATGTGGAAATTTGGCCCTTTCCCAATCCCTAAGATGCAAGATTCGAATGTTGAAGAGATTGATGATCCACTTTTGATGAAATGGTGAGAGCTCCAAACAAAATCTGCAATAACCTAGCTAAAAACTCAAGATGGATGAATGGAAATGGCTAAGTATTTTAGCATGGTAACTTTGCTTGGATTGTGGATGATAAATGAGGAGAGGAGCTCTTCATTTATAGGATTTCAAGATGGATGAATGCCCAAATTTGAGCAATGTGGGACTAACATTCATCCAATGATATGGTGCCACTTGTCAAGCTATGAATGGATGATGGTTGTGCAAGATTTGGGGTTTGTGCCAATAAATGCCAATATTTGAAATTCAAATTTGTTGAAATGACATGTAAGAGGGAAGGGAAAATGCAATAAATGCCACTTGGCTCAAGGCAAAGGACATGTAAGAGGTTTTAAATGCCTTGTTGGATGTACATGTTGACTTGGAATTTTTGAATTCAAATTGAGAGAATATTCCAAAAGATGCCTTGTGAGGAAAATAGAGGTTTAATAAATAAATTAAATCTATTTTCATGTGCAACTTGCATTATCTAGAGGATGTGACATGAGATGAGGTTAAATTAATCAAGGGTTTAATTAATTTAATGGAGATGTGATGATGTGACTTATTTGACTTAGATTTATGGATTTATTTAAATCAAATAAGAGAGGAATATGATAAGAGGCTAATTAAATAAAGATTTTGATTTATTTAATTAAAAGGGATGCTGTTAGATTAAATCCAATAAGGTTTTAATTTATTTAATTTAATGGATAGACTTCAGAGATTTAATCAAATAAATTGATTATTTAATTAAATAGAGATAATTAGATCAAATGGATTGATTTAATTAACAAAAGAGATGACCTTAATTAGATAAAATGATTTATTTAATTAAAGGACGAATATTGATGAATTTAATCAGATAGGGGAATTTGATTAAATGGTTAGACCGAGGGATGATTTAGGAAGAAATGATGTTAGTAAGTCAGGATCAGGTGCACGATGTCAATCAGTACATTTTTGATGTCTACAGAAAGATTATCTTTTAAGTGTGTTTGATGATTGCAAGTATTTTGAAAGTTCTTTAATTGTCTCTTGTTTTTATAAACCTTTCTTTTGGGTTTAAATGCATATAGTTATTATACAATTAAAGGGGTTTTATACAATTTTATACTATTTATACTATTCATAGAATGTCAGAACTACACATAGTTTGACAATACTCTAGGTGCGTAGCATAAGATAGAGTTGTGTTGTGAATCTTATAGCATGTCATTAGATATAAGTTAACAAAAAGGTTATTCTTTGGGTTAGGATAAATCCACGAGAAAGGGGATAACCTTAGAATATAATACTAATGGTCAATACAAATCGAGCAATTAAATGTGGTGAAATAGATGACCTCACTCAAATTTATTGGGTGATGAATCTTTGACCAAAGTAGTGTAGGTAGCCACTGTCTACACTATCAGTTCACTGTGTGATCCAATTTACATTCTAGGCTGGGGTAATCATATATGAGGTAGTAGACATTATGGTAGCTCTAGATTTGTAGGACACATCACTATGCTCAGAAAAGGCTATTTGAAGGATGAGGTTACCAAACCAATCTCTTCATCAAGGGTAGGGCCATCTACCAGTTTGGTAGATGTGCAGGGCCATGGTTGGTAGAAAAGTGCTTGAGTGATGCTTCTCCTCATGTAATTGGCAGCCAAGATTTGGGAGAAAGACATTTTGGACCATTTGTATTTCTAGTTATTGAAACTTGTTGAAGCAATGTATGTAATCAGGTGTCCATCTATATGGAAATTGTAATATGAAATGTTATCTTGAATATATTTATGTAAAGTTAAATCATACTTATATTATTGGAATGATTCTTTAAGTATGCAATGGAAATTTTTGGATAAAGTAATATTTCAAACGATGCATTTATTATTGAATAGAAAATAAATTTTTTTATTGCTTTTGTAGTGTAGAAAAATGTATCTCTTTATACTTTCACACTTAATTTATAATTAATGTTAATTTGGACTTAATTGTACCTTATTTTTAGTGTTGTAAAGTGTATCCCTTTACACTTTCACACTTATTTAGGGCTCCTTTAATTAATTGAACTTAATTTTCCTTAAATGGCCCCTTAATTCATTTCCCAAGCCTATTTAATCACATTTTTCGAAGAGGAAACCCAACATTCATTAATGCCTTAACATAACACTTCTCATTGAGCAATGTGTGTCCTAGGGTTAGGGACCTAGGACCCATTCACCCATGGGCGAATGGGTCCTCCCTTAGACCTAGGACGTAAATTTAAATTACATTTTTTCCATTTCATAATGACGACAAAACCATATGCCTTTGCGGATAGAAATAGACAATTGACACTTCTACCTGATACCCTTCATAATATCATGTTGCAACTCTTAGAAAAGAATTCAATTTCGTTACCTCTTGTTAGAGCTCCTAATCCTACTAAGCCTTTACCTTCAAACTATATACCAAATGCTTATTGCCATTTTTATTGACAAAATGGACATGATATGAAACATTACAAGTATCTTAAACATCTTGTGCAAGACCTCATTGATTCTAATCATATTCAAATTGGACGTGTTAATGATCAAGGTAATAAGTTTATAGCCCCTCCTAATAAAAATTTGCAAATCTTTAAATCCCATGCCTAATCATAATATCTCCTTTGCCAAAGCTAGTGAAATAAAGAATGATGTGATGAATGTGGACGCATATGATGAAAACATGAAAGACAAGGAGAACAACCTTATGGATGGTTTGGTTGGATTTATTGATGCTAAACCTAGTAAGGGCCTAACTAAGATGCCCCTTGACATTGATTTCTCACAACAAGACATACTTAAACATGCACCCAATGGTCCTCTTTACATAGTCGGAAGAATCAACAACAAGCCTACTAATGGGATATTAATTGATCCCATCTATGTAGAGAATGTGATCACTGAAGAATTCCTATTTGCGCATGAGATTTATCAAGATACATATGAAAAATCGAAAGCATGGATCGAAACACATAATGGTTTTGCTTTCCCTATGATTAGTTCGATAAATCTCCCTTTAAAAGTTAGACTGAAAGAATTAAATGTCTCATTCACCATCATCCCGACTTCAGACCAATTTCGTGTCAAGTTAGACTATCCATGGCTTCGATCCATGAATTTTTTCTCGTTGGTTGTGAATAAATGCTTAAAGTTTCCATTTGGCAATGAAATATTTACTGTGCATCATAGTGGCTTTAATATGGTGTCTTCCCGTGAGAACTTTTCATTGGATTTCTTTTGGCCCAAACCTATTGAACCTATTAGACCTCGTGAAGACTTATTTTTCAAATCCTATCAAAAGTTTAAGGAAAAGTGCATGACAAAATTATCCCTTAGTAATATGCCTCAACCCATGATTAAGCCTCCTATCCTTGACGAAACAATGATTGAACCAAAAGCCCTTCCAAGTAACCAAGACTAGCCTATGACAAATCCTTTACCTATTTCCTATAAGAGACCATGAGATAATCAAATAAATCCTGTGTGCCTCCTAAAGTCAAACAAGTTTACAAATCTAAAGTGAAAGTGGTTGAACAAATTCCCATGGTTCTTTCCATTACTCCCTTAAGAGAAGAAAATAAACCTATAGTTGATAAACCCGATCCTACACAATCATAACTTGAAAACTAAATGAAAAGGAACCAAAATGCTAGAGATCATAGGCATAGACGTCATGCTATTGCTCGTTCGTTACAAGCAAAAGAAGAAAAGAAAAACATAGAAAACCAAAATCCAAACTTGTCTAAAGCAATGCATGATAACCCTCCACCTTCGCTGCAACATAAACAAACTTCTATGGATATTGTATTAGACCTCCTATTGTGATTAATTTGGATGATGATAGTGAAATTGCAAAGATTGATGAACAAGTGCATAATAAGCTAAATTCATTATTTTCTTCTTCTATGAGCTTAAATGATGATCCTCCTAATAAGAGTGTTAAACTTGGTGCTTGTCCTAGTTTGACACTTGATGTTTTCCCTTTGGCTAGTTATCTGCCTTTTGTATATACTAGACAAGATTGGGATGTGGACGACCTGCTATAGGTTGAATAAAATGTGCCTTACTAATCTTTTGTTTTATTTTATTTTCATGTTCTTTGTGTGATTGCATGTGCGTAATGTGATCCTCCATACCGTTTCATTTAATGTATCTCTCTTCATGTGCATTCCTCTATTGTATCTACATTCTTCTATATGTCTCAAACATTTATCTTTTCTTTTGTCTTGTGTTTTCCTTTTGGGGATGACGCAAGGCATCAAGACATTTAGGACTCTTCGATGTTGACCCAATATTTTTCTTTGTTTTCGCTATCTATGTGTCATTCTTCTTGTTCTACAAGTATTTGGGTAATGATGAAATTTCCAAGCTCTATAATCACATTGTAGAAAAGACATACTAACCCTGAATCTATGGATCCCTTATGTATTTTGGGATTTCATTTTGGGGTAAACCCCTTCCTCTCTTTTTCATGGCGTAGCTTCATTTGGAAATATATGACTTGGCATAGGGATTTGTGAATAAGCTCTCATGTCTCTTTATTGTTTAACATTGATTATTTGCTACTTTAAAGTAAAATTCTCACAACAATGGTGTTAGCAATGTCTTTAAAGTGGGGGAATACATTGGCATTATTATTTTAATTTTTTTGAGATTCCTTATGTTTCATTGTGTGATTTCCTTTCTTCTTGTGATGCATCTTTTTATTGGCGGTGTCATTGGGTTTGATTTCCATTGAGAGCGTGATATTTCTTGGCATACAACTTTCCTCTTAGTGGTGATGCTACACATTACATTCTCTAAGATTGTGAATCTTTTATCCTTGACTTGACCTCTCTTGGAGACATTAGAAACAATGTTACCTAAGAGGAGACCTTACATGAACTAAGAAAGATCAATTTGAACAAACCTTTATTTATATTTTGTTCATAAGTGTATAACATAATACATCTTGTTAACCTTGTGAAGCTCAAAGTTTTTGTTTTCTTTTGTGGCACACTATCAAAGTTATCAGAGGGATAAATTTGGTATGGTTAGTATAGTGAGAACTTGTAGACCTGGCATGACTTTCTCACTAAGCCACTTTTTGGGGGCTCACCTAATGAACAACTTGAGGTTCCATTAACCTGAAGTGAGCATGCGTTGTTGTTTGCATAATGGACATCGCGTTCCACTTGTGAATGGTTCTGGAAAAATAGCTGAGACATGTTCCACATCACGTTGGACAGTTAAGGCTTGATCTACCTTTTTTATTTTGGACAAACAGCTGAGGCGTGTTCCACATCACGTTGGACAATTTAGGCTTGATCGACCTTTTTTTTCTTTTCTTTAAGTCTTTGATTTTGTATGATTGAGTAATCCTATTGTTGCTAAAAACGTATGTTTTGAATGTCTACTTTAGTGTAAGTTTATGCTTGTGCTCATCCTCTCACTAAAACGGGGGCTAAATGTAGTGTAGAAAAATGTATCCCTTTATATTTTCACACTTAATTTGGAATTAATGTTAATTTGGACTTAATTGTGCCTTATTTTTAGAGTTTTAAAGTGTACCCCTTTACACTTTCACACTTATTTAGGGATCCTTTAATTAATTGAGCTTAATTTACCTTAAGAGGCCCCTTAATTCATTTTCCAAGCCTATTTAATCACATTTTATGAAGATGAAACCCGACATTCATCAATGCCTTAACATAACACTTCTCATTGAGAAATGTGTGTTCTATGGTTAGGGACCTAGGACCCATTCGCCCATGGGTGAATGGGTCCTCCCTTAGACCTAGGACCTAAATTTAAATTATGTTTTTGGTGATATTTTAACATATTCACATCTATATTCAGATGTCGGCTTGTGATATTTGAATTTTAGGAAATTGAGGTTACATATCTATAAATATAAGGTTATTTCACTATATTTCACCTAGAAGATTTTGAAGTGAGCATCCCTATAGAAAAGTTGATGATCAAGATAATTTAAAGAGAAATTCAAGGCATTAAAAGGCATATTTATTGCAACAATCAAGATCCAATTGTCATGTCAAAGTCTTTTTGCATCATGCATGTTATTGGAGCTAATATGGTGACGTGGGTTTCATGATCCATTCAAGTATTCAAAGCATTATTTCAAGTCAAGATCCAAGGTTCAAGATCCACATCCATTGAAGCCATTTCATGCAAGTTTCATATTTACATTCCATGGTTTATTCAAGGGTTTGATTTAGGTGGAAGAAATCTTGAAGATCTCTTGAAGAGCAAAATTAAAGAAGTTGTCAAAGTTGCAAAAGTTGTCATCTCACATAATTTATTTTTGGATTTTTGAACCTAAAACCTGGGAAAATTAGAAGATTCAGATCTATAGCAGAGGCTCTTGAAAGTTACAGACAAACCCTAACTCAAGACCCATTCGCCCCTAGGCAAATGAGTTCCAGATCAATTTCAAAAACTGACTTTTGGTGATTAGTACACATCATTATGCCCTTCTTTGATATGTGATCTAACTTCTAGTTCTGCTTATTTTGAGTTTCATCTAGCTATTCCAAGTGTTAGATTGCATTTTGGTGTTGATTTTCTATTTTTAGTTTTTCTCCCCAAAGTGTTGTTTGACTAGGACCCTCATCCTTGCACAAAAAAGAAATCTGTAGATTCACACTTTGACTTGATTCACCTAAGGGTTGATAATCATTTTATGGTGTGGATCTTATTTCCTAATGAAATAAAGTGAGAAATAGGTCCCTAAGTGGTCTATACCCCTATTTTGATAACCCACCCATTTTTCTTCATTTCAGCTTTACATTAGACATATAGACAATTACATGTGGGTAAAACTTAGTAAATTTTACTAAGTAGAACAATGGGCATGTTACAAGGTTGTCCACCCATGCACACCATGGGAGAGAGAGGTTGATCGGTATGCATATTTCTCCCCATATTTTGTGAGGTGTTCCTCCACATCCCACACCCAAAGTGTTCATTCCTCGTACTAGCAAGAGGTGGAACCCTATTTGACAAAGTCGAAACATTCTCTAAATGCACCTGCCCTCCATCCAACTGTGCACCCCAAGCCAAGCTTTGATCTTTCTGTGATGCCCTAATTGTAGTGTTAGAGGTTGAAGGAAGCATGGTAATGCTGTTTTTCCCCTCCATAGTCTGGTTTCCATGCTCCCCAAGTCGCTAAACATCCACTCGATGCTCGCTGTCAGGAGCCCAAACCCTAGCCTCGACATTCGATATCTTTTGTAGAGGCGACATATGCGAAGAAGATTTAGTATGCTTGGGAATATTATCAACCAATATAAGTATCATTATTTTTTGTTTATGAGAATCATTTAGGTATAACAAGTGTTAAACGAATTACTATTAATGAATATAAGTTGATAAAAAATTGATTGAAAAATTATGCAATTGAACCTCAATTAAAAACAAAATATAATTTAATACATTATGAAAGACTTAAATACAAATGGATGAACTAGGGGGTTGTTTTGAATGGTTAATAAGGCACAATACTTGTAGAAAGTTTCATAAATGAGGTGGAAATTTAAATGATACTAATTGTACTGAAAACTCTGTAGTTAAACATACTTGAGTTGGAGTGGTACTATGTTATGTGACCTTATATGAAGTTATGATACTTCACCATTTATGAATATTACCTAGATGTAATGAGTACTAAGTGGACCATTGTGGTCATGAGGGATAGGTTTGTGCAAACCACCACGCATGGTTGATAAATATTGACTAAAAACTATAAAGTTGAATCTCAATAAATCATCACATTAGATTTTTAACATTAATTGATCTATAAATAAACTATGATACTCCTAATTAGCTCACTAATTATAAATTATCTTTATGGGAGTACTCAAAATAACCTTAGTATGAGAAATTATTAGTGTTCCCAACCATATAACCATGGGACAATCACACATTTGCATTCAAACATCATGGAAAATACTCTATTTACAAACCCATACGCAAAATATCATCTTTCCTAAGATGCCCTAGATCATCTTATCTTTAACAACCCTGCATATAAGTACTTGATGGTCTAAAACCAATGAAAACTAACTCCTAATCAACTTGAATCAATTAAGGATTCTCACTATGTGACTATTGAAACAACATTAGTATGTGATATTGTTAGTGTTTCAAGTCCTATAACTATGGGGCAATCAAACATGTGTATTCAAACAACATAACACAAGCATAGAAACATGAATTTTTTTTTATTGCTCTTAAAGAAATAATTCTTTGCCTCTAATGAGTTTTTTGAGGTAAATGTGTCAATTTTATGAGTTTTTCATTTATGTAAGTAGTGAACACATGTTCACTTATGTAAACAATGAACTCACTAGAATTGGGAAAATACACTAATGTATTCAAAAATATTTCATACAAGTATTTGATGCTCTAGAACCAACAAAAATTTCCTCTTAATTAGTTCACTAATCATGGATTTTCATTGAATGATAACTCAAAATAACCTTAGTACAAGCAATTTTTATTGTTTCCAATCCTATAAACATGAAATATGCACACATTCACATTGAAGCAATGTCATATAATTATATAACATGAAAAATCCATCACTTCTAAGATTTGTTTTTCACTTCTAACAAGATCATAATGGTTAATGGTTGTTCGACATGGTAATTTGCAAATTTGTTGAGGCAATGTGCACATGTTTGTCACCTATTTAAGTGGTGCACCCCCTAAAATTGGAAAAATACTATGTTTGCAAACTTTCATGTAAGGTTGTCCTTTTTATAGGATATTTTAGATCATCCTAAGTCTTCAACAACTAAAATTGAGAAAAACCAACTCTTAATTAGCTTACAAATTACAAATTCTCACTATATTTTTCATAAAACAACCTTAGTACGATAAATTATTAGTTTGTCCAATCCTATAACCATGGGGAAATCATTCAAGTGCATTCAAACAACATGATACAAGAATGGAAAAATAAAAACTAGTAACAAGACACATGACAATGACTAAGACAAGTATTTAGACTTGGAGAAACCTTGAATAGGGAGGAAAGTATAGTCTAGATGTAAATCACTCCTTGTCTCCACTAGAAAATTAGTCAAGTACAATGTATGAATATCTAAACAAGAGATATATGAACCTTAACAACACGATTCAAGAGATCCATTACACATTAATATGTTGGTTTATTCCCAACCCTACTCCAATGATATCTTCAATATGCAAAACTTATTGCTTCCAAAGGTAAAAATGAGTGTGAATCCATATGCAAGCAACCAAACTTGTTTAAATAACCTTTTAAAAAATCCTTAAGGATCAATACATGCATTCCAATAATTAGAAGTGGAAATGAATAAACAAAACCCTTCAAACTTCTTATTTTACACACACGTTAATAAGTTTGTCATTTATCATAGCAAAGTCCACCACTTATAACAAGTTCATCAAAGAAAATGGTTCTCTCACTAAGGTTTCAACATTCATCATGACAGTTTACAAGTTTCCTAGGGAAAATATGTGTTTGATGCTCATGTAAGTAGTAATCTTGCCAAAATCAAAAATGTATTTTGTTTACAACCTACATACAATTTTTCCTTCTTACCTTGGATGCTCTAAATCATACCATGTCTTTAACAACCCTACATACTGTAAACACCTGAAAAAATCCCAAGTATATCATGTTGGCAACACAAGGGCAGACAACTGAGAGGGGGGGGTGAATCAGTTGTCATCAAATTTCAAACTTATTAAACTTATTGTTGTCACCTAGAATTGCACCCTTTGCAAAGTTTACAAGAAACTAAGCATTCTAGGGCAACATGGGATCACTCCAATGCTGTGGGTCACCTATGATTGAAGTGAACCTCCGGAGAAGGCCGACTTCCTTTGGGTATCACCTAAACTATTGATCTTGTAAGGAAAAGGGAGAAGGAGAAACATAAAAATGGAAATTAAATCCTAAGGTGATGCACCAAATTGATAAGAACAATGAGATATTCAATTTACACTTGAATACTGATGATGGAGATGGGGATGCACAACAAGACTCTGTGGATTATGCATACAAATAGGTTTGACATGCACACACTTTCAAGAAGGAAAAACAAACTTTCACAAATTGAAAGCTCATGTGCAATTGAGTAAACACAATTTATAACCTACATGATACCACTTTTGCAAAGAAATGCATGCTAACATGAAACAAAGCTATAAGGAAAAGGACTATTTCACTAAGTAGCTTGATGAATCACTTAAAAATGCACAATGCTTCACAAGAACCAGAAGGCAAAAAATGAACCATCAATGGTAATCAAGGTGAATTTTATATAACATGTTCCAAAACAAGTTACAAAATCCTGCTGATCCGAGAGAGGATTGTAGAAGTCACAGAATTTAGAAAAGCATTCAGGAGAACTCCCTTTTCAAAGAGGCAAAAATGCCTTATATACAAGAGTGAGGTCAGCCCCTCTGGGCTTAGAAAAATATCTCCCATTCAGGATAAATCTCCTTCAGATCTTTTGATGAAATTAATGCTGTGTTTGATTGCATCCCTACTGTCCATGTCGGTGAAGAGTCGCTTCCATGAATGGTCTTCTTCGGATCTTTCTGCAACCACCGCATTTACTTCTGCTCCTCATGTGCGCCTTTGAATCCCCTGTCGAGCTACTTTGAATGCTTCAGAGCCGACCCACGTCGATTCACTCTGTTGATCCCCTTGGCACCAGTCAAGCTACCAACAATTCACCCATAGCTCTCTTTGATTGGCTGGGTCATACGCCTGGCACGAGATCGCCAGAAGGTCAAGGGTTGCTTAGAGTGAATTGTATATCGGTGAGACACTTATCGTGTCTCCCCGATGTTATTAGAATCCTCATCTATTATCGGAATAGCATGCCTCTATTGGTGAGACCTCATGTCGAGTAGAAAAAATCATACCGACACCCTTGGAACCATCGGTAAGACTATCGATTTCGGGAAGACCTTATGGTGATCCGCTAGGAGTCATACAAATATCTCTTTCATCACTGAGACCTTGACCTTTTCGGGAAGACATCCTACCGAATGTAAGACCTCCTTTCTGAGTCTCCCCGAGCTTCACATTACAAACCATATCGGCAAGAGTTTATCGATGTCACCCCAGACACATTTCACTCTACCCGGGCTCTACATTTCCTTCGGTGAGACACTAGCAAGTCGGTGTGACCTCTTATCAAGCCTTCAGGAGTCATACCACTAAGCTCCTTTCTTTTCGTTCGATGAGACTCCCCGTCAGTTGGTGAGACCTCCTGCAGAAGGAAAAATACTTCGGCGAGCTCGTTTCATCATCTGTTGGGAGGACCACCTTCGTTCACCGAGACATCATGTAGAATTCCTTTTCCTTTGGTGAACTCCTTCCCTTTTCGCCGAGATTTTCTTATCTTTTGCTGTGACTCCCACCGGTCGGGAAGACATCTCCTCGAGCTTTAAATATTTGGGCAAGCCCATCTTATTATCGGCAAGACCCCATCTTTTCTGGAAGACATCTCGCCAAAGAAAAGCTTTATGCCGAGAACTCCCTGGTGAAACATTGTCAGCGTAACCCTTGCTGGTCGCCGAGACATCATGCCAACACCAACTTGTGAACAACCTTCGGCATAACTTTTGCCTATCGGCAGGACCTCATGACGACTTGAATTTCCTTGGGCGAGGCCCCCTTTTCGGCGAGACATTACTTGATCACCGAGACATCATGGTAAAGGATTCAACTCTTGGTGAGTTCATTTCATTGTCACCCATATCGGCAAGACCCCTCATGTTTCGGCAGGAGTCAGAGTGAGGGCACGACCTCGGTGAGACTTTGGCCCATTAACGAGACCTCTCATTGATGGAATCTCCTTTCGCTGAGACGTCAGCCTTTCGGAAAGATGTTATACCAAAGCCACCCAGTTACACCGAACACATCCCGTTTCGGCGAGACTTCGTTCGATTGCCCGAGACGTTACAGCAAGGGCACTTCTCTCTTGGTGATGACATTCTTTTTCGCTGAGACCACCAACCTTCGGCAAGACATTATGCCGAAGGAAAAACCCTTCAGCGAACTCGCTATTGGTGAGACCCTTCATTAGTCACCGAGACTTCATATCAAAGGCAAAACCTTATGCCGATGGTGAAACCCCCTTCGGCGAGACCCTACATGGTCGCCAAGATCTCCTATTGAAAGAAAAACTGTTTCCCCTGGTGCCAACTTTGTGAGCTACTGTCGGGGAAACATCCCAAGCGGAGGCATGCATAAAAACTCATGGCAACCCGAATGTCTTGGCGACTGGTATTTCAGATAAATGGAATGCATTAATAGTTGGCAAGACAATAGAGGGGTCTTGCCGACTTTCTTCTCTGATGGATTTTATGCCAAATCTGACTGAGTCATACTTTCAAATGAGCTCTTTGTGAAACATCATCAGATGCATGACCTAACCCCTGATGCGAACGTCCCATTTGGCCTTCAAGAACACTTGCAACATAGATTCCTTGCCTGATTGAGTCTGTAGGTGAAAATTGGGTAACACTTATTAATCCTTATTTTCATATTTGATCAATATCAATGAAAGCATGAATCAACAACACATCAGAAACACACAACACCAAGATTTTTTATGTGGAAACCCTATTAGGGGAAAAATCACGGTGGAGGTCAGTCCACAAGATTATACCTTGTTAGAAGTATAAGAAGAATAAATGGGGAATGCACATGCATTCAAGCACACTGCTTAGAGCTCACTGCTCAATTACAAATGAAGACACACTATCTTATAGAGAGATTCAAATTACAACCATCTAGATTTTGAACTGAGAAAATAGCATTTGCTAATGCCTGATTACAGTTCCAGTTAAGCACATGAACACTTCTTCACTCTTCTTCACTCTTCTTCATTCTTCTTCACACTCTGATTTTCCTTCGAATGATTAGGAAATTATTCACACATCTCATACACAATCACACCTTTGGGCACACTTCAATTCAAATAAAAAATTGCTCTTATATATCCGCAACATGAAATTACATCGCTACAAGTCAGCCACAAAGAAATAATAAAATGAATACAAACAGTTGGCCCAAAACAATAGATAATTTTCAATGCGAATCAACCACAGTTGGCCACAACATAGTGAATACCCAAATCAACATCTCCAACACAAAAACACTTCAATTAATTTCTCCTCGAAGATCCACAACACGCTTCAACACCTTGTCGGCCAAGAACATGAAAAACATGAACACTCAAGAGAAAATATCAGATCGTGAGCACAACGATCAACGTGGACATGCAACATAGATAAAGCATGATCTAGAAACATCCACAAGTATCATGAATCACCAAAGAAGCATCCGCAACAACTGAACTAACTGGAATCACATAATCTTTATTCAGGTGTAGACACCCAAATTTGATCACGCCCATATGATCAAATTTACCTCTTTATTCATCAATTCGGTTAATATTAATTTATTTAATTAATATTACACTCCCACATAAGATTCTTAAAGTATTTAATTTAACAAAATTTAAACACTTTATCTGGTACCTTTCTACTCTCTAAATTAAATAAATACACCAATTTATTTAATTTAGTCATTTTAATCATTTTGAATTAAAATCAATTTAAAATTCTTCTTTTTGTCACATCCTCCATAATCCATCTCTAATTTGAATTAATTCAATTAATTCATAATTAGGGTGTGCATCCTCTTAATCAAGGATTAATGTCACATCCTCCTACATTTGCCACTTGTCACTAATCTTCCATTGATTATCATAATCAAGTATTTGCACAACTTTAATCAAAGTCATTAACCACTTTTAGCACCACTTTTTAGTCAATCTTTCCATTTTTCCTTTCTAGGCATTGATCCTCTTTCCTATGAGAATTTTTAATTCTTATTTATTCATCCTATGTCTTTCTCCTCTCCATGTGAATTTTTAATTCACATTTTATCTTTCCAAGGTTTCTAGAATGTTTGACATGTCACCTCATGCACATGTGACCAACTCCCACCTTTTTGGAGACCCTCTCTTATCCATTAGATTCTCCTATGAATGTGAATTTTTAATTTACATTTATTTCTCCAACCTCTTTCTCTTTTCCCATGGAGATTTTTGAGAAATTCCAAAATTCTTCAAGTGTCATTTTCACTCCCACTTGGGGATAAGAAGTTCCTTTTTAAAGAAATCTTCTCACTCCCCAAGGTACTTGGAAGGTACTTGTCCTTCCTCCACATCGTGTACCTCCCTTCCACATCACCTACACATCATCTCACCCTTAGCCATCTCATAATCCACATGTCAAGATGTGAGGGCTTGTGAGTCCTCAACTCACCTTAGCCCTTCATCTTGGTCTTGTTGGATAAATCCCAACCATTGAATTCTCTAGAGAATTCAAATTTCTCTATAAATACCCCTTCCTCTAAGGCATTGGGGAAGACTTAGCCATTTGCAACTAAATGCTGCCATTTTGTGCACTCATCTAGCCATCAATTTCATATATTTGCATCTACATCCAAGCATATAGTTGAATCTTGCATTTAGCCATATCAAGAGCCATCAAGAAGCATAGAAATCAAATCAAATCAAAATCAAGGGCCAACCAAGGAGTTTCAGCTGCAAAAAGGAGGTATATCGGTTTAACATCATTTTACACTTTCCTCTTTGCTTTTACAAATTTCTTAGGCTAATCTTAAGGTGTTTCCTTATGTTTTTCTATTGCATTTTAATTGCTTAGAAAGGGTTAGACATTTTGGTATCATATTTCTAGCATGCCCGGTGGGACCCACAAGCGGGTTCCTCAATTTAATGTTCGTTGTTGTTGAGTTTTTGAAGGAATACGTCGCGAAAGGGTGACTACGCCCCTAATTTTCAGCAGAGGGGCGACTGCTCCCCTCATTTTCCGCAGAAGGGCAACTACGCCCCTATTTTTTTTGCAAAAGGGCGACTATGCCGTTGTTTTTCCGTAGAAGGGCGACTGCGCCCTTGTTTTTCTGCAGAAGGGCGACTACGCACCCTCCTTGACTAAAATTTTTGGCTAACACTTTTCTTGCAGAAGGGTGACTACGCCCCTTGGCTCCAAATTTTTTGTGCTAACACTTTTCTACAGAAGCGCGACTACACCCCCTAGGTTAAAATTTTTGGGCTAACACTTTTCCGCAAAAGGGTGACTGCGCCCCTGCTTTTCCGCAGAAGGGTGACTGCGCCCTGGTTTTCTACAGAAGGGCGACTACGCCCCTGATTTTCCGCAGAAGGGTGATTACACCCCTGATTTTCTGTAGAAGGGTGACTGTGCCCCTAATTTTCTGCAGAAGGGCGACTGCGCCCCTGATTTTCTGTAGAAGGGTGACTACGCCCCTGATTTTCTGTAGAAGGGCGACTGCACCCCTGATTTTTTGCAGAAGGGCGACTGCGCCCTTGATTTACCTTAGAAGGGCAACTGCACCCCCTCATCACCGCAAAGCAACACATTTTGGAAGGTAAAACTGTCATTTTGGCTTCGGTTTTCTTTTGCTATTTTCAAGTACTAACCCCCCAACACTGTTTCTTGCAAGAATATTAGTGTTTTTGCTGACTTTTTGCAGCATATTCTTGTTAAGATTGAGGAAGAAGGTGGGATAAAATATCTAACATTTGCTTGCAGGACTATCCGTTCACTCAGATTTTTGAAACTATCCTTACTGTTTGCATTAATCTAAGAAGATAGTTTAATTAGGGGGAGTAATATTTATTTCTTGCTATTTTTATCTTTTTGTGTTACCCAAAGAGGGCATTGGTTTGTTTTCACTTTCCCCTTGCACTTCGTGTGAGCCTGGGGAGTAGTTGGAAACGATTGTTGCTTTCTTTTTAGTGGGACCTGCTTGGGGATTTCATCACCCCAAGGGACGATTCCAACCATGCATACCGTCAGGGTATATAAAGGGGGGGGAGCGAAAGCTATACCCCAATCCAGTCACGTCGTAATTGGTGGAGCGTCGAAGCTAGGGTGATACCTAGATAGACGTGAAGAGTTGGTCCGAGCCCTTAATATCTCGCTGGGGTTCCTGAGTCACGCTTGTGATGGGCTGGTGTTCACGGTTGTGCCTCACGTACCGAGAGTATATCGAGGACTCCCTAGACTCTTTGTGCATCCTAGATTAAGACCACGTTGGCCATACCCTTAACACTAATCATAGGATTGTATTTGCTTGAAAGTGTCTTCTTGTGAAAAACCAGTAAACTTTTTGACGAATTGGCCTTGTTATTGTCATTTTAAAGTCCTTTCCATAGTCATTTTCATCAAACCAAGTCCTTGATTTTCTGTAGAAGGGTGATTATGCCCCTGATTTTCCATAGAAGGGCGACTGCGCCCCTGATTTTCTGCAGAAGGGCGATTACGCCCCTGATTTTCCACAGAAGGGCAACTGCGCCCCTGTTTTTCTGTAGAAGGGCGACTGCACCCCCTGATTTATTGCAGAAAGGTTAATTTTCCCTCTGAACACCCGAAATCACCCCATTTGTATCCATTTAGACTCTAAACCATCATTTAATCATCCCCAATCGCTATCTCATCATCCCAAGCCTCCATTTTGTCCTCCTAAAACTCCAAAAACCTCCATTTGATCATTTTAAACCTCCATCTTATCATTCCAAACCTTTGTTTAACCGTTCTAAATCCCCATTCATTCTCCACAAACATCCCCAATCCATTCGCTCATTTTGAATTTTTCCATAATCCATTCAAAAGCCTATATCATCACCTAGTGAACATCAAAATTTTACCATTTATGTCACCAAACCCGTATCTCATAAACACCACCCATAATCAAACTGCCTTAACCTTGTGTTACAAAGTGGTTACCCAAATTGACCTTAGCACTTGAATTTGATTATTAGTCGTTAACTTCGACCCCAAATCAATTTACGTCCATCGTAAATTCGGTCTCGTAAGTTATCATCCTCGGCCCAAATCAATCCATTTCTATCTTGAGGTGGATTCGGTGTCGTGATCATCCAATTACCTAATCAATCAAATCACATTTGTTCAATCACCACAATCCTATCCAATTCAATCTATCCAATCAAAATCCAATCTATCCAATCAAAATCTGATCCAATCAAAGTCCAATCCAATCCAATCTATCCACACAAGATCTGATCTAAATCCAAATGCCCTCTCATCTCATCAAAATCAGATCTCATCCAATCACAATCAAATCATTCGCCAAAGGTATCTTTATAATCCACCCATAGTACACTTGCATGCCCGTTCAAACTAGGTCACAAGTTAAGAAACAAATGGCACAACAACAAGGTCAAAATTTCCAAGCAAACATGTCTCAAGACCTTAACAATACAAACCTCACCAATGGTGCCAATATTGTTCAAGATCCTAATAACATCCCCCAAGATCCTCATAATGGTACTTCATCGCACTCCAACACCAAAAATTAGAACAACTCACCACATGGTGAAGAGAGTATGGCTAATCAACCCGAACTCACGCTTGAGGAACATTTTAGTAATCCCGCCAATGCACAAATGACTGACCGTCTATTTGAAAAGCATGGGGAGAAAATTTTGGCCCACCTAATTGAGAAGGGTGTCAAAACTCCCTTAGGTGTTGACTTATCCAAATATATGGGCTCCACATCTAATGTACCCCAACATTCGCAAAATGCACTGGAGAGTTCATACATCCCCAATGTTCCTCCAGTTGAGGGGTGGCATCAACCTAAATTTGGAAATTATGTTCTTTATCATGTTAACCACCCCCCACATGCTCCAATCTCAGTTATGAGGAATCCTCAAGTGCTTGATCCCAATAGTCCTCTCGTCTATGGTATGCCACAAAATGTTCCATAACCTGCACCATTAACGCTAAGAGCGCCACCTCTTTTGAACCAACCTACTATCAACATGGGGGGGCCCTTTACTGCATTGCTTCCCCCTCTTGGGGTTGTAAATCCACCATCACTTTCATATACATCTCAACAACTTCAGCAATCCAACATTCCACCTCAATTACCTCTGCAAGCCACATCCCAACCGAATGTTCTAGTTGGTACCCAACAACCTCCTTTACAGAACACCTCGACATTATCTCAACCACCTCATCAGCAACAACCCCTCCATAATGCTTTGGTTTCTTCTCAACAACCACCATACCAATTGCAAGGAAATCCATCCCGACCTGTCACTTAGACCATATCCCCATTCCTCGCATCCATCTTACGTCCGCAAAATCAACCACAACACAACACCCCATCTCGGCCCACACAATAGTTGACATCACAACAACCCCCTCATCACTATTACTATCATAATCAGCAGCAATTTCATCAACAACTACCTTATGTGGCCTCCCAACAATCACAACAGTACTTTCAACACCCACAAATCAATCTGCAACATCCCATCCAAGCTCCTTAGCAGCCTACCTCACACTTCTATCAAACAAATCTTTACTATACCCCGCAACAACAACCCCCATACCAAAAAAATCCCCCGGCTTATCAACAAGGCATGTCATCATCCAACTATCAAAGTTCATACTTCGGAAAGATCCTTTATCATCCTATCATCAATATCTCCCCAACCCACCACCGGTCCACTTAGATCTATTGGAAATCAAAGCCGCTCTGAAGGATCTTCAAGCTGGGGCTGGCAAACAATCGTTCAAATTTGAAGACATATGCCCATATCCATTTGATCCCTCCATCTCATTAATCCCGTTTCCTAAACATTTTGAAATACCAAAGTTTGACAAATACAAGGGAAACAAAGACCCTAAGGCTCACTTGCAGGAATTTTACTCCTAGTGTCAAGAGGTCATGCACAATGACAACTATCTCTTGCACCTATTCCCATGAAGCCTGACAAGCCACACCCTGGATTGGTTCATGACCCTCGAAAAAGGGTCCATAAAAACTTTTGTAGACTTGTCAGAAAAATTTGTCTCTTATTTTTCTTTCAATTTGGAGGACACAGACACCTTAGATCTCCTCAAAGAGAAACAACGTGAGGGGGAAACCTTTACTAGCTACCTCCAAAGGTGGCGTGCATTAGCAAGCCGACTGAAAACCCCTCTGAAAGAAAAGGACATGGTCACTCTTTTCGTGGAAAACTATCATCCTGACATGGCTCATAATTTTAGGTTACATTGTGTCACCACTTTCACGGAGATAGTGGAAAAGGGACCCATCCTTGAACGTGCCCTTGTTGCCAAGGGACACGTCAAAATACATAGTCATGATAAAGAGAGGTCATTTGGGGATAAACCACGATTCTGGAACAAGAACAGGAATGCAGTGAATGACGGCATGATAGACACTAAACACGTCCAAGTGGCTAATACATCCCAAAAACAATAACCGTCTGTACCTAACACCATCTCTGTACTGCAAGGGATGCCTCACCCTCCTCAACAGTTGAACTAGAACAATCAGGGGAACACCAAATGTTAGTATGCTCAATTAGGAGAACCTCTAAGTGTTGTCTTTAATAAGTTGTTACAAATCAACTATCCCATCACGTACCGTATCACCAAGCCATTTGACGAGTCCAAACCCAAGCCCGCATGGTTTAAGGAAAATGAGTATTGTGAGTTCCATAAAATCAAAGGAAACTCTTTGAACAAGTGTCAGGGTTTGAAAAACTACATCCAAGATCTCATTGATCGAGGTGATATCAAGGTTGACCCCAGTCAAGCTTCGTGGTCCAATGCTCAATTGCAGATATATCAAAATGCCTTTCTGACCATAATCAAGGCCCAAGCACATCTAATAGTAATCCCCAAGAAAACAACGCAAATAATGTGAGCTATAATAATGTACCCCTCAATTACGAGGGTGTCATTCATTACATTGAGCAGGTAGAACCCCATGTATCCATGATACACGTTAAAGCCAAAGACCCTTTGTGTGCTGTTACTACACGACGAGCCCGCATCACTGTCCCTGCAGCCTTTGCATCCATCCAATCAACTCCTCTAAGCTCTCAGTACGACATCCTTGATCACTTAGGAAAGACCCCTGCTCATATCTCCATTTTGTATTTACTTAAATCTTCCCCTGTACATCAAGAAATCCTCAACAGAGCCCTATAGGAGACCCATGTACCTAATGACATTGATCCTACACAATTCCAAGCTTTGGTAGGACACCTAGCTTTATCTCATCAACTGCACTTCAGTCAAAATGACATGCCAAACATCGATGTCAATCATAATCGCCCCTTGCATATCAAAGTCGTGGTTGCCCGCCATAAAATAAAAAGGGTCTTGGTAGATAATGGATCTGCCCTCAATTTGTGTACTCTGAAATTCATAAAATAGGTGGGGTATACTCAAGCAGATTTAAGTAATCAAATCATCACAATCAAAGCCTATGATAATGCAGAAAGGAATTCAGAGGGAATTATTAGTCTTCCTATTCAAGTGGGAGCTGTGCTTCAATACACTACCTGTCATGTCCTTGATCTGGACTTGCCATATAATCTCCTCCTTGGCTGCCCGTGGCTCCATGCTATGCAAGCCATCCCCTCCACGTACCATCAGTGCCTAAAATTCCCTGTCAACAAACAAGAAGTCACCATCTATGCTGACCCCCAACCATTTGAATATTGCCGCGCTTTAGAAGCATCCTTCCCCCATTTACATTATTGTCCCGGGATTGAAATAGGGGCATCTCAATCAACATTTGCTAGTCCTCCCTCCATCACGATGACCACTCCATCTCCCAACACTAATCCTACAGTCACGAAAGTCCAGATCATCGACAAAGGGTGTGGCGAATACGAAATGCATACTGCTCTCAGTGTAGCAACCATGCCACCGTCACCACATGAGTATGGTCAACCTTCACACGCTACTCCAAAGGAAGACAAGACTGTCACCTTCAGTGGTAAGGACATCCCTACCACCACTTTTAGATCCCCCAGTGTCAAAATAGATGCACCAAAAGAGGATATAAGCCAATGGGTCTACCGAGAAGAACCTCAACCGGATCCTCCTCTAAAGGAATATTTTCAGGAAGCATATCCGTGGTCGGCTAAGTTTGTAGAAAAGTACAACTACCAAGGAAGGGGCCTAGGTAAAGAAGAATAGGGTCGGTTACAACCTATTGATACATCAAAGTTGCCAAAGAACATAGGCATCAGATACGATAAAAAATAGAAAGACCCTGCAATAGTGTCTAATACCTCCAATAGTGTTGCCATGGACAATGGCTCATTGGAAGATATACCCGAGGAAGAATCCATCATACGTGCATACGATGACGTCGATCACACCGACCTATCATCCATGTTTGAATGTCTATCTGTCTGCACCATTAGCCTATCCCTTTGCCACCCTGAGCTCATTGATTGGGACCTAAGTAATAGCGCACCTGTCAATATGTCTACGGATACATATGTCAATATCATGGGATTGGGGGAGGATGAACACTCCAGTTGCAAAAATAAGAATAAGAAAAATAAAAAATGGTCATCTAGTGAAAACCTCCCTGAGGCACTTCTTGACCTTGAAAAAGTAAAAATAAAGGATGCATCTGATGGAAAAAACCTCGAGGATGCACTAGAAGATGGAGATGTTCATCTTCCTCTTGTAGGAACTCAGTTATCTGCTCGATCATCTATTCTAATCGAAGATACCCAAGAAGTTAATCTGGGTACTGCTAAAAATCCTAAGATCACCTATGAAGCTAAGTCACTCTCAAAGCAAGAGTATCTAGTCATTGTGCAACTACTCCAAGAGGGAATCATTAACTTTGCTTGGTCATATTCAAACATGCTAGGCTTAGACCCCACCTTAGTGGTTCATCATCTAGACGTTCACCTCGACGCCAAGCCTGTCAAACAGAAGCTCTACAAGATGCATCCACAAGTCACATTATTAGTCAAGAAGGAATTGGAGAAGTTATTAGCTGCTGGTTTTATCAGACCAATTGACTATTCTGAGTGGATCTCCAATATAGTACCAGTTGCCAAACCAAATGGCGACATTCAGATTTGTATAGACTTCAGGGATCTCAACAAGGCCTGCTCAAAAGATGACTTCCCTCTGCCTAACATTGACATGTTGGTCGACCTCATAGCAGGACATGAGATGCTATCCTTATGGATGGATTCTTTGGTTCTAACCAGATTCAAATTGCAGCTGAGGACCAACACAAGACCACTTTCACAACACCTTGGGGTACTTTCTGTTACAATGTTATGCCCTTTGGTCTCAAAAATGAAGGGGCAACATATCAGAGAGCAATGACGGTCATCTTCCATGACCTTATCCATATCATCATGGAGGATTATGTTGATGACTTGTTAGGGAAATCTACAACACGAGCAGAGCATCCTACCGTCCTGAAGAAGATCTTTGAATGGTTAGAACATTACAAGTTGCGGTTAAATCCAAAAAAGTGCATCTTCGGGGTTACGCCAGGAAGATTCTTGGGTTTTATAGTCTCCCGAAAGGGTATTGAAGTTGATCCCGCCAAGGTAAAGGCTATTCTGGACATGCCACCTCCATGCAATCTGAAGCAGTTAAGAAGCCTCCAGGGGAAGATGCAGTCCATCCGTTGATTTATAGCATAGCTAGCGGATAAGTGTCAGCCATTCACTCATCTTCTAAAGAAAGATTCCACCTTCTGATGGAACCAGTAGTGTCAGATGGGTTTCGATAAAATTAAGGAATATTTAGCTCATCCACCGATCTTGATGCAACCTATTCTAGGAAAACCCCTCCTGCTTTACATCTCTGCCACTTCAGTCGTGTTGGGGGCATTGTTGGCACAACATGATGAGTCATTCAAAGAGAGGGCAGTCTACTACATCAGTCGAACATTGGTCGGCTATGAGTTAAACTACTCCCCCATGGAAAAGGCCTGCCTTGCACTAGTCTTCAGCACACAGAAACTCCGTCATTACATGCTCAGCCATCCAATCAAATTAATCACTAAAATTGATCCCCTGAAGTATTTGTTAGTTAGAACCACTTTGACTGGCCGCATGGCCAAATGGGTCATGCTCCTAAGCGAATTTGACATAAAATAGCTAGAGCAAAAAGCCATAAAAGGATAGGTCATAGCTGATCAATTGACTGAGGCGCCATTAGTAGATGCCTACCTGCTAGACACTAAATTCCCAGACGAAGAAATCTACACAATTATAGAAGTACCAGCTTGGACGCTATATTTTGATGGCTCATACACTCATAATGGATTAGGAGCAGGAATTTTATTAATTACCCCTCAAGTTGACTACATCCCAAAATCATTTAGGATAGCATTCCCATGTACCAACAACATCGCAGAGTATGAAGCCCTCCTCACCGGCCTCCGAATTGCAAAACAGTGGCATATAACTCACCTAAAAGTCTTTGGTGATTCATTATTAGTCATCAAACAAGTTAATGATGAATTCCTCACAAAAGATGATAAAATGTTACCCTATAAGCGCATGGTGGATGATTTCAAGAAATATTTCACCTTCATACAGTTTGACCAAATTCCTCGGGTACAGAATAAAGCGGCAGATGCAATGGCCACTATCGGTTCCCTGATTGACATGCCTAAAGACTGAACAAAATGTGAGTTTCTTGTTGAACAACTTTTAATCCCTGCATATGATATTCCTGAGACTAATATGGTGTGCGATATCCTAGGTCCCGCCTCCCCATGGTACCAGGACATATACACCTATCTCCGTGATAATATCATACCCCCAGAACTTACACGCAACCAACGCAAATCCTTTGTTCATCGCTCTTCTCGATACATCATTGTCGGTGATATGCTTTATCATTGCAGGTATGATGGAATCCTCCTTAGATGTCTGAATGAGACCAAAGCCTGCATGACACTAACGAAAGTACATGGTGGTGTTTGTGGAGCTCACTCAAATGGTATGGCTCTGGCCAAAAGGATACTATGAGCTAGATATTATTGGCCTACATTGGAACATGATGCTTGTGAATTTGTGAAGAAGTGCCTTCCATGCCAACAACATGTAGATTTGATTCATGCCCCAACACAAGATCTTCAGCCCCTCCTAACACCGTGGCCCTTCTCTTAATGGGGTTTTGACTTGATTGGCAATATTTACCCACCATCATCCGACGAATATACATTCATAATCACTGCCACTGAATACTTCACTAAGTGGGTGGAAGCCATGCCGCTTTCACAAATAACTAGTATTTAGATCTCGAAGTTCATCCTGTACCATATTCTTTGCAGATATGGTATCCCATCCACTATCCTTTCCGATAATGGAAATCCCTTTAAAAACCAAGACATGAAACACCTCTGTGACACCTTTCACATCCAACATCGTTGGTCGACGCCTTATTACCCCCAGGGTAATGGTCATGTAGAAGCAACCAACAAGACCCTCATCTGCATTCTTAAAAAGGTTGTCAATAACACTGGTCGAGATTGGCATCTCCACATCCATCTTGCCCTCTGGGCATATCGCACATCCATCCATACCCCTACAGGGGCCACTCCCTACTTTCTAGTCTATGGTACCGAAGCCATCTTTCCAATTGAAGTTGAGATCCCATCACTAAGAATTTCCTTAAAAAATCTTATCAGTAAGGAGGATGCTCATGTTGCACGACTTGCACAACTGGAGCTGCTTGATTAAAAAAGGATCAAAGCCTATGATCACCTCCACGCATATTAGAACCGCCTCAAGTGCCACTACAACAAGAAGGTTCGCCCTCGACAGTTTCAGGTAGGTGATCTTGTCCTCAAAGAGAATCAACGTACCCAGCAAGACTGAAACAAGAAAGGAAAATTTGAGCCGAATTGGTTGGGGCCTTATATCATAGCCACCAAATATGGATCTGGGAATACACATTGACTACCCTTGAAGGAGAGCCCCTTGACGAACCCATCAACATAATACATCTCAAGAAGTTCTACGCTTAAGTCCGCTTGGTAACCCCACCTATTAAAAATCAAAAAATAAAAAAAATAAAAAAATAAAAAAATAAAAAAATAAAAAATAAAAAAATCAAAAATAAAAAATAAAAAAAATAAATAAAATAAATAAAATAAAATAAATAAAATAAATAAAATAAAAAATCAAAAAAATAAAATAAAATAAAATTTCGTCCTATGGTGAAAACCGCTCTTTGGTGGTGCCTCAGATAAGTATGGATGGTGAAAACCTGGTAGCAGGCATCATCCGTAGAGGGCCTAATCGTTATCTACCTAGTATCCTCGTTATTTTATGCTTTCATTCGCACTATCGTCCTCACCCATCCCATTCTTGGTCGTTTGCTATAGTTTGATTGAGCATTGGATGAATTGTCTAGCTTGTTCCCCCCATCCTGAGCTTTTCAGTATCCCACTATGAGCTTATGTCATTCATCTCCTCGTCGGTCGCTCTGTGTCATCACATAGGATCATCCATTGTATCGATCTCCATCTAGATCTTGTCTTGTCGTGTCTCCAGTTGAACTACGTTGCCCCTGCGTTGTCACGTAGGCAAGGCTGATCATTTGATCTGCCCCCAAGGTATTCTGACCATCGCGTCTTAATCATCCATCATTCGCCTTCATCATCCTCTTTCCGCTTTATCCATGGTCTTTTCATGAACTACGAGGGCTCTGCACTTTCACGTAGGCAAGGATAATCTCTGATCGGCCCCCGAGCCCCTAGGTTTATAGGATGTGTCAGTCTATGTCCTCATCTAGCTCGTTATTCTCAAATAAAATCCTACTATTATCGAAAGATTTGGTTAATGAAAAGCATCTGGTGTCAAACTAGGTCATTCTAGTTTAGTATCCATCATCGGTCTCAACATGATGCATCCTTCCTAGCAGACCTCTTTGATCCTATCCATCACCTTGATCCTATGGCAAAGGACGTTTTGATTTTAATTGTGATCTTTTGATGTTTTAAAATTTATTTGTCATTTGAGCTCACTATCAACACTTGTCATGGTCACCTTGATCCATCATTTCATGGTGTGCTTTGACTAGTCGACATATGGGTTCATTTTGGTATTTTCTTTGTTGCTGCCTCTTCGGTTGTCCCACGTAGTACCCACCAAGATCCCTGAGGTTTTGTGTTATGCTGAGGCATCCTTGTGTGTTTGTGGTTATCCCAATGCCTGGCCCGACCAAGGTCATCGTGACCTTGGGGTGTTGAGGTAGCCCCCTTTTGCTTGTTATGTTTGTTTCATGCATTGGATGCCTACTGGCCCTGGTTTTATATATCAGGGTATTCGGTATCTTATGCTATAGAAAATATCAATGCTCCAAAGATGGCAACTCATATTAGGATTGCATTTCATCATCTGTTGCATTGCATTCACCCTATGATTTTGGTTGTGCAAATACTTTATCCCACTCTTTACCATTCTTCTTAGGATACTAATAATTTTTGACAGATGCCAAATGACACCCATTTTCACAATCACTACATACCCACCTTCCATTATCATGTCAGTTCTTATTGGCACTTATGGCCATGCGTTATTTCCTCTAAAATTACAAGAGCATTATTGCATATTAGAGTCATTCTATTAACCACACATACATTGCCACCTGCATCACAACGTGTTAGAACCACACATACATCGCCACCTGCATCATAAAGTGTCAGACTCATAATACATCACATCCTGCATAAATAAAATGTTCATACAAAATTCATCATATACATATACATAGATGCAACATGGGCACACATCATATCACCATGTGTATATCTGCATTAATAAAATCATCCATATTCCACAAATATATACACCCAATCATCCACATAAGCATCTAATATCATAAACATGTGCATAAATAACCCAAAATATCCATCCACATAAGCAGGAAATATCATATACACTTGCATACAATCACCCATCACAAAAGGAAACATACTACATAGTGCCAATAAGAACTGTCCCATGTCATAATCAAAGTAATATAATGTGTGTCACATATCCATCATACATCAAAATCTATCATATATCCATCACATAATAAACTACAAAATCCAGAGATATAGAACCTCTCTGATCTCTGTCGATAAATCCTACATGCTCCACCCTGCATCTGTCAAAAACTCAGTAACCTGTCACCTCCCGAATGAGCTACCCACATCTGATCTCTGTGGTGAATCCAGTATTGATCTCCTACCTGGTGTAACACCCGGTGAATCACTGTAACCTCGAGTCCGTGTCCCCATTGACTGAGATGGCGCTGGCATCTAGGGTGCCTATCGAGTATACTGAAATATCCACTGGGTCAGGTCTAGAACTGCATGGTAGTACGCACCATCCAAAATCCTGCCTCTCTCGCATTCTCCTCTTGCTCCACAACCTGAACCCGAGCGGAATTCCGCTCTTGACGATACCTATCCTGATCCCTTGTAATCACTCTCCTCTCCTGCTCCCAGGCCTCCTGGGATAGGCATAACTGAGCCATCTCCGCCTGAATATGATCTCTCATCTCCTCGGCAGCCACTGCCCTAGCTACTGTTGCATCCCTCTCCCCCTGTAATCCATGCATATCTCTCCCTATCACATCACTGACCTGCATTGACTGCCACTGTGCCACTGCTGCATCCCGCTCTCCCTGCAGTGTCTGCATCTGTATCTCCGTAGCATCTCTCTCCCTTTGAGCGGCCTCCCACTGAACCACTATTGCATCCTGCTCTCCCTACAACATCTACATCTGTATCTCTACAACATCTCTCTCTCTCTGCATCCTATGATCGAACCACTGCTGCATCCCTCTCCCCCTACAGCTCTTGGACTCTCAACATTGCTGCATCTCGCTCTCCCTATAGTACTAATACCTCTGAAACTGCCTCCCCTCTCCTCCTTTGAAGAGACCAAATCTGTCCCTCCACCAACTCTCTCTCATCCTACAGCCCCTAAACTCACGCCTGCGCCGTGTCCCTCTCTGCCTCCACCACCTGTACTTGCGCCTGCACTACATCCCTATCCGCCTATATAATATGAACGTGCTCCCTCACTTGTCTCTCTCTCTCTCTTGCATCACCCCCATTTCTCCCACCGTCTGCTCTAAGCAATACACTCTATCCTGTAGCTCATCTCGCTCCTACCAGAGATCACCTCCCTACTACCCACTATCTGCTGACACATGATCGATCATCCTCTCTACCTCCCTAGCCTGCAATATAACAGTCTCTACTTGTAGTCTATCATGATCCCAACTAACAGCAACCAACTCATCTCATATCCTTTGTATGACAGCCTGCAGTCTCTCTCCCTCCCCATCACCTCCACTTGTGCAGATAAGAGGTCCACCATAAATCCATAATCCCTTTGATCTACTACCGGTACTCTAGATAGCTCGACTCGGCGTCTAGTCACCTTTGCCTTTGATACCCTCAACCTCTAATCTGTACTCTGAAGACTCCTCACACTGTATCTCGGTTGAACAATCAGATCTCCTGAGGTAATGATAAGAACCACCGCCAATGGCTCCATATCCCAAATATCCATATCAGGCACATCTTCGTCTATCTCCATAGCATCATCGCCCCCTGCCCTCCTGCTCCTGATGATCCTCCAAGTCCTCCACGGAAGGACGAACTCCCACTCTCTGCGGCTGACCATGCCTCCCCACTCTCATCAATCTCCTTGGCTCTCCTATCTCTGGCTGCTCCTCATCCTCACTCTCCCCTATCTCTACAATGGGAGGCTCCTACCCTGATGCCATATGCCCCCCCCTCTGTCATCCCCTACTCCCCATCCTCCCTGACCGACTCCTGGCCTCAGTCTCCTCTTGGGTCCCATCCTGTTGACCACCTCCACCCATCCCCTCCTGCTCTGTCATAGTCGGTATCCTCATCAGTCGCCTCCTGCCCGCTATCCTCTCTGGCTGACTCCTGGCCTTAGTTTGCTCTCGGGCTCCCTCCTACTATCCTCCCCCTCCCACCCCTTCCTGCTCTGTCACAGTTTGTACCCTCATCAGTCGCCTCCTGCCCACTATCATCTCTGGCTGACTCCTGACCTCCATCTCCTCATGACCTCCATCCTGCTGTCTCTCCCCTCCTTGCTCGGCCCGTACCAACACTCTCCTATGTTATACCCTACCCCTATACTAGTCTCCTGGCTAGCTCTACCCTCCACTGAGTGTATCATCTCCACCTCTGACTCCTCCTGTCCTCCCACATCTGGCTCAGGATCTCTCCCACCCTCCTGTCGTACCGCCTCTCTAACTCTCCTCCGTTTCCCCCTCCTCCTCCTCCTCGCTGCGTATCCCACTGCCTCCATCCTCTCTCCTCCCACATCCGGCTCGGGACCTCTCCCACCCTCATGTCCTACTCTCTCTCTAGCTCCATGGCGCTCATCGTCTGATCCAAATCCTACAACTCCTACAATCGACACCAATGGTGTAATCCTCTCCCATCAGTGGCTGCACAACCATCGGTCATATAGTACTGTCACCCCTACATCCTCTGCTCCCACACATCTCCCAGGATAGGATACCTACACTATCACCACCCATGCTGCTCTGGCCTCCCTCGGGCTAAACGTGCGCCCCCATGGTCGCTCTCTGGTGAGCCGCTGAAACATTATCTGCGTACTAGGAATATCCTGTGTCAGCCCAAACTGTCTCACCACCCTATCTAGTAGATGCATTTCTATTATCCACAGAAGACTCCCAATTAGGACACACTGAGTCATAAAGTACCCTCTCTATCTCTCCGTCTACTCCCTCCATCCCCTGAAGCGTCGATGCATATACGGTCGCCACACTATGTCTCCCTCCTCTAAATCATCCACCGTCCTCCTCCATCCCTCCATATCTCCCGACCCCCCATGATGCAAAACTCAGCCCCTCGCCTCTCCATACCCCCATGCCATCGGCTCTCTATCATCCACATCTCCCTCCCTAACAACAATCGGTCTCGTCACCATAATATGCTCCCATGCCCACACCTGTAGAAGGGTCATGTGTGTCAAACTCACTATCTCCCGATAGAAAAACAGATACATATCCCTATACAACTGGGTTAGGACGCAAGTACCCCACGTAATCTGTCCCTTACGCCACTCAACAATGTGTTGAATCGCCTCCATAAACCTTAGACTGCAATACCGCCTGCTACGATGTAGCAACAATATCCCACTGATCAACCTAGCCAGGAATAAAGGCAAAGGTAGTACCCCCACTGTCAAGCATCTATCTAGATCTAACTACGGACCCTGAAGAGGTAGGACTACATGTCCAAATAACACTGTCATAGTCTGCTCTAACTCGGCCCCTCTCGACACCACATCACTCAACAATATCCCTGCTATCGGTAGCTTCAAGATGCGCCATACATCCTCCAGTGTCACCGTCATCTCCCCTGTCGGCAAACGAAATGGCGATGTCTCTGAGCTCCATCTCTCTATCAAGGCCGTCAACATCGCTCGATGTGCCCTCATCATTGGCACCTCTAAAAAGTGCAATAAACCTACATGATCTAAAGCCGCATGATCCACGCCCGTCATCACTGCTACGGTCGCTGTCAGTACCTATGACTGTCGCTCATGTGTTCGTATCCACCCCAAACTCTGCATCCACACCAACCGTTTGTCAGTACACAATCTTCTCGATTTTGGGACATCTTTTTCTTACCTCTTCACTTTTTTTTTTCTCTCAATTTTTTCACGGTCTCATCTTTCTGGCCTCCATTGTCAAACCTCTCTCCCCCCTTTCTGGGGCAACTCCACCCCAGCTCGGGGCGGCTCCTCCCTCGCTCCCGGGGTGACTCCGCCCCTACCCGGGGCATGTCTGCCCCAGCTCTCTGGGTGACTCTACCCCTCCCTAGGGCGTGTCCACCCCCGCTCAGGGCGGCTCCGCCCCCACTCCCAGGGCAACTCTGCCCCAGCTCGGGGTGACTGTGCCCTTACCTAGGGCGTGTCCGCCCCGCTGCCAGGGCGACTCCGCCCCAGCTCAGGGCGACTTCGCCCCCTTCTGGGGCGTGTTCGCCCCCACTGCTGGGGCAACTCCGCCCCAGCTCGGGGCGGCTCTGTCCCTCTGTGCGGCGACGCGCCCTATTTCCCCGCCCTAAAATCTCCCATTTCCCTTTTTTTTTCCAATTCCCCAAATTACCCATTTTCCTATTCCACCCCGCCCACCAAACCCACATTTTACATTTTCCTTCACTATCTTAAAAACATGATAAATGTTTAAAATACATAGCATGGGTTTTATTACTCACCTTGCGGGGCACTGCGAAGTGGGTCCAGCGTCTTTGCAGATCATCTACTCGATGAATGATCTCCGTATCATAATCTTGCGGCATTGTTGCTCCTTCTCCCCTCTCCCTTCTTTACCTTTTCCTCAATTGCTACAGTAACAATGAGGCAAGGTAATTCTTCAAATTACCTTTTAACCCTCCTTTTTCCCCCTCTTTTTTTAAAAAAAATAATATATTTTTTACCTTTTATTTAACTTTTTTTTCTCCCAACTAATCCCTTCTTTCCCGGCGCCGCCATTTGCAAACCATACGTCCAATCAACTCTATTCAAAAGTCAAACTTGCTTAATTTTTTGAGCTCTATCCAACAGTGTCTTTCATTTCTTTCTATCGAGAAGTCATCTGAGGCCCCATTATTTCTTCCCCAACTTCCCTCTCGAGCGGGCATACCCTATCATTTCCTTCTATCCATTTGAGACAGGCATTGGGGCATCCCTCTCCCTTTTCCCTCCACTTGGACAGGCTGGGGCATCAATCCCTATCACTTTCTTCATTACTAAAATTTTATTTTTCTTCGAAACATTGTTATTCTAACAATATTTCAAAGAGGGGCAAAATGTAGACACCCAAATTTGATCATGCCCATATGATCAAATTTACCTCTTTATTCATCAATTCGGTTAATATTAATTTATTTAATTAATATTACACTCCCACATAAGATTCTTAAAGTATTTAATTTAACAATTAAACATTTTATCTAGTACTTTTCTCCTCTCTAAATTAAATAAATACACCAATTTATTTAATTTAATCATTTTAATCATTTGGAATTAAAATCAATTTAAAATTCTTCTTTTTGTCACATCCTCCATAATCCATCTCTAATTTGGATTAATTCATAATTAGGGTGTGCATCCTCTTAATCAAGGATTAATGTCACATCCTCCTACATTTGCCACTTGTCACTAATCTTCCATTGATTATCATAATCAAGTATTTGCACAACTTTAATCAAAGTCATTAACCACTTTTAGCACCATTTTTTAGTCAATCTTTCCATTTTTCCTTTCTGGGCATTGACCCTCTTTCCTATGAGAATTTTTAATTCTCATTTATTCATCCTATGTCTCTCTCCTCCCCATGTGAATTTTTAATTCACATTTTATCTTTCCAAGGCTTCTAGAATGTTTGACATGTCACCTCATGCACATGTGACCAATTCCCACCTTTTTGGAGAACCTCTCTTATCCATTAGATTCTCCTATGAATGTGAATTTTTAATTTACATTTATTTCTCCAACCTCTTTCTCTTTTTCCATGGAGATTTTTGAGAAATTTCAAAATTCTTCAAGTGTCATTTTCACTCCCACTTGGGGATAAGAAGTTCCTTTTTAAAGAAATCTTCTCTCCCCAAGGTACTTGGAAGGTACTTGTCCTTCCTCCACATCGTGTACCTCCCTTCCACATCACCTACACATCATCTCTCCCTTAGCCATCTCATAATCCACATGTCAAGATGTGAGGGCTTGTGAGTCCTCAACTCACCTTAGCCCTTCATCTTGGCCTTGTTGGATAAATCCCAACCATTGAATTCTCTAGAGAATTCAAATTTCTCTATAAATACCCCTTCCTCTAAGGCATTGGGGAAGACTTAGACATTTGCAACTAAATGCTGCCATTTGTGCACTCATCTAGCCATCAATTTCATATATTTTCATCTACATCCAAGCATATAGTTGAATCTTGCATTTAGCTATATCAAGAGCCATCAAGGAGCATACAAATCAAATCAAAATCAAGGGCCAACCAAGGAGTTTTAGCTGCAAAAAGGAGGTATATCGGTTTAACATCATTTTACACTTTTCTCTTTGCTTTTACAAATTTCTTAGGCTAATCTTAAGGTGTTTCCTTATATTTTTCCATTGCATTTTAATTGCTTAGAAAGGGTTAGACATTTTGGTATCACATCAGGAACACAAATTGAAGTAACATAAAAATTGTCAAAATACAAATCTTCATAACTCAATTAAATCTTCGTGCAGATTGCTGAAACTCAACATGGATAAACTAGGTATACTCAACAAGAAACCCTTTAGTCCACAAGCAATGATAAAAAACATACGGAACTCACCGATAGATAGAACATCACTTCACCACTGACAACCTGCAACTCATTTCATTACAATTTTCTCAATATCCTCGACATATAAAACTTCAAATGCACTAATGCTAATAGTGTTGACATCAATGAAAACCACATATCAACAAGACAACCACAACATCCAACAATCTCCCCCTTTGGCATTGATGACAACACATGATGTGAAAAACACCATCAACACAACTAACTCCTACTTAGGTTTTGACTTATTTTCTCCTCAACTCTTTCACATGATATTCTCCCCACAAGGCTCTTCTCCCTAGATAATCACCAGATTTTCACATTACTCTTCTCCCCCTTTGACATTAATGTCAAAGATCTCTAAGCTTTGAACCACATATCTAAATTTCTGAACCATCTGACTACTCCCCCTGAGTAGCAGCCACCACAACATCAATCCAAATCAAGATATGATTATGAAATGCACAGACTGATGCAAAGCAATGCATCCTTAGTTCTAATTAGGAGGGGTAATCATCCCTAACTTCCCTCTGTGATACTCAAAATTATCCTTAGGCAACAAATTTTTAAATATATTTGCAATCTACTCCTTAGTAGGCACATACTCCAATCTGACTTCCTTTTCACTTACCTTTTCTCTCAAAAAGTGAAACTTGATAGATATATGCTTGGTTTTTGAATGATGCACCGAATTCTTAGAAATGTTGATGGCACTTGAATTATCACAGAATATAGCAATAGGCTCATTATATACAACTCTGATATCCTTCAGCATTTGCTTCACCCATAATACTTGAGTACAATTGTTAGAAGCAACAATGTATTCAACCTTTGCAGTAATAAAGAAATGGCATTATGCTTTTTACTCAACCATGAGATTATCCTCTTACCCAAGAAAAATGCATCACAACTAGTATTTTTTCTTTCATCCACATCTCCTGCCCAATCAACATCAGTAAAGGCACTCAAGGTAAGATCATCATCTTTAGCATACCATAGACCAAAATCAACTGTCCCTTTCAAGTATCTAAAAATTCTCTTCACAACAATCACGTGAGATTCCTTAGGATCGGCTTGAAATCTTGCAATAATATATACATCATTCATGATATCAGGCCTAGTTTGAGTCAAATAAAGCAATCCACCAATTATTGATCTGTATCTAATTTGATTTGCCTTCAGAGAATCATCTTCTATTGTCAACTTGCATCCAGTCACCATAGGTGTACCGACTGGCTTTGAGTCTTCCATACCAAATTTCTTTAGCAATTCTTTCACATACTTGGACTGAGATATAAAGATCCCTTTATCTAACTGAGTAATTGTAATCCCAAAAATAATTTCATCTCTCCAATCATTGACATCTCAAACTCACTCTGCATCTCATTAGCAAACTTCATGCACAAACTATCATCTCCTCCAAAAATGATATTATCAACAAAAACTTCCACAATCAAATCTTTATCATCATTCTTGAAATACAAATTACTATCAGTTGTACCTTTGTTAAATCCAAGATTCAACAAATATTTATCCAATCTGGCATACCAAGCTCTAGAGCCTTGCCTAAGTCCATACAGCGCTTTCTTCAATCAACAAACCATATCTCCCTGATCAGTCAATTGAAATCCACCAGGTTGCTCAACATATACCTCTTCTTCCAGTTCATCATTTAGAAAAGCAGACTTGACATCCATCTTGATAAACTTTGTAGTCTTTGTATGCAACCTAAGCAAGAAACAATCTCACAGCTTCAATTCTAGCAACAAGGGAAAAAGTCTCTTCAAAATCAATTCCTTCCATTTGAGAATATCCCTTGCAAACTAGTCTTGCTTTGTTTCTAACCACTTCACCTTGCTCATTCAATTTGTTTCTAAAGACCCATTTAGTTCCAATTATATTTTTATCCTTAGGTCTAGGAACAAGAATCCATGTATCATTTTTCTCAATTTGCAATAGCTCTTCTTTCATTGCTTCAACCCAATGTTCATCTTTGCATGCTTCATTCACATTAGTAGGCCCAGTCTTTGAAATCAAGCAATATTCTTCTGCAATTCTTCTCCTAGTCTAGACACCTTTATTCTTATCACCAAAATTTGATCTTCTGAACGATTCAATCTTACATACCTTAGAGTCTTAGAATGATCTTGAATTTCAAGCTCTTCTGATCTCTCTTCTGTTCTTTCACCAGTTTCTTCTTCCTCTTGATCTTCTTGATTCACCAGACTGATCTGAAGTCTGACCTTTGTTTGTACTATCATTCTGATCATCAAAGTCATATCCATAGGTTTTAGATGGTCTAGCAATGTATTCATCAACCTTAACATTTTCACTTTCAACCATTTTCTTCAATCTCTTATTGTAACACCGGTAGGCCTCGCTTTTAGTAGAATAACCCAAAAATATTCCTTCATCACTCCTAGCATCAAACTTTCCTATATCTTCATCTCTTCTGATATAGCATCTACTCCCAAAGATTTTAAAATATCTAACAATAGGCTTATGACTAGTCCATAGCTCAAAATGGGTCTTACCAGTATCACCTTTGATTTGTACCCGGTTGAGAATATACACAACAGTACTCACAACTTATCTCTAGTAGATATGAGGAACATTTCCTTCCAGCATCATAGTTCTTGCAGCATCTTGAACTGTTTTGTTCTTCCTTTCCACAACTCCATTTTGCTGAGGGGTCTACAGTGCAGATAATTGTCTCTTTATTCCATGTTCTTCACAAAAAAGAATTAAACTCACTACAAGTGAATTCACCACCTCTATATGATCTTAGACATTTAATCTTCAGACCAGTCTCTGTCTCAACCATAGCCTTAAATATCTTGAACTTTTCTAGAGCTTCAGATTTCTCCCTTAAGAAAGTAGCCCACATCATTCTTGAATAATCATCAATAAGCAACATGAAATACCTGTAACCTTGTAAAATTTTGATTCTAGAGGGACCACACAAATTAGTATGCACAAGCTCCAACAATTCATTTGAACAATGCAATTTGCTTCGAAATGAGATTCTAGTTTGTTTTCCCAACTGACATTCCTTGCAAATGGCATTAGTAGGTTTTACCAACTTAGGTAGATTTCTCACAGCCTTAGTAGAACTTATCTTAACAATGTTATCAAAGTTAACATAACACATTCTCCTATGCCACAACCAACTTTCATCAACTTGAGCAATTGAACAACTTTTACTAGCAGCATTAAAATGAAAGATATTACCTCTTATTTTTGTACATGATGCAATCACATTTTCAGAACATCCCAATATTCTGCACTTTCCATTCTTGAACTGAAGATTGTAACCCTTATCAATCATCTGTCTGACACTTAAAATATTATGCTTCAGACCTTCCACAAATAGGACATCATCAGTATTATTCTTACCATCAAGAGAAATGCATCCTCTTCCGTGGATCACACTAGCTGTGTTATCACCAAATCTCACAACACCACCATCATACTTTTCCAAGCTTACAAACTTACTTTTGTCTCTAGTCATATGATGTAAACATCCACTATCAATTACCCATTCATATTTTTCTTCAACTTGAGCAGCTAGGGCTTTCTCCACATTTGTACAACTAACAGATTCAATAGACACAGGATTATTTTCCTTGATAGCAATAAACACCCGTTCGTCTTCACCTTTATCAAATTCATCATCTGTCACACCTTCATCAACAACATAGTAACAATTCTTTGGAAATTTATGCTTGTTATGTCTTGGTTTAGAAGCTCTTTCTAGACACCTTGATGCAAAATGACCTATCTTATTGCAAGAAAAACATTTAAGAGGCAATCTTCTTTCATACTTACCTTTTCCTCTCGACACTCTCTTGACAATAAGTGCTTCCAGCTCTTCCAATTCTCTTCCGGAAGTAGTAGCCTTAAATGCAGATTCAACCTTAGGAAGGGCATCACCAAATTAACTCAAAAGTAGTCAACTTACCAACCAACATATCTCTGGTTACATTTGTTATAGTCTGGAGTTCTTCAATAGTTGTAGCTTTGAATTTATAAGCAACAGATAAGGATCTAATCAAATTAGCAACAATCTCTGATTCTTCCAACTTTTCAATAACACATTTGATACCACACACAAGTTCATTCACTCTTTGCATGAAAGTAGTAAAATTTTCATCATCACCCATTCTTAACATTTCATATTTCCCTTTCAGACTCTGCAACTTAGCAATCTTCACATTAGCATCACCTTCATACAAAGTTTCCAACTTTTTCCAGATCCCATAAGCAGTCTTCAGATTCATAACATTAGTCATCTCAGTATTAGTCAAAGCACTCAACAATGCTTCCTTAGCCCTGATATTATACTCAACATCCCTAATCTCAGTAGAAGTAGTAGGACCATTTGGTGGAATAACATACATATTACTTGTAATGCTCCAATAGGATTCACCAATGCATCTCATATGACACTCCATTCGAGTCTTCCACAAAGAATAATTTGTTTCATCAAATCTCAAATTATCCTTATTGAATGTCGCCATCCCAGATCACCTCAAGCTTTAAAATTCTTCCAAGAAACTAAGCTGTGATACCAATTGTTGGCAACACAAGGGCAGACAACTGAGAGGGGGGGTGAATCAGTTGTCATCGAATTTCAAACTTATTAAACTTATTAATCCTTATTCTCATATTTGATCAATATCAATGAAAGCATGAATAAACAACACATCAAAAACACACATAACACCAAGATTTTTTACTTGGAAACCCTGTTAGGGGAAAAACCACGGTGGAGGTCAATCCACAAGATTATACCCTGTTAAAAGTATAAGAAGAATAAATGGGGAATGCACATGCATTCAGGCACACTGCTCAATTACAAATGAAGACACACTATCTTACAGAGAGATTTGGACTACAACCATCCAGATTTTGAACCGAGAAAATAACATCTGCTAATGCCTAATTATAGTTCCAATTAAGCACATGAACACTTCTTCACTCTTCTTCATTCTTCTTCACACTCTGCTCTACCTTCGAATGATTAGGAAATTATTCACACATCTCACACACAAGCACACCTTCGGGCACACTTCGATTTGAATAAAAAATTGCTCTTATATATCCGCAACATGAAATTACATTGCTACAAGTCGGCCACAAAGAAATAATAAAATGAATACAAATTGTCAGCCCAAAACAATAGATAATTTTTCAATGCAAATCAACCCAAGGTCGGCCACAACATAGTGAAGACCCTTGAAATAAACATCTCCAACACAAAAACCACTTCAATTAATTTCTCCTCGAAGATCCACAACACGCTTCAACACCTTGTCAGCCAAGAACATGAAAAACATGAACATCTCAAGATAAAATATCGGATCACGAGCACAATGATCAACATGGACATGCAACACAAATAGAACATAATATAGAAACATCCACAAGCATCATGAATCACCAGAGAAGTATCCGCAACATCCACTGAGACATAATGCTGGAATCACATAATCTTTATTCAAGAACACAAACTGAAGTAATAGAAAAATTGTCAAAATACAAATCTTCATAGTGACTCGATTAAATCTGAAAAACATGAACACGCGGATCTCTAACAAATCAACGAAACATGAATCATGAATCACTAGATAACAACTGAACTAACTGGAATCACATAATCTTTATTCAGAACACAAACTGAAGTAATAGAAAAACTTCAAAATACAAATCTTCATAACTCGATTAAATCTTCACGCGGATCTCTAAAACTCAACGTGAGAAACTAGATATACTCAACAAGAAACCCTTTAGTCCATGATCAACAACATACTCACCAACAGACAAAACATCACTTCACCACTGACAACCTACAACTCATTTCATTACAATTTTCTCAATATCCTCGACATATACAACTTCAAATGCACTAATGCTAGTAGTGTTGACATCAATGACAACCACATATCAGCAACACAACTACAACATCCAACATATCACACACTTGAATTCGCTTACTAACACCATTTTTCTCATAATTCATTTATTTTGTCTATTTGATTACCTTTTTCTCCTATTAATCAAATAATTAGTTTTATTTGATTAATTCATCACCTTCATATTAATTTCTCCTCTTT
Organism: Sequoia sempervirens; assembly: GCA_007258455.2. Lineage (NCBI taxonomy): Eukaryota > Viridiplantae > Streptophyta > Pinopsida > Cupressales > Cupressaceae > Sequoia > Sequoia sempervirens. The sequence continues at coordinate 216,851,397 of VDFB02000013.1, forward strand.
TGATTAAATAATGTCATATTATTTAGTTAAATTCCATTTTCCCACCTTGATTAAATAATTCCTAATTATTTAATTAAAACTCCTAATTCTTCCAAGTTGCACAAATAAATGATTTTCTAAATTGTTTAATTAACTAATTTTCCTCCAATCCTCCAACTTGCATAAAGAATTTTCTCATGGAATATTCCCTTTCCAAATTTAAATTCTTCCCTCCACATGAATAATATCTCTAACATATTTCCTAAAATTAAGGGATTTGTTGAATCCTCGTGGATTATGGACCCTTGATTAAATATTTGATCCACAACTTCATGGATTATTAACCATTGATTCATCCATGTTCATCCACACTCACATCCTGAATTCAATTTCATCCTTTGATTAGCATTTTGAATCCTCACCATTGATCAATATTCCTAAAATCTAAAAATACCAGGCCTTTTTACATGAAAAAGGATTCACAACCATTATTGCACCCTTACTCTCTTGAATTGGCCATTCACCCTTGAGAAATTTGAGAACTTTGTGAATCATCATCATTCATCAACCCAAAGCTTTTACAACAACATGGACTAGGAAAATTTGAGCTATCCACATCCATACCACTTCAAATTTGTATTCAATCCACAATGGGATGCAGGTTTGCACCATTAATTGGGTTCATTTGCATGAATTTTGTTCTAATGCTTTTGAAATTGAACCTTTCTTAGTTTTGTTTACTAAATTTCATTGGAGTATGGACTTTTATTGATCAATATCTTGTTTCATTTATTTTATTTCATTGTCATTTGATCAATTGAGCTAACATACTTACACATACAAGTCCTTGATGGCTTAAAACTTACAAAAACCAACTCATTATCATGATGGGATTCCTTGACCGAAATGGAGAAAACTTGACCTTTTGATCTAGTATGTAATATTTTTGTCACCAAACTTCTCCTATGTGGAAAAAATAAAATAATTTTTAAAATATGTTGTGTGTGTATTGCATATATTATCAATAATCCTTTAAAAAGTGTACATGTTTTTTTTCTAAAAGACTAAAAATAATAATATTAAAAATACTCAAAAGCTAACCCAAGTTAGTGTGATTTTTTAGAGTTGTGGTCAAGGAAATGTATGTCATTTTTCCAAAATGTTCTTTTTTGTAATGTCCCTATCCTGATTTGACCTAGAATTTTCCTACTAATCACAAATTGTAGCAAATTAGGGTTAGGGTTTGTCTTACCAAATAAATATATCTTTAATAATACAATTTTGGGTTTGAATCCTGCAATCACCACATGAACAATATATGCAAGATATATATATGCTTACCTGTTAGAGTTAGGCAATTACATCATATCCATAGATTATCAACAATGCAAGCATATTAGGATTTTTGGGAGAAGGGACATGATGGGTCCGCCCGAAGCCATTTCCATACCAAGCCTAAGAGGGTGTATACCACAACCCTCCCCCTTGGTGGCTTGTATCTACTTTCCTCACTAATGTCTCAACCCCCTTGAAGACACTTGCTATCTTGTGGAATTGGGCGAAGGTTGCAAGTGGGATCTATTGGCTCTTTGCCTTGTTTACCACTTCATCCCAAGCCCTTCCTACAAGGTGGGTTTCATACAATCGAGCATATCACATATTCTCTCACAAGAACATATACTAAAATATTTTATTATCCATAAGAAATATGTAAATACATGTAAAACAGTGATTGGCAGAAAAAAATCAAGTATACCCTTGAATATTTATGTGTCTAATAATAGAGATCTATTGCATTGAAACTGGATTGATTTCTCTTTGTTGATCTATGTCTTACTCTCTTCTCTCCAATCACTATGTTCTTAATATTTAGAAGATATTGCTTAAAGAGAAATAAACAGATTATTTTCAATTGCATAATGGGTGAAAGCACAAAGTTGAGTCCACTTAAGGTGGAAGTTTTGACCTTAGAAAAAATCTCAAAATCATGAAAAATGAATGCTTCGGGGTCCCGCGCCTAAAACTAAAGCGAAATCTCATTTTGAAAACTTTCCATTTTTGACAACTTTTCAAAATGAGATCTCGTTTTGAAAACTTTCCTTTTTGACAACTTTCCATTTTTGGCAATTTCTCAAAATGGGATCCCGTTTCGTAAAAGCATAAAAAATGATTTTTTTTATGAAATGGGATTCCGTTTTTTAAAATATGAATTTTTGGTCGGGTTTGTGCTTTATTTTTTGGTTCAAGAAAAGGCTTGGGGACCCAAACCTAAGCTTTGGACCTGGTTTGACCTACAACTTGAAGGTCCTATCAATGTCAAAAGAAAATAGTGACTTTAGGCATATGTCTAAAGACATTTTTTGCGAATTGTTTTGATGAAATTAAAACCTATTATAGATGAGATAGTGTAGATTCCAAATATGTAATTTTTTTTACAATTTGATTATTTTTTCTATTTTTAAATTAATTTTTGATGAAACTGGTCCATAAACTTGAAATATCAGGGTTTTTAGTATTTTAATAACTTTTTATTAAAATAATTTTTTGAAGAACAAAATTTATGAAAGCGTACTTCAAACAATTCTTTTCAATTTGAAAAAAATTAGGTCATCTTATGCGCGTTGTTCATGACAATTTTTCAAAACAACAAATATGACCAATAAAAAGTTAACAAAAAAAATATTAATTTTTTTTTAGGAGCATTCTTTAGTGTGTTACAAATATTTTCCCAAAAGGATTCATAAAAAAATGATTATTTAGTTCAAAATGTGGATGACGCACACGTGCATGGTATGGTAAAAAAAGTGACTTTTAAACAGTGGTTTTTAGAAACGCCTATTAAAAATCAATTTATATCTTGTGGGTATTAAAATAAATTACATATTTGGAAACTAGACTCTGAGTACTACATTTTATGATGAGTGACTTTTTTTAAGATTTCATCTCTAAGTGCTTCAAATTTTAAGGTCAAATGTGACAAATTCTGAAAAATCAAGAAAAAAAGTGGACTCAACTTCTTGCACACACCCTAATGATTAATAAGGATTAATAATTGCTACAAGCATCATTATTACATAATCGTATATAACATATATATAATTACTTCTAATATTTCCAACTCATGTATATAATTTATATATTAAACTTACTTCCCTTATTGATTTATCATCTGGCTCCATATATTCCTCCTTGATCCATCTTCTTCATATATACTTCTTGATATCAATCCCTTATTATAATTAAGGGTTGCTGACTTTCTGAGTGCAAGCTACTTACTCATTTTAGATTGCTTTGTTTTGCCTTAATGCTTAGGAAATGTATATTCTAGATTTCTTATTTTGTCTTTCTATTCCATGAGGATTCTAGATCAAACTTCCTTGAATGTAGATGTATTTTTGAAGGAGATAGATGATTGAATACTTAGTTGTTATTACCATTCCTGATGCTCCCTTCTGCAAATGGTTTGACTTCTATTGTATATCCCTATGTCTAAGTGAAATGGTGCATCTCTTGAAAGGAGGCAACTATCTGAATGAGTGTCTTTAAAAAAATGTTTTAGCAATAATTATTGCCTTCTTTAATAATTGCTTCTCTTAATAATTCTACTTGCCTTTTGAATCATTGCCAATTACCCACTTAATTGTTGTTGTTCATTATCAATTATTGTCTTATATTCCATCGTTGCTTTTATTAATTTTTTCAACTTCAAATCTGTCACCGCTCCTCATATTAATCGATGCCTTTAAATTGCTAAACAAATGCTTGCTAAATAAATTGGAGGTTTGTAGGGGATAGATTCTGACAACCAAATCTGACATGGAATATTTTGCCCCCCTATGTATTGTTAAGGCAATGTAATGTATTTATTTTTATTTATTTATATTATCATAATAATTTATAATCATAATAATATATTTAAATTGTGAATATTTATATTTATATATTTAATACTTGTATTTCAACGTTTGCGATTTTGAGGGTGTAGACACCTGAATTTGACCACCCCCATATGGTAAAATTCGCCCTTGTATTCTTCTATCCTACATCCCTAATCTATATTAATTAAATAATTCATTATTTGGTTAATTTTTCATCCTAGGCCTAATGTTTCCAAAGGTGTTTAATTAGTTAATTAAATACCTTATCCTGTTCCTCTCTAAATTAAATAAGTAGTCTAATTTATTTAATTTAGTCATTTTATCCCAATGAATTAAAATCATTTTTTAATTCATTCCTTTTCTCTCTCTTCATGTCAACATCCTCCATAATCTCCTTTTAATCCGGATCAATCTAATTAATTTGTAATTAGGATGTGTACATGACTAATAGTGATTAGTGTCACATCCTCCATTTTTGGCCACTTGCCCTTAATCCATCATTATCCCTCTTAATAATTTGCACAACCTTAAATCTTAGCTAATTATCCCTTAATCCCACCTAATGCCAATTATTGCATGTACCCTAGTCAACTCCCTCATTAAAGCTTTCTACATTTGGAGAAGTTGTCTCCTCTCCCCTAGGAATTTTTAATTCCTATTTATTATCCCCATATGCTTAATTGGAATTTTTAATTCCAATATATTCCCCCTAGGTTCATTGAGAATTTAATTTTTTTTAAAAATTCCTCACTCCCCCTTTCCAAGGAATTTTTAATTCCTTGTCTCATCCCAAGGAGGATTATTGAGGAATTTTTAATTCCTCACTTGTCACATCCTCCCATCATTTGGGAGAATGAGACAAGCCACCTCTTTTTCACCTTTTCTAAGGTACCTTGAAGGTACCTCCACATCATCTCCACATCACCCTCCCTTTTCCACCTCACCTTCCACATGTCCTCATGAGATGGCTTGTGAGATCTCAAGACATCCTAGCCCTAGATCTCCTACCCTTGGATGAATCCTAGCCATCCATTTCTTTAGAGGCCTTTTCCCTAAATATGGTGAATTTGACCTTCATTCAAAAATCACACTTAACCAACTTTAGCTCTCATATACCCAAGCTTTGAACCACCATTGTTGCAACGTTTTTCAAGCCTCATATTGCATCCCATCACTCATCCATGGCTTCCATTGCATCCACCATCGCATGCACATCAATTTAAGCTTCATTTTATGTCATTTTGTCAAAGAAGGAGCATACAAAACCAACATCAAAGGGCCAACCAAAGGAGACAACTCAAGCAAGGTAAAATAGGTATTTTCTGATGCATTTTGTTTGAGTTAAGCTAGACTAATCTTGAGTGGTTGTTTGTGTTCTTTCTTTTGTGCATTTCATCTTATTTTTCATTTTTAGATTAAGAAAAAAAATTGCACACATTTCTGGCATGCCTAGTGGGACCCACGTCATAGGTCCTTTTAGTTTTCTTCTTGTTTCATTCTTATAGGTTTCAAATTTTTGAAGCTACAAAGGCAATTACGCCCTGACGGGCGAATCTGCCTAATCACAGGGGCGATCTCACTTCGGCTTAGGTGACTGCGTGAATGGCTATCCACTTAATAGGCGAACTTGCATCCAATACTCAAAGTCCATATTTTCAGAGGTGAACTCGCTTTAAGCCGTACAGAGAGGCAAATTTGTTGACAGAATAGGGGATCCTGCTTGACTTACAAAGGCGATTTCGCATACACCTCTCCATTCAAGAACAATTGAGTGTACACCGCTCCACTAGAAGGGAGATTTTGACATCTGTACACAGGAAAATACACCCTACACAGGGGCGAACCTGAGGTAATCCAGAACACTAAATTTTTTAGTTTACGCTTTTGTTCAATTCTGGATTTTGGTACTAATCAATTGACTCATTTGTTTGTGATTGTGAGATTTCACTAACGATTTGCACAGCTTGTCCCACATTTAACAAAGACCAGAGGTGAAACTACTGATGTGTTTATTGCATGACAATTGGTGAAAGACCCCTAGATTAGCTTTTGTGTGTCTTTTTTTCATACTAATTTAGGAACATTTCATTTTATTAAAGGGTCAATTAATCTTGTTTACTGTGTCTAGAGTTTGCTATTGATGTATGATCTCCCCTTGCATCGTACGGTGAGCTTGGGGATAAAAAATCATAGCAAGCTCAAGTCCAGTTGAGTCTACCTAGGAGTACTAGTATGCGTATGCTCTTCCCTTTTGTTACATGCAAGCCTGAGGATCATAAACGTCTAGTATTTCCTACCCTTTAGGAGATGTACCTAGGATTTCATCACCTAGGGGATAATCTCAACCATGTGTTACTGATGAGGTATATAAAGGGGGGAGAACTAAAGTTTTACCCCAATCCAGTCACACTATGTTTAACGAAGAGTCGATACTAGGGTGATTCCTAGTTAAGACATGTAGGGTTGGTCTGAGTTTCTAATACCTCGTTGGGGCTCCTGACCCATGCTTGTGACGGGATGGTGTTCATGGTTGTGCCTCACGCACCCTCCTGGTGTATCGAGGACTCACAAGATAGCTTGTATAGCCTAGATAAGACCCATGTTTTAAACACGGCTTGGCGTAGTGCAGGGATTGCAGACGACACCCTGAAATACTCCCTTAGGTCGAGATAGAAATCCTCATGTTGAACTATGATAGTTCCCGAGAGAGAGAGAAGGTGAGCCCGTGGCATCTATTAATGAGCCCATGCCACTGGATCTCTAGCTATTCGCCTTCATGAGAAAGGGTGACACACCCTAGTATCACAGAGTATTAACCTTGGGTAACCCCCAAGGTGGTGGGCCTACATTAAGTTTGTAAATCATTATCACTAATTTTAGGCTTGTGCTATTTGGCATGTCTTCTTGTGCTATACCAATGCATGTATTTAGTCTGAGTTGGTCCTTGCCCACTGCTTGTTGTTTTTTGTTTTTCAATCCTTTACCATAGTTTGTCCCTACCCTCAGAGGCAAATTTTCTTCTTATAAAGGAAAATTTGCACTGTGGATGGGTGATCCTGCCCTTCAAGGGGGGAATTCATGTCTGAGTCTAGTCCAATCCAGTCATCCCTAATAGGAGAACCTGCCTCTTCTAGAGGTGAATTTGCTGGTCCAGTCAATAGTTGGGAGAATTCACATCCGCCCGTTGTTTGAACAGGTGAACTCACCTCTCATAGAGGAAAATCTGAGTCCAAGTCATTCTAGTCCTCTGTCCGTACATCCATAGACATAGGAAAACCTGTCTCCCAAATAGGTGAAGCCATGTCTGAATCAATCAGTTCTCTCTTCCCTATATCCATAGACATAGGTGAACTCGCGTTCAGTCTGTACCATCCCTATCCTTATGCTTTAAAAAATAGGTGATCCTGATCTCTCGATAGGCATTTTTTCTTTGTGTCCACACACCCGAAGATAGGGGCAATCCTGAAAGCTAGATAGGCGAACTTGTTTTCCTGAGAGACCACCTCACATATGCTTGTCCATACTGATTCCTGTTTAGGTGAACCCACTATTTGTTTTAGCAATCTTACAAATTCTGACTGTGCAACTCAAGATATAGGTGAACCTGCGAACCCTTGGTAGGCGATCCTACTACATGCAGGTGAAAACCTGTGAAATATTGGGTAGGAAAACCAATTTTCTAGAGGGGCGAACCCGTGATCTAGAGGGGAAGACCCATCTTACATAGAGGCAACCACTTTCCATACAAAAACTAGAGAGTGAATCCTATTGACCACTGAAAGCCTGCTTCGTTTCGAGTCCATTCCTATGATAATTTTTTTTATCATCATCCATCTTTTTGTAATCATCATTTTTCAAGCATCTACATTTTTCAAAAGTCATTGAATTATCAATCTAATCACATAGGTTCATCTTAAGGCATCCCTTGATAGCATATCAAGCCTTAATCCATCAATCCATCCATTTAGGGGCTTTTTATCCAAATTGGGTTAGGGAACTAACCCTAATCGTTATCATCCATACAAACTTAGGACTATCATCCATCTTGAGTTAGTAATTGTATGTGGCCTCATCAATCTACTTTCATCTTGAGGTGGATTTGTGTCGTAATCATCCTTTTTCATCATCCAATCCTATCGACATCATCCTGCATCATCTGGTTGAGCTCCTGAATCTAGTTCAGAGTTAATCTTATTGATCCAATCCAATCAATCATCTAATCTAATCAATCAATTCAAGCCAATCCAATCCAATAAAAAAACCATTATTATCTTATCGATCAGCCAATCAATTGATCTATCATCCTAGAAAACCTTTAAGTCATCCTATAGGCCATCCTCACTTAGGTGCATCTTAGGGCTTAGCATCATCTTAGTCTTTGGTCATCTGCACTGACATGATTGTTACCACACAATCACAGGCAAAAAAACTCATGGAGCTATAGTGGTTCCAAGCTGGTCAACCTCAGCATCCTCCGAATCCACCCATTAATGGTGGCTCTTTGCAATCCAACATAGAAGTTCACTCTTGCCCTTCCCTTGAGGAAGGGATGGTTAATCAACCTGAGCTCACTATTGATGAATACCTTAGTGATCCTACTAATGTTCAAATGAATGATCATCTCCTTGCTGAGCATGGGGGTAAAATCCTCGCCTCATTGTTCATGAGGGGTATTAAGCCACTGCCAGGATTTGATATGTCACAGTATGTCAACATCACACCCCCTCCATCACAAGATCCGCAAAGATCTCAAGTAAATATGGGATCCTCAGTCCCTCAGGTTCCCCAAGTCACCTCGCAAGACACTTGGTATCAACCAGGATTTGTAAATGATGTTTGTCATCAAATCCCACCCTCTCCTGTTTGAATTTTTTTTATGGGTGTGACACCTGGAGCTTCCAATCCGCAAGGTCCTAGCAATCCATGAGGCCCTACACCAACTCTGTCTACATCCTCTCATCCATAAAATCAGTCATGCCCACCATTGGGAAATACTGGGGGCACTACGTCCAACCCTTTTTCCTCTACATCTCCTCATATCCCTCTCATCCAAATGCAACCGTTACCAAAACAAAATCTATTGTCTAATCCTAGCCACTCCATCCCGCAACAACCTCTATCTCAACCTCCACATCAACCTCAAGGTAATCCGTCGCAACCTTCCCATCAACCACCAATCACTCCACAACAACAACCACCTTATCAAGAACCGCAACAACAACCACTTTATCAACCTTGGGGTAATCCATCACAACATTCACATCAACCCCAAATCACCTCACAACCAAAAAAAATCCTTTTCCAATCTCAAGGTAACCCAACAACATAATACTAGTATCATTCATAGCCTCTACCTCACTATTTCTCACCCCGTTATCATCAACTACCTTTGTAAAACAACTATTATCAGCCACCTCCTCCACCGAGCACACCTAGACCATAATATACTTTATCCAACCCCAATCCTAACTATTCTTACTAAAATCTACAAAAATCCCACCAACAAACACCTCACGTTAACTCTCAACAACCCCCACACCACACTTATTAACAACTGCCTAACTCCCAACAACCTCCATACATTTCCCAAAAACCTACATATGCCTATTAGTCCAATCCATCGTACTATCAACAACTACCATCCTATCAACAGGGTGCCTCTTCATCATATTACCAAGCCCCATCATCACACCAATAGGTCTACAACAATCCACAACCCACATACGCCGATCAATATCAACAAATCCCTTCATATCCACCTCCTTCATATGATTAATCCATTCTGCCTCCACCACTGCCATATTAGCAATATGCCCCTTATGATCAGCCCAATCTAATAGGTCCTCCCCCATCAACACTAGTTAATAAGGAATGGGAAGACATGAAAGTTGCTCTAAAAGACTTACAAGCGAGTACATCGAAGAAATCCTTTAAGTTTGAGGACATTCATCCTTACCTGTTTGACCCATCCATTTCAATCGTCCCCTTCTCAAAATATTTTGAAATCTTGAAATTCGACAAGTATAAGGGGAGGGGTAATCCACGAAACCACTTACAAGAGTTCTACATGAATTTTCAGGAGGTCTTATGTAATGATAACTACCTCCTTTGATTATTCCCTAGAAGCTTAACAGGACAAGCTTTAGAGTGGTTCATGGGTCTTCTACGAGGGTCGATCTCTACCTCTACTGATTTTTCAGAGAAGTTTATCACCCATTTCTCTTTCAATCTTGAGAAAGACATAAACACCTTAAATCTCCTGAAAGATAAACAATGTGATGGAGAAACATTTTCCAACTACCTGCAAAGGTGGCAAGCCTTAGCTAGCCATCTTAAGTGCACTCTTCCTAAAAAGGAGTTAGTTGGAATATTTTTCATGAACTCCCATCCTGAGTTGGCATATAACGTACGTCTCCATTCCATCACCACCTTTTTAGAGTTCATTGAGAAGGGTATCACTATTGAAAAAGCCCTCATTGCTAAAGAGCTCATCAAAATATTTAAGGATGATAAAGACAAACAATTTGGGGACAAATCATGCCACTAGAATAGGAACAAAAATGCTATCAATGATGGTGTCATAGAAACTAAACATATCTAGGTAGCTAACACTTCTTAGAGATCACAAAATGCCTCTCATCCACCATCAATTACCAATGTCATATCTGTGCCACAAGGTGCACCCCGTCCTCCCCCGTAGTCCAACCAAACCAATCAAGGGAATACTAAACACACATTCAATCCTTTAGGAGAGTGCCTACATGTAGTCTTGAAGAGGTTACTTCAAGCTAATTATGTAGTTACATATCTTGTTACCAAACCTTTTGACAAGTCGATGCCAAAACCTACATGGTGTAGGGAAAATGAATATTGTGACTACCATAAGATTAAGGGTCACTCCACCAAAAAATCTCAAGGGCTTAAAAGTTACATCCGAGATCTCATTGATCGAGGAGATATTGTAGTGGATGCAAACCAATCTATCTCGTCCAATGCTCAGTTATAAATATTTCAAAATGCCTTTCCCAAGCATAACCAAGGTCCTAGCACATCAAATGCAAACACTGGGTCCAACAATAACAATCAAAACAACCACACAAACAATATTAGTTATAACAACGTGCCATATAACTATGATAATATTGTTATGTGCATTACCCAAGTGGACCCACATGTATCCATGATCCGTGTCAAAGGAAAAGATCCCTAATGCATTGTTACCACTCACCACACTCGCATATTAGTTCTTGGGCCTTCCACCTCATCCCAACCAGCTCCTGTGAGCTTGTAGTATAATATCCTTGATCACCTTGGCAAGACCCCTGCATAAATATCTATCCTATATTTACTTAGGTCTTCCCCAGTTCATCAAGAGATTCTCATAAAAGCTTTATAGGATACACATGTACCGAATGACATTGATCCCACTTAATTCTAGGTTCTAGTGGGACACTTATCATCTGCCTATTAGTTGGGTTTTATCCAAAATGATATGCCACCAATTCATCCATCTCACAATTGCACCTTACACATTGAAGTCCTTGTCACCTGACATAAGGTAAAGAGGGTCTTGGTAGATAATGGCTCTACCCTAAATCTATGCACTTTAAAGTTCATAAAATAGGCGGGGTACACTCACGCTGACTTAGATAATTAGACCGTCACAATCAAGGTGTATGAAAATGTAGAAAGAGACTTAGAAGGTATCATTTTCCTTCCCATTCAGGTTGGCCCAGTTGTCCAATATACTACATGCCATGTTCTTGATTTGGACTTACCATATAACCTTCTCCTCGGCCGACCATGGATCCATGCCATGCAAGTCATCCCCTCCACATATCATCAGTGCTTGAAGTTTCCATATAATGGGGTTGAGGTTACCATCCATGTCGATCCCCAACCTTTCAAATATTGTCGCACTCTTGAGGCCTCATTCTTGCATTCACAATATTGTTCAAGAGTAGAAGTCGGAGCTCCTTAGGCATCACCCTCCATTCCATCTTCTAATCCATCATCCAATACATCCTCCATTTTGTTTTCTACATCTGATTCCACCATCACCAAAGTCCAGATCATTGACAAGGGCTATGGGAGTATGAGTTGCATACAACACTTAATGTGGAAACAATGTCTCCATCTCCTCACACTTATGACCAAATTTCTAAGTCTATACAAAAGGAATAATCGAAGACCAAAACCATCAGTTCTAAGAACATGGGTTCCACCACCTTCCAGTCTCCAGGCACATTGCAAGATCAGACAGATGAAGACATTAGTCAATGGATTTATAGAGAGGAACTTGAACCCTCACCTCCTCTTATTGAGTACTTCCAAGAAGTTTACCCTCATGCTTTTAAGTTAGTAGAAAGGTATAATTATCAGGGGGAGGGATCGGTGTTGAGGAACATGGAAGACGACAACCCATTGAAACACCAGTGCGTCCTAAACATTTGGGGCTACGCTACGATAAGAAACAAAAGAGTTCCACAGTGTCTACTAGTGCTTCAAATAACGTTAACTCATAAACCAATTTTCTTGAGGACATACTTGAAGAAGAGGTTATCATATTCTCTTACGATGATGTGGATCTTCTTGCCCTCTTTGATTCCACATGAATTTTCTCCATTAGCCTTTCACTCCGCCACCCTGACATCATTGATTGGGACCTATGAGGGAGTGCACTAGTTGATACATTTCCTTTAGAGGAAACATACATGTATCTTATGGGATTTGGGGAAGATGAACACCCTAACTACAAAAATAAGAAGAAACAAAACAAAAAAGAGTCATCTAGTGAAAATATTTATGAGGCACTTCTTGACTTAACAAAAGTAAAAACAAAGGGTGCATCCACTAGTGAAAACCTCGATGAGGCACTAGAGGATAGGGATGTTCATCTTCCCCTTATCAAAACTCATTTTTTTGAATGGTCTTTGATCCTGATTGAAGAGACGCAAGAAGTCAATCTAGGCACTGAAGAAGAACCTAAAATCACCTACATGGCAAAATCATTGTCCGAAGAAGAGTATCCTGTCATTGCCAATCTGCTAAAAGAAGGCATCATCAGCTTTGCATGGTCTTATTTTGATATTCCAGGATTGGATCCTACTTTAGTCATCCACCATGTTGATGTGCATTGAGATGCAAAGCCTATCAAACAAAATCTCTGAAAAATGCATCCACAAGTGGCCTTGCTTGTTAAGATGGAACTAGAAAAACTATTGGCAGCTGGTTTTATCAAGCCGATTGATTACTTGGATTGGACAAAAAATATAGTAGCTGTGGCCAAGCCCAATGGGGGAATTAGAATCTACATAGGCTTTAGGGATCTCAAGAAAGATTGTCTGAAAGAATACTTCCCACTTCCCAATATTGACATATTAGTGGATCTCACAGCAGGGCACACCATGCTATCCCAATGGATGGCTTCTCAGGGTATAACTAGATTAAAATTGCGCCCGAGGACCAACATAAAACTACTTTCACTACCCGTTGGGGTACATTCTACTACAATATCATGCATTTTGGCCTTAAGAACGCAGGGAAACATATCAGCTTGCAATGACAGTTATCTTCCATGATCTCATCCCCATTATAATGGAAGACTATGTTGATGATCTATTGGGAAAGTCAAAAACTAGAGAGGATCATCCTAAGGTTGTGAGGAAAATATTTGAGCGGTTGGAACAATATAAGCTGCACTTAAATCCTAAGAAGTGTATCTTTGGCATCAAGTTTGACAAGCTATTAGGCTTCATTGTGTCCAGAAGGGGTATCAAAGTTGATCCTACAAAAGTTAAGGCTATAATGAAAATTCCCCCACCTAGAAATCTCAAACAACTAAGAAGCCTACAAGGGAAATTGCAGACTATCAGGTGATTCATCACCCAACTTGCTGATAAAAGGTAGTCTTTTACTCACCTCTTGCACAAGGATACAACTTTAAAATGGGATCCACAATGTCGTCAAGGCTTTGATAAGATCAAGGAGTATCTCGCCAACCCACCAATCTTAATGCCTCCAATTCCTTGCAAGCAATTACTACTATATATCTCAGCGACTTCAATTGCATTGGGGGAATTGTTGGCACAACATGATGAGTCCTCTAAAGAATGAGCCATCTACTACATTAGTCATACACTCGTGGGATATGAGCTCAACTATTCTCCCATGGAGAAAGCTTGCTTGGCTGTTGCCTTTAGTTCACAAAATCTACATCATTACATGCTCAACCATCCAATCAAGTTGATTTCCAAGGTTGACCCAGTTAAATATCTATTATCAAGAACTTCATTAACTGGCCGCATGGCTAAGTGGGTTATGCTCCTCAGTGAGTTTGATATTGAATATGTGGACCGCAAGGCAATTAAGGGGTAGGTTATTACATGTCAATTGGATGATGCTCCTCTTGTAGATGCTTATCCATTAGTGGTAGAATTCCTTGATGAATCAATTTTCACAATCTCAGAATTAGATGCATGGATGTTGTATTTTGATGGGTCATACACTCAAAATGGAGCTAGTGCAGGTATCCTTTTTGTCACCCCTCAAGGTGACTATATCCCAAAATCATTCAGATTGGCATTCCCATGCACAAACAACATTGCTGAATATGAAGCTTTGATCACATGCCTTAGAATAATAGTTCAATGGAATATAACCCATCTTCGTGTTTATGGCGATTTACAACTCATAATTAAATAGGTCAATGATGAGTTTCAAACTAAGGATGAAAAAGATTCTCCCTTATAAGTGCATGGTTGATGACTTCAAGAAATATTTTAGCCATATCTAGTTTGAGCAGGTCCCTAGATTATAGAACAAAGTTGCAGATGCAATGGCCACCATTGATTCTATTATTGACATGCCTAAAGACCGAACAAATTACAAGTTCTTGGTGGAGCAATTATTAATCCTAGCGTACGACATTCCAGACAATGAAATGGTGTGTGACATCGTAGGTCCCCAATCACCCTGGTAACATGATATTTATGCCTACGTACATGATAACATCCTACCACTCGATATAAATTGTAACCAACACAAATATTTCATTCAACAAATTTCCTGTTACATAATTGTAGGGGATGCACTTTATCATAGAGGGTATGATGGCACTCTCCTTCGATGTCTAAACCAATCAAAATCTCACGTTACATTGAATGAAGTGCATAGTGGTGTTTGTGGGGCTCATACAAATGGGATGGCCTTGGTGAAGAAACTTCTCAAAGCGGGATATTATTGGCCAACTATGGAGCATGATGCAACTCGTCAAGAAATGTGTACCATGTCAGTAACATACAGATCTAATTCATGCTCCTGCACAGGGTCTACAACCTATCATTTCACTGTGGCCTTTCTTACAATGGGGTCTCGATTTAATTGAAAAGATTTATCCTCCCTCATTTGATGGACATACCTTCATAATAACCACCACTAAATATTTCACTAAATGGGTAGAAGTGATTCAACTTTCCCAATCACTGGCATTCAAATATCCAAATTCATCCTCTCCCATCTTCTCTGCAGATATGGTATACCCTCCACCATCATTACCGACAATGGAAAACCTTTCAAAAACCAATACATGTGACATCTTTGTGAAACATACCACATCCAACATCGTTGGTCAAATCCCTATTACCCTCAAGGTAATGGACAAGTCAAAGGTACCAATAAAACTCTCATCAAAATCCTTAAAAAGTATGTCAATAATATTGGTCGCGATTGGCACCTCCACCTTAATCCCTCCCTTTGGGTATATCGCACATCCATCTACACCCTTAATGGTGCGACCCCATATTACCTTGTCTATGGAACAAACACCATCTTTCCAATTGAAGTCAAGATCCCATCACTCTATATCTCTTTGAAGAATTTAATCAGTGATGAAGATTATCGGGTCGCACGATTGATTCAACTAAAGCTCTTGGATGAGAAGTGTCGCAAGGCCTACAATCATCTTTAGGAATATCGACATCAACTTAGGAGAAGCTATAACAAGAAGGTTTATCCCTATTAATTTCAAGTTGGTGATCTAGTCTTGAAAGAGAATCAACGTACCCAACAGGATTGAGAAAAGAAAGGAAAATTTGAAGCCAATTGTTTGGGTCCATATGTCATTACTGCAAAGTATGGTTATAGGGAATATTGGCTTGCTACACTTGAGGGTAAACCCTTGGAGGAACCCATCAATATCATGCATCTGAAATATTTTTATACCTAAGTCAGCTAGGTTATCCTACCTAGAAAATACCAAAAAATTAAAAAATCCAAAAAAATACAAAAAAATAAAAAAAGTCAAAAAATCCAAAAATAGTAAAGAGAAGTAATGCATCCTATGGTGAAAACCACCCTTGGTGGTGCCTTGGATAAGTGTGATTGGTGAAAACCTGGCAATATACACCATTCGTAGAGGGCTTAATCATTATCTACCTTGTATCTCGCTTTCCTAGGTGTTTGCATCTCCATTCATCCATCCTATCTCGACATCTTATCACATCCATCCTCTATTGACATCCTATTATTTTCTGCTTGGTATATTTTGATTGAGCATTGGATGAATTAGATTTGCTATCCTAAATCCTAAACTTCTATACTAAATCCTAAGCTTCTCATCGCCTATATATAATGTTGTGTCGTTAGTCTTGTGTCCCCATATAGGATCCTCCATCATGTCTTTTATCATTAGGTCTCATGTCATCCTCAGTCCTCTTTATCAAACTACGTTGTCTCTTAGATTTCACATAGGTAAGGCCATCTTTGATGATCCCCCAAGGATTTTTTCCATCCGTTTGTGTTAGTCCTCATCATCCATCTGAGTCTCCATCATCCTCTTTCTGCTTTTATCCATCATCGGTCATTAGTCTCTTATCAAACTATGAGGTCTATGCACTTTCACATAGGCAAGGCTAATCTATTGATCAACTCTTGAGACCCTAGGTCTATCCTTAGGGTGTGTCTTGGTTTTGTGTCGTGTCGTCAAGTATGTGTTAGGGTTAGAAGGCATATATCTAACAGTTAAATGTAGATTTGATCAATAAAATAGAGAAATAAAACACATAAAAAAATTATAGCAACAACAAGACAACATAGAGAATTTAACATGGTTCACCCAATATGGGCTACATCCATAAAATGACAGCCATATGATGATTTTATTATCCAGTACAAAATGTATTACAATTTCATGAATAATTCCCTACTGCAACTCCCATCCCAATTGCTTATTACAAGCTTTTTAGAAGCTTCTAGAATTAGGGTTTTACAAAGTCAATTTTTATTTTGTCATTGATGAAGCAAAAAAATAGGAGAAAATATTTTCTCTAGGGTTGCCACCCCCGAACCCTCGCTTTTTAGGGGATTCCATCCTTGAAACCTTGCCTGACTCGATGAGGATACATGAAGAGTGTACAGTATAGCATGATCAATCACTAGATACCAACAATCTTCCACTTGGAGACTGATCAGGCTCCACACCAAACAATCTCCCACTTGGAGACTAATCCTGGATGACCACTACACTTACAACTCCCACTAGAAATAAGAACCTTTGGCCTTGCTACTCTGTTATACTTTTAACTATGAAAACCAAATGAAGCTAAAGAGGAGCTCAACTTCTCCCTTGTCACTTCCTTTTTAAACATATTTGCTGGATTGAAATTTGTATGTATCTTTTCCAGCTTTACCTATCCATCCTCCAACACTGAATGAATGAAATGATATCTCAACTATATGTGTTTGATTTTAGAGTGCAAGACAAAATTCTTTGCAAGATGTATAACACTCTGGCTATTTGTAAACAAGTCATTTTCAGCCTTTTGTTTGCCCAACTCTTCCATGAAAAGTTGCAGTCATATCATCTCCTTTGCTACCTCTATTGTAGCAACATACTTTTCCTCCGTGGTGGATAAAGCAACCACCTTTTCCAGCTGAGAAATCAAACTCACTACTATCCCACCAACTATGAATACATAACCTGTGGTACTCCGCCTGGTATCTATATCCCCTGCCAAATCCGAGTCAACATAGCCTTTTAAATTAGTATTAGAGACCCAAAAACATAAACATTTATTGGATGTACCTCTCAAGTACCCAAGAATCCATTTTACAGCATTCCAATGCTCAACTCCACGATGACTAATATACCTACTAACAACTCCTACAACATGTGCAATATCCGGTCTTGTGCATACCATGGTGTACATTAAACTACCTATAGTTGAAGCATATGGTAATTTGGACATTTTGTCTTCCTCCTCTTGTGTCTTTGGATACATATCCTTTTTCAATTTAACATGACTAGGAAAAGGTGTGCAAACAACTTTGGCATTCTCCATATGAAATCTCTGCAACACCTTATCAATATAATCAACCTAAGATAAAAATAATTTTTGTTTTTCCTATCTCTTGTAATCTTCATACCAAGGATTTGTTTCGTTGCCCCCAAATCCTTCATAGCAAAAGAATTCACTAACTAATGTTTTAAATCCTTAATGTGAACCATGTTAGACCCCGCTAGGAGCATATCATCAACATATAAACATAAAATAATGTAGCTATCATTATCTAACCTCTTAAAATAAACACAATGGTCCAAATTACACCGATTGTAGCCATGCTCAACCATAAAGCTATCAAATTTAATATACCATTGCCGAGGTGCTTGCTTCAAGCCATATATACTTTTCTTCAATCTGCACATCAATTTCTCTCGACGTTTTACCTCAAATCCTTGTGGCTATTCCATATATATTTCCTCCTCCAAATCACCATGGAGAAAGGATGTTTTAACATCTAGTTGTTCCAAATGCAAATCTTCAGTAGCCACAATACTTAAAATAGTGTGTATAGAAGTCATTTTAACAACTAGAGAAAAAATCTCATCAAAATCAATACCATTTTTCTATGCAAATCCCTTTACAACTAACCTGGATTTAAATCTTTTCTTACCTCCATCCTCCTCTTTCAGCTTATAAATCCATTTGTTTGGTAAAGGCTTTTTACCAGTAGACAACTTGCATAATTCCCAACTCTGATTTTTCAATAAGGAGTCCATTTATTCTTCCATTCCATGCTTCCATTGAACCTTGGTATCCACCTGCATAGCTTCATCATAACATTCCAGCTCACCAACATTAGTTAATAAAATAGAATACAAAAAGCGAAAATATTTTTCTGAGGGTCTACTTATCCTTGAAGATCATCTAAATTTCACTGGAATTTGTGATATTTGTTGTTTCTATTGTTGCAGAGCATGAGGAACCACTGGAACATCATTTTTTAGTGTATCATCCAACACTACATAATCATTTTCTTTCTTCTCATGCTGCTGCAACTGATATTTGTACAACACTTTCTCATTGAATATGACATCCCAACTTCTCACAATTTTTTTATTTTCAAAATCCCAAAGCCTATAACCAAATTCATCAATGCCATATAAAATAAATATACATTTCTTTGATTTTTCACCAAGCTTGGTTCTATTTTTAGAATCTACATGTGCAAATGCTTCACAACCGAAGGTTGTGAGAAAATAATTACTCACCTTCTTACCTGTCCATGCTTCCTCTAGAATACCACAACCCAAAGGATTAGAGGGACCTCTAGTGTTTATAGCCTTTGCCCACATGTTTAAAGGCAACCCAACATGCAATCTCATAGTTCGTGCATGCTCCATTATTGTTCTATTCATGCGCTTAGCCACTCCATTTTCCTATGGAGTCCTTGGAACTATTTTTTGCCTATGAATACCATTAGAGGAACAATAATCTTCAAACTCTTTGCTGCAATACTCACAACCATTATCAGATCTGAGACATTTTAACTTTTTACCCATCTCATTCTCAACCAAGCTTTTCCATTTTTTAAAAGTTTCAAATACATTATATTTCTTTCTAAGGAAATAAATCCATACCTTGCTTGTTGCATCATCAATAAAAGTGACATAATACCGAGAGCCACCGAGAGAAGATACTTGAGCTGGTCCCCATACATCCATATGCACAAGCTCCAATTTCTCATCTTTCTTTTGCTTCCCATCCTCGAGAAAACTAACTCTCTTTTGTTTTCCATACACAACTTTCATAGAAATCCATATTAACACATTTTAGACCTGGTAAAACATTCTTTGAATGAAGTACTTTCATAACTTTTGCACTCATATGCCCAAGTCTATTATGCCATAGTGCTAATTCAGAATCCACAACAACTATCTAATTTTTTGCCTGCTGAATTGCAACAACTGTTCCTAAACATTGATTTTTATCTCCAGTAGCTAAAGTAGAAGGAACAGTATGACCTGTAGAAAGATATAAGGTGCCTAATTTCACACCTTTTTCTACCACTAAGGAACCTTTTGTAACCTTCCAATTTTTATCATTAAATGTAACAACACAACCTTCATCATCTAGTTGCCTTACTGAAATTAAAATTTTACTTAACTTTGGAATGTTCCTTACCTCATGTAGTAGCCAATGATTCCCATTCTACAACTTAATCTTGATTCTTCCCTTTCCAACAATCTGACAGGTTCATTATCTCCCAAATAAACCAGCCCAAAATCCTCTTGGACATAATCAAGAAAATAATTTCTATGGGGCGTAGCATGAAATGAAGCCCCTAAATTTAACACTCAAGAATCATCAGCATTATCAAGGGAAAGAATCAAAGCATCCTCATCAAATTTATTAATTACCACATTTTCCTCTTTATTTCCTTTCTTTTTGACTCCTTTATTTTTTTGAGACTAACAATCTTTCTTTAAATGACTCAACTTAGCGCAGTACCAACAATCCTTGTTTTCACTGGATTAGGACCTTTTGTCCTTTGATTTTCCTCATGATTTCCCACAACTTCTTGAATTGTTTCCTTTCTCCTTTGTTCTTCTCCTACTTTCTGCAGTCAAAACACTGCCTGATGTGGATGTTCCACCTAGGATTTTCCTACGAATTTCCTCGCTCAAAATAACACCAACAACATCATCAAATTTTAATGTATTCAAACCAAAAATTGAATTGCTAACAACCATTACCAAGCTATTCCAACTTTCAGGCAAAGAACATAGAATCAAAAGAGCCCTAACTTCTTCATCAAAGTTTACATTTATAGAAGTTAATTGATTAGTAACCATATTAAACTCATTTAAACGATCAACAACTGACCCACCTTCTACCATTTTCATATTAAATAAACACTTCATAAGAAATACCTTATTTGGAGCGGAAGGCTTTCATATAACTTTTCCAAAGTTTGTGTCAACTCTTGAGTTGTCTTTGCTATTGTAATATTGAATGCCACCGATTGTGCCAAGCATAAACGAAAACTTCCAAGTTCCTTTCTTTCCAAAATATCCCAGTCCTCATCAGAAATTGCTGAAGGTTTCTTGGTTTTCCATTCCAATGGGCACAATAAATCCTTCTGATAGAGGTAGTCCTCCATCTGCATCTTCCATAACTAATAGTTCTGCCCATTGAACTTCTCAACCTTCAACTTACCCTCGTCCTCCATTACTCCCACTCAACCGTGAGACCTTCCTACAGAGGATAACTGAACACAACCTTGCTCTGCTACCATTAGTTAGGGTTAGAAGGTAGATATCTAATAGTTAAATTCATATTTGATCAATAAAATAGAGAAATAAAACATACAAAAAAATTATAGCAACAACAAGACAACATAGAGAATTTAATGTGGTTCACCCAATATGGGCTATATCCACAAAACTGCAACTGTCCAATGATTTTATTATCTAGTGCAAAACATATTACAATTTTGTGAATAATTACCTACTCCAACTTCCATCCCAATAGCTTATTACAAGCTTTTTAGAAGCTTCTAGAATTAGGGTATTACAAATTTAGTTTGTATTTTGTCGGTGTCGAAGCAAAAAATAAGGAGAATTTTTTCTTGGGGGCTGCCACCTCCGAACCCCCACTTTTTGGGGGCTACCGTCCCCAAACCCACAACCGACTTGGCCCTGGACCCCCGCGAGGATACATGAAGAGTGTATAGTATAACATGATCAGCTGCCACATACCAACAATCTCCCACTTGGAGATTGATCAGGCTCCACACCAAACAATATCCCTGAACCCCCGCCCGGGGCCCGACTAGGCCCCAGACCTCGACGAGGATACATGAAGAGTGTATAGTATAGCATGATCAGTTACCACATACCAACAATATGTCCTTATCTAGCTAGTTCCTAACAAAAAAATCCATTGGTACCCCAAGGTTCAATCCATTTTGAGTGCCTTGAGTAATGTCGATCAACTAATCTACTCTCAATATTCAGTCTTAACAAGATGCATCCTTCCTTAAATTAGACCGCATCAATTCCACCCACCTATTGGTCCTATGAAAAAGGATATTTGAAGTTAGTTGTGCTCTTTTGGTGCTTTTGGCATTTTTTTTATCATTTGAGCTTCCTATTATACCTTGTCAGGGTCACCATGATCCATCATATCATGGTATACTTTGGTTGGTAAACATAGGGGCATATGTTGATTCTTGGCATGATCTTGTCATCCTAGTTGTCCCATGTAGTACCCACCAAGACCCTCATGGTCTTGTGTTATGTTGGGGAATCCTTTGTGCTTGTGGTTATTCCAACATTAGGCTTGACCAAAGCCCTTGTGACTTTGAGGTGTTGGGATAACCTTCTTGTTTGTTGTGTCAGTCCTATTCATTTGACACTAATCAGCCTTGGTTCTTCATACCCTGGCATATTGTGTCCTATGCTATAGAAAAGTTTAGTGCTCCTAATAAGATTAAATGGTATTAGATTTGCATTTCATTCATCCTTCCCATTGCATTGCATTTATCCCAATCCATCTTCCCTAGCCTATGGTTATTGATTTTTGGTTGTGTAAATGTTATTCCCCCCACCTATTCTTCCTATCACGGTCCCTCCAGTTTTTGATAGGTGCACTATCACACCCACCATTATTCATTTCACCTTGCATGTCCGTTATCATTTAGGTTCATTCTTGCATTACATTATCATTTTTATTACATTCATTTTCCATTTTAGTATCATCCCATTAGGTTTCACTATCATCTCATTTTTCATTTCATTATCATTTTAAGTTATTTAGATTAATATATATTTGTTAGTCTAAGCATCTTAAATCCATTTCATTATCATTTCATTTCACTGCATTATCATTTTCATTATCATTTTAAGTAGTTTAGATTAATATAGATCTGTTAGTCTAAGCATCTTAAATCCATTTCATTATCATTTCATTTCATTGCATTATCATTTTCATTATCATATTAAGTTATTTAGATTAATATAGATCTGTTAGTCTAAGCATCTTAAATCCATTTCATTATCATTTCATTTCATTGTATTATCATTTTCATTATCATATTAAGTTGTTTAGATTAATATACATTTGTTATTCTAAGCATCTTAAATCCATTTCATTATCATTTCATTATGATTTTTATTATCATATTAAGTTGTTTAGATTAATATAGATTTTTTATTCTAAGAATCTTAATTCATTGCATCAAGTTCATTTCATTACATGCATCTCATTACATTACATTCATATAGTGGCTCACTGATAACATTATGCATATCATACATTCATGATCAAACATTAACATTCCATCCATAATGAGTGCATCAAATACACATTTATCAATCTCATAAACCATACATCCTACTGTGATCAGAGAAGTTTCCTAGTCTAGATGATGCAAAATAAAGTGCTAAAACGAAGGAAACAACACCTAACACCTCGAGATAAGCCTAGTTGAATTCAAAACAAAGAAAGATAAAAGAAACTAGATTTTAGCTTTTCTTGAATTGATCTTTGGTTGGCCCTTGATAGTTGATCTTTTTTATGCTCCTTTGATGGCAATATGTGATAAAAGTAGATTCAAAATGCTCTAGATGAGATGAGAATTGAAGTGAGGGATGTGGGTAGTTGAGTAAATGAATGCAATGGATGTAGTGAGAGCTTGAAGATGAGCAACAATGGTGGATGAAGGTTGAGCTTGAGCTTGAGATATGAAGTTGTGAATGTTGTTGAATGAATTGTGTTGTGAATGCATAATGAATGAGAATGAAAGAAAAATCCTTCATTTTATGGAGAGAAACCCTAGGAAAACGGATGGTTGAGATCTTGCCACCATGGGAAAGATGAAGGGTTGAGATCTTGCCACCACGGGAAAGATGGATAAGGACACATGAGGTGGAAGATGACATGTGATGGGAAAGTACTTGTAAGTACCTTGAAATAAGGGTGATGTGACTTCTCAATGATCACATGGGGAAGATGAGAATCTTGGATAAATAAAAGTGAATTTAAAATTCACATGATTGGGAGATCTTAAGGATAAGACAAGGTTCCCAAAAAGAGAGGTGAGAAGTACCTTGGATAAGACAAGGTCCTTAAAAAGGTAAGTACTTACCCACATGTGACTGATGTGACAAGTCAAAGGTTCTAGAAGACTTTGACACATGTGAGTGATGTGACAAGTCAAATGTTCTAGAACTTGCATGGGAATAAGGAGAGTCTTAGAAGGATAAATGTGAATTAAAAATTCACATGGGGAAAAAAGGAGTCTTGGATGTGTTGTAAAATGTGCCTCAAACTTACTGACATGAAACTCCTAAAAGAGAAAAATTGGTGAGACCCTCAGAATGTCTTGTCAACTAGCAGCTATGTTCTAAACTTCTGAAGAGGTCAGATCGACGTGACATTGGAACTGTCTTGCCAACAGAAGTCATTGGAAAGACATGGGCTATCGGAGTGAGATTCCTAACTTGTTCCATCCTGATAGATCTCTTGCCGATGGGTTGGTTCTTGGTGAGCATTGGGGAGACTCTTGGCGATGAATGTCATCAGGAAAACATGAACCTTCGGAGTGAAATTCCAGACTCATTCCGATAGTAGATGTCTTGCCGATGGATTTACACGATGTATATCGAGGAGACTCATTCTGACAGTGCTTAGTCTCACCGATGGATTTTTTCATGAACTGTCGATGCAACTGCCTGAACTCTTTCCAATGGTGTTGGTCTTGCCGATGGATTTGCACGTGATGAACATCGGTGTGACTCTAGCCAATGATACTTGGTTGAGGTGACATGAAAATTCTATGAGAATCTTAGCTGGATTTGTGTTTGGTGTGACTCTTGCCGATAAGGATAGTTGGTTTCTTTGTGACATTGGGGAGACTTGAATTATCAATCTGACTTCTCAGGATGTTGCTGATAGCTTTAGTCTTGTCGATGGCTCTGTGATCGAGCACTTTGGAATTAGTGAGACATGATCTGGTATCTCACCGACATGCGATGCAGTTGAACTCATTTTGACCGAATGACTGTCCTACATGGTTTGTTTTGGACCAATGAGAGAAGCAGAAGGAGAACCATTGGCAGTTGAACTATTGAGACTGTTTGTGTATGGAAGATCAACAGACCATGAACAAAAGGATTATTCTCTGTAATGGTTGATGATGATGAACATTTCGGGGTGAAAGAGTTGTTCGACTGAACACGAATTGATCAGTATGTGAATTCATTTTTGAGAACATTGTAACTACTTTGTTCTATACAAGGTTGATAAGGGAAATGTTGTTGCTGTAAAATTGACATCTGAAAGTGAAGTTTGATCTCTATATGTAATTTTTTTTTACTATAATACAAAGAGACTTTACTTGGTGTGGTGGGTTTTTCTCCCGCAAGGGTTTTCCCATGTAAATCTAGTGTCCAATTGTGTATGTGTCCATTTCTCTTTTCTGCTATTCTTTTCATGTGTATCTTATTGAACTGTAATTGCAAAATTTAAAGTCATATCTGCATTCTTCCTGAGTTTTGGCATTAGGAGAGTTTGTTCCGCACCTTAGGTTTCCTTATAGGATGAATAAAAAGGAATTAAAAATTCCTTGGGGGATGGGGAGAGTTGACGAAAATGCTGATTAGAAGAAAATGTGGTTAATGAAGATTAGGAGCCAACTTGCAAAAGTTGGAGGATGTGACACATCCTAATCAAGGATTAGACATGTGCACATTCCTAATGATGAGATTAGGAGATGGATTAAGATTAAGAAAAGGTAATGGAGGATGTGACATGTGAGGAATTAAATAAATGTCATATTTATTTAATTCATTTAATGAAAAGGAGAGTAAATGGGGTAAGGTATTTAATTATTAACTGAATACTTTAGGGATTTAGAAGGATTAAGGGTATTAATTAGATAATAGAAAATTACCTAATTAACACAAATAAGGGGATGTTTAGACAAAGAGGGATAAATTTGGACCAATGTAAGTGTCCAAATTTAGGTGTCTACATTTTGCCCCTCTTTGAGATGGTGCTACGAAGTAGCATCATTTCAAAGGAGATTAAAAGATAAGACCAAGAAGGAGATGGTTAGATTGGAAAAGATGCCCCAATCATCAAAGGAGTGACTAGGAAGAAAAATGATGGGAGTGAATATGCAGATTAGGGATTGAGGATGCCCCCCTTGAGAGGACATGCGGGTTTAAAAGAACACGGGTGTGCTCTCGAAATTGATGAAACGATGAAAGGGTAGATGAGTAAGATGATGCAAAGTGATGGATAAGAAAGGATGATAAGCAATAGGAGAAAATCAAGCATAAAGGGATGTAAGGACAGAGGTGATGTTGCCCCAATTAAGCTACAAGCCAAAATGGGTTGATGATGGATGGAGCATTGTCAATGAGGGAATGATATATCCCAAAACAACACGAGGATAGGGAAAGATACATCCCGATGATGATGATGATGATGAAAGTGTTGTTGATGAGGGAATGATACATCCAAAAACAACACAAGGATAGGGAAGGATACATCCCAATGAAAGGGTTGTTGATGAGGGAAGGATACATCCCGAAACAACACCAAATGATAGGGAAGGATACATCCCAATGATGATGATGATGGTGATGATTGGATCAAGGCATGTAGCAAGGCTGGGAACAAGACCAAGGATGTGATTAGATGGTTTGTGTGAGATTGAATGGAGGAGGATTGGATTGGGATGCGAGATGGATGAAAGGAATAAAAATGATGGGGGACAAGATGCTTAGAATAACCAATCTATATTATTCTAAGAAGATTGAAGAGATGATGATAAGAGATTGGATGGATAGGGGAGGGAGATTGATGAAGGATGAATGGATGGGGGGGTTTTTGATAGATGAGAGGATGGAATGGGAGATGAAATGCAATCCTAATGCAATTTTCCATTTTCGGAGCATGGATTTTTGCTATAGCATAAGACACAAGATGCCAGGGTATGAAGAACTAAGGCCTATTCGTGTCTAATGCATAAAACAAACAGAACGGATAAGAAGGCTATCCCAACACCCCAAAGTTAGGAAGACCTTAGTTGAGCCAGGCATTGGAATAACCACAAGTAAAAAAGGATGCCCCAACATAACACAAGACCACAAGAGTCTTGGTGGGTACTACGCTGGACAACCGAGAAGACAATAACAAAGAAAAGATCAAGATGCGCCCCTATTTTTACTAGTCAAAGCACACCATGATATGGTGGATCAAGGCGACCATGACAAGTGATGATAAGGATCTCAAAGGATAAAAAAATCCAAAAGCATCAAAAAATCACATTCAATTTCAAACGTCCTTTTCCATAGGATCAAGAGGATGGGTGGGGTTGATGAGGTCTATTAGGAAGGATGGATCCTGTTGAGACCAAAGATGGATACTAAACTAAAAGATGAATATGACGCGAGATACTCAAAGCTAATTGGATATGCTGATACAAGTGGATCTTGTTTGTTAATAACTGGCTAAATAAGGGCATAGCTTGACGGGACGACACAAGAGAGACAAGACATGGGACTGACACACCCTAAAGACCTAGGGGCTAGGGGGCCGATCAAAGATTAGCCTTGCCTACGTGAAAGCACAAAGCCCTTGTAGTTTGATAAAAGACCATGGATAAAAGCAGAAAGAGGATGATGTAGGCGATGATGGATGACATGATTGGATGGACAAAAGCAGCCCCGAGGGCGGATCAAATGATCAACCTTGCCTACGTGAAAGGGTAGGGGCAGCGTAGTTCAACAAAAGACCAAAGACAAATGATGGATAAAGGATGATGAGATAACCCTGATAAGTGGATAAAATGATGGGATCAAAACAATGAGACATGATAGACCTGTTGGATGGGATAGGATAATGGTGATCACACAAAGCTCAGGGATGGGATAGTTATCCAAATCATCAAAATGAATTGGGAGGATCATATGATGTATAGATGAATGATGAAAAGTGATAGGAGATTGGAAAGATGTTTGAAAGAAAGGGGAATGATGATGATGGGATAGAAGGAATTGGATTGCATGGGGAGTAGCCTATAGCTAGATACCAATGACAAGGGATTATGAGATGGGAGGAGGATAAAGATGAAGGGATGGATAGATAAAGATAAGCAGATAGGAAGATGATAGGATAGATGGATAAAAGAGATAAGGATTTGAATGGGGAAAAGGTTACCGAATGGATAGACAGAAAGGTAAGGGTTTGGAAGATGGAAGGGATTGCGATGATGGATGGATAGAGGGATAAGGGTGAGGAGATGGAAGGGATGCTATGATGGATAGGAAGATTAGGATGGGGAGATGAAAGCGATTTCTTGGAGGGATAGGAAGATAAGGATGGGGAGATGAAAAGGATTGTTTGGATTGGTAAGGAGATAAGGATGGGGAGATGACAGGGATGACATGATGGATGAATAGGAAGATAAGGATTTGGAGGATGGAAGGGATTTTTTTGATGGATAGGAAGATAAGGATGGGGAGAGGGAAGGGGTGCTATGATGGATAGATAGGACGATAAGGATGGGGAGATGAAAAGGATTGCCATGATGGATGAATGATATCTCTAAGGACTATATCATAAAGGAAGATAGATGCCCCCACTCTAGATATGCCATGTATGATGAGGCATGGGGGATGGAAGATAGAAGGATAGGTAAATAAAGGAGTGAGATGGATATAGGTAGGAAGCATGGATAAGGAGGGGAGATTGATGGTAGCATGAGTGGTGGACAAGGAAGGTATATGGATGTGGATAAGGATTGGGATAGTGTGTAGGTAAAGGGGAATGTATGCCAAGAGGTGTCCAAAGCGTGTATATATGTCTTTGCCCCTATCTATATCAAGATAACAAGGAAGACGTAGGGGTGGGGATAAATGGGATATGACCAGCAGGATGTGTAAGATAGGTTGGATGGAGGAGATGGGTGGACGGAGTGCAGTTGCCCCCAAGTGTGGAAGTAAATTGGATGGGGGATTTACACATGAAGCCTATTTTCTGGGTTTTCATCATGGTACTTATCTAGGTGCTTGTTTGCCAAGTTTTCACCATTGGACAAATTATTTCTCTTTACTCATTTTTTTTTTGATTTTTAATTTTTTTTTATTTTTTTTTGACTTTTGGATAAACTGTGGATGGAGATGGATAAGGATAAGGATAAGGATAAGGATAAGGATAAGGATAAGGATGTGGATAAGTGGATTTGGAAGAAATGTGATAAGGAGGTGGATGGAGGACTCAAACATCGAATTCCATATGAGGTACTAAGAGCCCATGTTTGAAATGACTATTGGATGTTGGTACAACCTTATTAGGATAAATGGATTATGCAAGAGGATGGATTAAAGGGGTTGGATGAGGGAGATATGCGAGATAATGGATGGGATGATGGAAAGTATATGGATGGAATGATGGGGTGGATGTGTGATGGGGAGAAGTGTTCAGGACCAACATTGGAACATATGGTGGTGGATGTGAAAGGATAGGAGGATTAATAGATGGAGAATGTGGGGATAATGGAGGAGATGGGATAGTGGATTTTGGAACATAAGGACCCAAAATAGATTTAGGGGATGGTGGATGAGAATGATTAGCTTTTGGATTAGAAAATTTGGATGTTGTTACCGATTTTTCATTTGAAGGCATTGCATCTTTTTTCTTTGGGATCCACATAGTTTTGATTTTTGCTTTGGTGGGCCTTTGTGGCCTACGAATTTGATTGGGATTTTGGATTTGATTTTTCTTTGCTTCACCATGTCTTTTTAAGGGGACATGAGGACCTTTGGATTCATGTGGATGTTTAGATGTATGCATTTTTACTTTGGCATCCAAAGTGATTTTAGTAGCAATGGGATGGGTATGATGAGATGGGTGGTGTGGAGGAAATATGAGTGATGGAGGTAGGATTTTGAGGATGATATGTGGATGGAGGATGTGTAGATATGTGCCTTTGTTGATCCTGATTTGGGAATATGAGAATGGGATATTTAAGATTGGTGACATGAATAGGTGATGGATGGATGAAAGGATGAATAGGACAAGATGGGGGAGGTGATTGTGGGGTATAAGGGCCCAAAATGGACTTAGTAGCTGGAGGATGTGTGATGGAAGATGGAGGGATGTACGGACCCAAAATGGATGGAGCAAATGAAGGAGGAATGTTGATGGTTGTTTTGAGGTGATATGATGGAGGAGGGGGGATGGCGGCAAATGATCTAGCAGAGTGATGGGAAGTGCCTATATTTCTTTTGGAAGAGGCTCATTGAGGATGTATAGAGGTTATACCAACATTTTTAGATTGCAAGTCTTGAGAGATACATCCAAGACCTTGTGTATAGATTTGTTCTTTGACCTAGATGGGCTCTAAAATACCTTGCTCATGAAGGCCTAGACCTTTTCCTTGATAGTTCATGTTCTTAAGCATTTAATCCATGACATGATTTTTGTTATTCTGGAAGAATGATGTGAGTCCATTATTAGGCGAAGGATGATGGGTGGTATATATGTTGTGTTTTTCTTCTGCAAGGAGACCACCATGGAAGAATGTGAGGGTACCAAGGGGATATAAAAGCGGTGAGGGAGGAGTAAGTTTAGGTGACGATGGAGGATCATGAGATGGAGATGATGGGATAGCAACATCTTGATCAGGACAAGGGAGTGGTAAGGAATCAAGAGAGGGATTAGGTGACATGATAGGATCTAGATTTGTGGTAGCGGGTGATAAGAGCTCATGAGATGGAGTGGTGGAATCAAGGGGATCATGGGATGGAATGGATGGGGGACTATGATCTTGAGGTGGAATAGATGGGATGGTAGGATCTTGATCTGGAGAAGGAGATATGTTAGGATGCTTTGGATCAAGTTCTTGGCATGACTCATCATGTGCAGGAGGCATGAAAATAGAGGAATGTTGGAGGGACTCTTCAAGTGGGGAAGGTGGAAGGATAGAGTATTCAAGGCATTCATGGGAATGGATTGTAGTGATACCAGTAGTGGAAGAAGCGGATTGAATTTGTATGTCTTCAATGGGTTCGATGACTCTCAGAGTAGGAGATGGGGGCTCAACAGATTCGGTGGATTTGATGGTTTCAATGGTTTGAGTGGTGCTAGGGGTGGTAATATCAATGATAGGTGTGGTACAGAGAAAGGTCTCATCACTAATGACCATGGATGAAGGATTGGGGTGGCATGTTTCCATGACTTTAGGGTGTGAAGTTGGGGGTGTCTTCTTTGCCATAAGTCCTTGGAGAACTTTTGGAGTGAGAAACTTGCATACTCTAGGCTTGGCTGGGGTGATGGGCCTAGATGAAGGATTAGGGATTGGTGAAGGATTCAGATTATGGAGTGGTGGAGTAGGATTAGATGGAGGAATAGTATTGGATGGAAGACTAAGAGTAGGTGGAGGATTAGGATAGGATGGAGGGTTAAGGTAGGGATATCAGGATGGTGAACTAGAATAGGAAGACGTGGATAGTGGATTGATGTTAGGGGAAGTAGATGGGGAATTAAGATAGGAATATTGGGATGGTGGATTAGGATGGGAAGATGTGGATATTGGATTAGGATAGGTTGATAGGGGTGTAGGATTAAGGTAGGAAGGTGTGGATGTAGAATTAGGATGGGCAGACTGGTAAGGAGGATTAGGATAAGGGGACATGGATGGGGGATTTTAATAGGAATATTGGGATAACATATTATGATAAGAGGGTGCAGGTATTGGATAAGAGGATGGTGTAGATTAAGGATATGAAAAATATGCATATGGGGAAGGTACTGGATATCCCTTGTCAAAGGTAGCATACGGAGTGTGATTAGGCATGGGTGAAGACATAACGAGATAGCTTGAAGGGGTGATTGGATCTTGGAAAGCGGTTGGGGAAATCTTACTAGAAATGATAGCATCAAGGGGATCTATGTCCTATACTTCTTGATCAACAAGAATTTCGTTATCATCAGTGATGTGATTAGGGTTTCCCTTGACTACTATTAATGGAGGATAATGATTCATGATTATGAAAGGATAAATAAGATGGATCAAAGATTTTGGATTGAAATAGACTAAAGCTCAAATCAGGATTTTGGTCAAGCTTAGATCAAGATTGGATTAAATTTTAGATTAGGATGATTGGATGATGTGATGGGATCGATTCTAACGATCAAAGGATGATTATGACACCAAATCTACCTCGAGATGGAAGTAGATTGATTGGGTAGAAGGTGATTGGATAGGGATGCGATTGGATAAGATCGATTGATGGAAGGATTGATAAGATCAAATGATGGATCAGATAGGATGATGAGAGGGAATTTAAAACCAATTCAGAGATTATCCTAGGGGGCTTAGGATTCTGATTGATCAGATTAAAGGATAGATGGATGATTGTAGCATCGAATCCACCTTGAGATTGTAAGTGGATTGATTGGGTTGACAATGATGATCAACTTAGGATGAATGACAATCCTAAGTAGATTTGGATGACGACGATTAGATTTAGATACCTAGGTAAATTTGGATAATAACTTCTGAAATGAATTTCAAGGGATTTGGATGGGGAAAACGATGATGGATGTGTAACCTAGAGATGCTTTTGGATAATATACCTATATGATTCAGATGATGTATGATTGACCTTGCGAGAATGCAGATGGATTAAAGCTCAGATTGGGATTGGATTAGAGGACATGATAGGATTGATTCTACACCAAGTTCAAGGGTTTTAACTGGAGGACATAAGATGCTAACAATCAAAATTTTCCAAATTTGGCAGTTTTCAAAAATTGTCAAATTTTTGTATTTTAGTTAATTGCACAGATATATCTTTGAGAGTCCAATTTTTTCCCAAAAACTTCCAAAAACTAAGTTAGGATGAATTTCCAACTAACATCCTAAGTTTGAGGCATGCGTTCCGAGTTATTAACAAAAATGATTTTTCAAAAATTGAAAAAAATACTAAATTGCGATTTTTAGGGTCAAGATGAAAGTTTGAAGCCCCAAAAATGTATTGAAATGGGGGCCAAATGACTGAGGGTTGGGAATCCACATGCCACCTCATAACGCAACTACTCATAAAATTTTAGCCTAATTGGACACCCGAGTCAAAAGTTATGGCCTCTGGAAGTTTTGACATAAAAATAAAAACCCCCAAAATGAAGTGTAGGTGATTGGGATGGATGAATTGATGATATATATGGACTCTAATGATGTTCTAAGATCCACCTATGTGATTTTGTCAATAAAACAATGACTTTCAAAAAGTGTTGATGACGGGCAAATGGGTGCTCGAAATGACTGAATGGAGGGTGAAAATAACTGTTTGGAGGGAAGGTTTGCCCAAGTTAGGGCAGGTTCGCCCAAGTTGGGGGAGGTTTGCCCAAGTTAAGGGTAGGTTCACCCAAACTAAGGGGCAGGTTCACCCATGCTAGGGAAGGTTCGCCTGTTCAGTTAAAAGATAGACAATTTTGACAAAAATAGGCTACAAAATGACTGAGACAGAGGGCAGGTTCACCCCTATTGAGGGAAAGTTTGCCCCAGTTGAGGGAAAGGTCACCCCTGTCAGCTGACTTAGACTCAATTCAAATGAAAATGGCTATGGAAAAGGACCAAAAATGCTGCAAACAACAAGCAAATGATAAGAAATGCACTGGTTTTGCACAAAGAAGACAATACAGATAGCACAGTCCTAAGATTAGTGATGAGGGGTATGGCCGACATAGTCCTTAATCTAGGATGAACAGGGCATCTAAGGATTCCTTGATATACTCTCGGTATGTGATGCACAACTGTGAACACCAACCCATCACAGGCGTGAGTCGGGAACCCCAACGAGATACTGAGGGCTCAGACCAACTCTTCACATCTATCTAGGTACCACCCTAGTTTTGATGCTTTGCTAGACATGACATGACTGGATTGGGGTAAAAATTTGGCTCTCCCCCCTTTGTATACCTTTTTGATATGCGTGGTTGAGATTGTCCCTTGGGGTGATGAAATCCCCAGGCATGTCTCGCTAGAAAGGGAGCACTAATCATGTTCGGCTACTCCCCAGGCTCACACAAAGTGCAAGGGGAAAGCGTAAACGAAGTAGTGCCCCCTTGGGTGACACAATGAGCTTACAAGCATGAAAATAAATGAGTTGACTCCCCCTAATTAGACTATGTTCCTAGATTAATCAATGAAAATGATAAACAAACTAGATAAACCAATCGTCCTGCAAGAAAAATGTTAGTTGTTTTGTTCTCCGTTCTTCGTCAATCATGAAATAAGCTACAAAAATGTTAGCAAAAACATAAACACACTCAAAAAAAGATGATTTTAGGGGGTTATAATCTCAAAACGATAAAAAAAAGTGAAAATGAAGCTGAAATGACTATTTTACCTCATGAAAAGCTCTGTCTAGGCAGGTTCGCCCCTGTTTGGTGCAAGTTCGCCCTCTATAGAAAACAATGAAGAAAAAGACTAAAACTGAGCTGTAAACAGTAGTTTTACCTTGCAGAAACCTCTATTTTGGGTAGGTTCACCCAACTATTGAAAATAGTGAGAAAAAAGTTATTTGATGCTCAAAAGGGTGACTCTGTAGGACAAGTTCGTCTCTGTTTAGGGCAAGTTCGCCCAAGTTGGGGCAGGTTCACCCCTCCTTGGGTAGGTTCACCCCTGTACAAGGGCAGGTTCGCCCCTCTACAAGGGTAGGTTTTCCCAACTGTGGGCGGGATCACCTTTTTGCAACCTGAACCTGCAAAAACTTGAACAACAGAAAACGTAAAAGATAGAGACCCATTTATGGGTCCCATCGGGCGTGCCAGAAATGTGATAAGGAGAAGCTTCCTAGTCTAGATGATGCAAAATAAAGTGCTAAAACGAAGGAAACAACACCTAACACCTCGAGATAAGCCTAGTTGAATTCAAAACAAAGAAAGATAAAAGAAACTAGATTTTAGCTTGTCTTGAATTGATCTTTGGTTGGACCTTGATAGTTGATCTTTTGTATGCTCCTTTGATGGAAATATGTGATAAAAGTGGATTCAAAATGCTCTAGATGAGATGAGGATTAAAGTGAGGGAGGTGGGTAGTTGAGTAAATGAATGCAATGGATGCAATGAGAGGTGAGAAGTACCTTTAAGACAAGGTCCTTAAAAAGGTAAGTACTTACTCGCATGTGACTAATGTGACAAGTCAAAGGTTCTAGAAGACTTTGACACATGTGAGTGATGTGACAAGTCAAAGGTTCTATAATTTGCATGGAAATAAGGAGAGTATTGGAAGGATAAATGTGAATTAAAAATTCACATGGGGAAAAGAGGAGTCTTGGATGAATAAAGAAAAATTAAAAATTCCTTGGGGGATGGGGAGAGTTAACCAAGATGCTGATTAGAGACGATTAGTGGTTAATGAAGATTATGAGCCAACTTACAAAAGTTGGAGGATGTGACACATCCTAATCAAGGATTAGACATGTGCACATTCCTAATGATGAGATTAGGAGATGGATTAAGATTAAGAAAAGGTAATGGAGGATGTGACATATGAGCAATTAAATAAATGTCATATTTATTTAATTCATTTAATGAAAAGGAGAGTAAAGGGGGTAAGGTATTTAATTATTAACTGAATACCTTAGGGATTTAGAAGGATTAAGGGTATTAATTAGATAATAGCAATATTACCTAATTAACACGAATAAGGGGATGTTTAGACGAAGAGGGATAAATTTGGACCAATGTAAGTGTCCAAATTTAGGTGTCTACACCTACATAGTAAATCACACCCACATTGCCACTTGCATCACAAACCATTAGTATCATATCCATATCATAAATCCTAAATGATCACATCTTGTATCACATAGTGTTTTTTTTTTTTTAGACTGCAGGAATCGGGTAGCATGACCCCATATAAACTGCAGTGCGCCTGGTAAACTTTTTAACGTGATCGGCGGTGCTGGTGCGACACGCCCTCTGGTACCACGGGGGTGGGGGAGACTAGACCTCGTGACCAACCTCCTGCAACAGGAAAGATTTAGCCAACTGAGCTAGGGCCCCAACCCCCTTGTATCACATAGTGTTAGGCATAAGACATATCATCAATATCATACATGCCAACATAAATGCATTCATCATAATCATCATCATACACATATGCATAATAAACATCCAAAACATCACATGGAAATCATATATAGAGCACCATCATAATCCGATATATATATATAAATAAATATAGTGTCCATCACATAATCCATAATCAAAAGTCCATAAAGTCCATCATAAAGTCTATCATAAGGTCCATAAAGTCCATAATAGTGTCCGTAGTCCATACAAATTCCATCACGTAATAAAGTACATGTGCAGAGGAATCATACGATACATATAGGTACATCTAACACATCATGGTGTCTTGAATCAATAAAGAATAAAGAATAAATGAATCTGCTAAATAATATGTATGAAGGAATTTGTATGTCGACTTTGCATGTATGTACACTTTTTGTTGGGGTACCTATCAAAATTGGGATCCTATGTCTATTCCTCTATCCCCCTAACCACTACTCCTTGCATCTGATCGCTAGGGAGAGTTTGACCTAGGTCCTCGATTGTGTAGAGGGGTATCTCTGTAATCACTGTATCCTCTGGTGTGTGTGGCTCCTGAATGGGAGGGTGGTGGCCTCTATGGGATTGCTTGTACATAAGGAGGGACTCTCTGTGCTGGATTAGGTACTACCCCAAAATATGCACCCATGTAATATCCCGCCTCTTTCCTAGCATCACCCACTCATGCTGTCTATGCTCTAAACTGCCCCCTCTCCATCCTGTATCCGTGACGCTGCTGTTGTAACCTCCACCTCTCTAGCTCTGAGGAGTCTTGTGCTAATCTCATCGAGGCTAGTTGTGCCTCTGCTTGCTATGCCCTCCTTAGGGCCTCATCCCTCTCTTGCTGTAGTCCCCCATCCTTGGCTGCGGCCTCTACAATCTCTTCCCTCCTTAGGGCCTCATCTCTCTCTTTGCATGGCCTCCGCCTGCTCTGCAACCTGCTCTACCATGGCTAGGGCCTCATCCCTCTCTCCTCGGTAAGTCTCTAACAAACCCTATAGCTATTCTATCTCCTCCCATAGCATATCTATCTCTCCCCCTACAACATCCTTTCCCATTTGCGCTATCCCCTACACCTGTCAACCTCGTCCTATAGCCGCTCTCTCTTCGCCTCTAATTTTCGTAGCCTTTATTGGAGGATACAAACGTATGCCTAGGCACCTTCTAATATAACTGCAAGGTCCTCTATCGGTGGCCCCTGAGAAACAACCATAGCCCTCTCCTCCACTGCTAGCACGTCTACTTCCATCTCCTGCCTCCCCTCCTCCTGGCCTGCCTCCTCTCCTCCCCTTCCATCCCCTCTCTTCCTCCTCTTGGACCTGTCCTACACATCCTCCTCCCCAAATCCAACTGCCGATACTATCGAATCCACTATGGTGATCCTCATGGACCGTATCCCTTGTCACCATGCCCTGTATCTGTCAGTCACACTTGCATCATTAGGGCCTCCTCTCCATCCTCATTCTATCAGTGGTAACTGCTCCCACTCTTATTAGACATACTCTGCTGGGATAGCCTGACCCCATACTGTTGCTGCCTCTTAGTTAATTTGCTTAAATGTTTGCTTCCCTGTTGGGATATCCTGTTGTATACCATACTGTCGAGTAACTCGATCTGGCCTATGCAACTCAACAATGAATGGATCCCTCCCTATCAGATAACATGACAAAAACATGTATGCCCTGTATAGCGTGTCCTCTACTCTCCAAGGATGGAATCAACGATCAATATAGGGCCACCATACAATCTAATCCTCTATCAGATCATCCAAAACTCAACACCAATACTCTAGGCTCCCTACTTGCCTGTAGTGAAGCATCCATCCATGTTCTCTCCCATACTAATATGCCACTATGAGGGAGTCATATCAGTCCCCTACTATGAGGATACTAGGGTGGGTAATCTTGATATGCTACCAAGCCCACACCTGTAATAGTGTGACATAGGTAACACTAACAACCTCCCTATAGCACACCACATGCATATCTCTATACAATTGTGGTAGCACGTAGGGCCCCCATGCAAATACCCCCTACTTCCACTCCATGATGTGTCTAACAACCTCAATCATCTTGAGGCTGAAGAATCTTCCACTCTTGTCTGAGAGGAGGATCCTATTGATCAAACCACATAGGAACAATGGTAGAGGTGCAACAACTCCAATACATGTGTCAATATCTAACTCCTTCCCTTGATAGGGAAGGTTTATGGTGCCAAACACTGCTTGCAAGCTCCTCTCCAGTGGTTGGCTTGCCACTGCGCTCACTAGATGTCCTCTGACATGCAATCTCAAAATACGCCAAACGTCCTCCAATGTCATAGTCATCTCCCCTATGGGGAGGTGGAAGGTAGAGTTCTGGGAGCTCCATCTCTTCATAAGGGCTACCAATAGTGGTCTATGCACTCTGGTAGCTGGATATCCTAGCATATGAAGTAGACCTACCTGTGCTAGGGCCTTGTGGTCCTCTGGTATCATCGCCTCCTGGGTAACCTCCAACATGACCGAGTGTCTCTTTAGTCCATAGGGACTCTATGCTTTGCATCCATACCAATTTCCTATCTCTCCTTTCCTTACTATTTATCTTCTTGCCTTTCTTTTTCCCTGTCCTGGTTTGGCGAATTCACCTCTATGTAATGCGAATTCACCCATTCCCTTTTTTTGGTGCATTTTCCTATTAGCTCCATGTATTCACCCTTGCATCTTTCTCTTGGTGGGTTTACCTATTCTACAAGCATGCCAACCTCTTTCTTTCCCCTGGTGCAAATTCTCCCTTTTTTTTACCTGGGGCGAACTCGCGTTCACCCCTTTTCCTAATGGGAAAAATTGCGTCCATCCTTTCACTCCACAGGTGAATGCGTATTTTCCTCTATCCATCCCTTGGACCTATTTAGCGATTACATATTCACCCTTTCCCATGAGGGGTGATTTTGTAATCACCCCTTCGTCGCACATCTGCCTTTGTGAGGTAGCGTGTTCGCCCTTTCCCATGTTAGGCGATTTCACAATCGCTTGTTCCTCCATTCTTTCATGCTTGCATTGGCAGGTTTTCCCCTCCCCAGAAGGGGCAATTTTCCCATTTCCTCTCCCTGCATGCGTTCGCCTTTGTGACCGCGTGCTCGCCTGTTCCCTTCTGTGCATTTTCCCATTCATTGGAAGGGCGAATGTGATTCGACGGAAGGGAAAATCCGCCCTTCCGTGGTGATTCCATTTTACCTAATATATCCTCCTAAAAATTGAACATGTGTGAAATCAAAATTAAATCACAAAGCTAAGGTTTGAAACATACCTATTGGGGTGGCATTCCTAGGTGATAGAAGTCCCACACGGTGTCGGCTCTATGGATGATCTCCTCATCACCAACCATGTTGCTCACTCACTCAATTGCTTCTACCTCTCTCGTCTAATCACTCAATGGCACATGTGCACTCCTAGCATATGGGTCCCACCTAGGGGGACTCATACACCAAAAGTGGTGTATGAGTCCCACCCTAGTTTTTTGGGGTGGGTTGTTAGAATTTTTAATGCTTTTGTGAATTTTTTTGGGATTTTTGTCAAAATAAGCCTCGAGATCTGAAATAGAGGGTCTTAGGGGCCTATCAATGATGAATTAAAGTGTATTTAATGCAAGGGTACTAAAATAGGCCTAGATTAAATGAGAAATTGCACTATCTCCAAGAAGGGAGTACAATTTTTGTCATTACAGTATATTCATGTATCAAAGGGATTGCGATTTAAATGTACGTCATCCATCTTGGTCATGAAGATCTAAGATCAATATCCCAATTTCAAACATGTGCAATGGCTAGTTCTTGGTTTGAATGTTGCTCTACACAGGTCAACAAGGTAGCGATATGAAATATTTTTCATGGCTAACTTACACTACACCAAACGTGCTAATTTTTGGTCTTAGCCAACATTCCATCATGTTTTACTACCTCAAATTGGTATTTAAGTGAATTGATTCAAATTGTTGAAGAATGGAGTAACAATATAGTTTTGTGTTCATGGTCAATCTTTCAATATAGAGGATGTGTGTGTGGTACAGAGAAAATCATGTATATGAGGAGTGATCAAACTGACAAAGCAAAATTGTAATCTTCTTCTATAAGCTTTATGAAGGAAATTTATCTGTGAATCTCTCTATTCATCTGTATTATGCTTTGTGGTTGGTTCCACAATTCATATGAGGTTAGTGCCTCTAGTGCATTGAATTGGTACTATGTTTGTGAGGTTGGTTCCTATCAAGTGTTTTTGGGGATTGGTGTCTCTAGTAGGTTTGTACCTACAAGTCTATTGCATTACTTGAATTTTATTATGAGGCTAGATTTGGACAGTAGATCCAAGAAACTCTTCTCACTTTGGTTTTTCCCTTTAGGGTTTTCATGTAAATCTTTATTAATGTGTTCATTATATTTATCTATACTGTTCATGTGCCATGATGTTTTAATGATCAGTAATTAAAGTTAAAAGTTTAAAGATATATTGATTCACCCCCCTCTCAGTATATTTGTGTTCAACAATTGGTATCAAAGGGAAGTTCCTTGGTGAAAATTAACAATTGAAGGTAGGTCTTGGATTTGAACACATGATAAGTGATGATGGATCTCACTCAAACAAGGAACCCTAGTTTTATGGAACAAATTATGTCTTGTCATATAAGGATGGAAGAATACCTAACCTCATTAGGGTTTGATGTTTGGCAACATATTGTGGATGGTTATACTACTCATGCAACTCCTCCAACAGATTTGGCTAATAAGAAACCATGTGAGTATAATGCTAAAGCTAAGAATGCTATTTTGAGTGGTCTAACAAATTTTGAATTTGTAAAAGTAATGCACTACAAGTCTGCTAAGGAATTTTGTAAAAAAATTGATAACATCTATGAAGGTGATGATAAGGTCAAGAGAGCCAAGCTGCAAACTCATAGAAGTATTTTTGAGAACCTAAAGATGAAGGAAGAAGAAAATATTGTTGATTATCTGCTCCAGGTGGATGAAATTGTTAGTACTATAAGAGGACTTAGTGAAGAGTTGAATGAACCAATAATTATCAATAAGGTACTCAAATCTCCCCCCAATGTGTGTTGAAAAAGTTTTTTATATTGAAGAAACTAGAGATTTGAAGAATTTCTCAATGGATGAATTGTTTAGGTCTCTTACTACCCATGAAATGAGGAATGTAAATAAAGATATATCAAAGAGAGAAGTCACTTTCAAAGCATCCAAGAAAGACAAGAATGATGAATTTGATCCACACAATAAGTCTAATGATGAGGAAACTGACTTTGTGAGGAAGTTGAAGAAAGGTTTTGTCAAATATAAAGGTAAGTTACCTTTTAAATGTTTCAATTGTGATAAAGTAGGTCACTTTGCTTTTAAGTGTCCTTTTAGAGATAATCAAATAATGATTAGTATAAAATGAACTTTCCTAAGCATAAGAAGAATATCTATTCAAAAGAGGACAATATCTTGTCTGAGGAAGGTGGACCATGCAATTATAAAGAAGAAATAGAAGAAGTCATATTCATCACAATGGAAGTTATGGAGGAGGAACTCGGTCCTGAAGAAGATATGGAAGACCCAGATACAAAAGAAGGTGAAGTTGAATTAGAAAA
This sequence comes from Sequoia sempervirens, assembly GCA_007258455.2. NCBI lineage: Eukaryota > Viridiplantae > Streptophyta > Pinopsida > Cupressales > Cupressaceae > Sequoia > Sequoia sempervirens. The sequence goes on from VDFB02000013.1 coordinate 216,893,289, forward strand.
ACTTATTTCTACAATAACTGATATGAAAGCAAAAAGGAAAGAGAATCAATGACCAAAAGGGAAACTTGAAGAATCTTTAATGATAATCATTGATCAAAAGATTCAGATAGAGGAAGCAAAGAGGATAGAAGATGTTCTGTCAAAAACATTGAGAGAAAAAGAGATGGATTGTGATAGGATTGAGGCAAAAATTATATCTTTGAGGAATTATTCTAACAAAGTTAAGTGTTAATTGGAAAAAAAATTGAAGAGCACTAAAATTTTAGATGATATCTCGAGTAGCCAAAGGTCACCTTACATCAAGGCCGGTATTGGGTTTGGTAAAGATTAGAATATGATTACAAAGCAATCTAATGATCCAGGTAACTAAAAGGCCAATCAATACAGGAGTTTGAAGACAAGAAGAAGGAAAATAGCTTTACCATTTAAGTCAACAATCAAAAGATAAGATTCAGAGATCCAGGTCTTGCAAGATGATCCTTTACAACTGAGTCAAGTTACTTCTTCTCTAGCTATTGTTTTGCTTGCAAATCAATGTGGCCATAAGGAAATTGACTATAGAAGGTTTCCTATTTAAGAAGAAATAACTTTGTGATGAAAAAACCATTTGCACCTTTGGTTGATTTCAATATCATATGCTATAAGTGTAACAACTTGGGCACAAGGTAAATGCTTGTTTAAGTGGCTTTCAAAAACCTCCTATATTGGAAAAGAAGGAGAATGTGGACATTCCTACTAATCAGAAGCAAGATCCTAAGAAGGGGTGGAAAATGAAAAGTGAAATTCAAAAGTCTAAAAGCTCAATGATTGTTCAAGTTACATTTCATGCTAAATAAAATCCATGGGTCACTGATAGTGGGTAATTATTACATGATTGGAGATAAAAGTAAAATCATTAGCTTGAAGAAGTGGAATGGTGGCTCTATCAAGTTTGGTGACAATACTACAACACAAATTTATGGAAAAGGATCCTTGAGCATTGAAGGAAGATCTAGGATAGATGATGTTTTGTATGTTGAAGGAATTTAGCATAACCTTATGAGTGTAAGTTATATGTGTGACAATGGCTACAATCTCACCTTTCATGCTCAAGGATGTGAAATCAAGAAAAATGGAAAGATTGTTGTAGAAGCAAGCAAGTCAAATGGAAATATGTATAATCTCACTGAAGTCAAAGGAAGAAGTTTCCTTTTAGGTCAAATTGATGAGAGTTGGTTATGGCATAAAATAATAGGTCACGTCAACTTTGATAATCTTGTGAAGACCAGTTCTAAAGTTTCCTTTTAGGTCAAATTGATGAGAGTTGATTATGACATAAAATAATAGGTCACATCAACTTTGATAATCTTGTGAAGACTAGTTCTAAGCATGTTGTGAGAGGCATGCCAAAAATTACTAAGCTAACAAGTTCCTTCTACAAAGAATGTCAAATAGGGAAGTAGACAATAGTAAGATTCAAGACAAAGGAGCACTCTAATATTGAACCATTAGATTTGATTCATATAGATCTATGTGGACCTACCAAGACAAGAGCTCTGCATGGAGAGAGGTATTTTTTGATATTTATTGAAGACTATACTAGAAGGACATGGGTGTCTTTCTTGAGAGAAAAATTAGAAGCTTTTAGTAGATTTAAAATTTTCAAGGCCATGGTTGAGAATGAAATGGGATCAAATATAAAATTTCTAAGGTATGATCTAGAGGTGGTGAATTTACTTCTAATGAGTTTGAATATTTTTGTAAAGAACATGGAATTAGAAGATAATTTTCTATTGCAAGAACTCCTCAATAGAATGGAGTAGAAAAAAGGGAGAATATAACTATTGAAGAGATGGGCAGAATAATGTTAAATGACACCAAGTTGTCTGATGTGTTCTAGAGAGAGGAAGTTCACACTATTGTGCATATCCTTAATAGGGGACTTTTGAGAGTCAACAATTACAAGACACCATATGAGCTATGGTATGGTAGACCTGTATCCATCAAGAATTTAAAGATATTTGGAAGCAAATGCTACATCAAAAGGGATGAAGAAAACTTGGGAAAATTTGAGTCTAGATCAGATGAGGGTATACTCATTGGCTATTCTTCAAGAATCAAAGTATATAAGTGCTACAATAAGGGATTGCACAAAATTGTTGAAAGTATAAATGTGAAAATTGATAAGGATCTACATCATATGCCATTATTTAAAAGGAATTAGCATTTTGAACAACCAGACAATATAAAAGAAGAATATGGAAGCACAAATGGAGAAGATAAAAATATAGAAGAAGAACCTGAAAGATCGAAAACTCTAGCTAGGTATGTTCAAAGATATCATTTTGAAAATAAAATTCTTGGAGATAAGAATGGATTTATGACTAGGAGAAGACTAGCAAGGATGAATGAATAGGTAAACTTCTATCCGTTATCTAAAATAGAGCCTTATAATTTTGTAGAGGCTAGTGAAAATAAGAATTGGATCAATCTAATAGAAGAAGAATTAAACTAAATTGAAAAGAGTGAAACTTGAGAACTTGTTCCGAGACCTAAGAACAAGAATGTAATTGGAAATAAGTTGGTATTTAGGAAAAATTTGAATGAACATGGGAAGGTAATAAGAAACAAGGCAAGATTAGTTTGCTAAGGATATGCTCAGATAGAAGGTATTGATTTTGAAGAATGTTTTTCTCTTGTGGCTAGATTAGAAGCAATCAAGATGTTCTTGGCATATTAAATTTACAAGAATTTCAAGGTATATTAGATGGATGTCAAGTCAACATTTCTAAATGGAAATCTTGAAGAAGAAGTGTACATTGGGCAACCTAAAGGATTTTAGCTATCTAAAAATGTGGATTATGTAACTGAGGGTAAATTTTGGATTATATTCAATCAATAAAGCATATAAAATAAACCCAAAGCAATTACAAAACACAATGGAAGTTAAAACAAAGAACGATTATACCTGTAAACCGCTGAGTCTTCCATGATTCACTTTTGTAACACCTTCTAGCTTGTTGGTTGACATGTTGCCCTCAGATCGAACATGCGAGCAATTTGCAAATAAATGTCTAAATCCTACACCAAGCTTTGAAGGATTTGATCAAAGTCTAAATGCCTAATGCCTAAATGCCTATGACAATATAATTGAAATGTCTATGCCTAAATATGCCAAGACTAAATGAAGTAAGATGACAATTGCTGCAATGTCTATAGAATCTCTATGCATCTAATGTCTAAAATATTGTCTAATCTATGTGCATCTAATCTAGAAATGAGAGCAAAATAGCATTTTATAGAAAACGCCATTTTGAATGGATGAACGAGATTGACTTTTGACAAAGACCTAAAATCAACGGACAAGATTTAATTTGACAATCCCTAATCAAGGTTAGGGAAAAATCCTTAAGTGAGTGGTCAAGATGTCATGAGAAAATCAAATCAGTGGTGGAGAATAAATGAGAAAATTAATTAGAAAATAAAGATTTTAAAATCAAGAAGATAAAAAGATGCGATTTGTGAGATTCAAAAAATCAAGAAGATAAGATTTGGGTGAAGATCAAATTTGAAAATCAAGAATTTGCTCGATTACTTGATTTTGAAGATTAGTTACTATTTTGAATTAAATTAATTCAAAATAATGATTTTAGAGACAATAAATAATCTTTTTTGATTATTTACAAAAAATGGGCGCAGCTAATAGGGTGATGACATTTTAAAATAATTTCATTTATTTAAAATGAGAGAGGAATATTAATTTAGACAATTAAATAATTAAATTTAATTATTTAATTTAGAAGACAAGATTAATTAAAAATAAATTAATCAATTTATTTAATTAAGACAATTAGTGACATATTAAATAAATAAATGTAATTCATTTATTTAATAATCGGAAGAATTAATGAATAAGGATAATTAAACAAATTTAGAAATTTATTTAATTATAGGAGACTTAGAGAATTAGTGACGTATTTAATAAATAAATAAATTTATTTATTTAATAATCATGAAGAATAAAAGGACATGAATTGATTAAATAATGAATTATTTAATCAATAGTCGAAAATGGACCAAGGACATAATTAAATGTCATAATTATGCTAGGATGAAAGTGGTAAAAATGAAGCTTGCAGGCCTAGGTCATTTTTAGGTGTCTACATTTTGCCCCTCTTTGTCATAATGTAGCATGTCGCATTGTGACAAAGAAAATAAGTCAAAAATATGCCCCAGTGCAAAATAAGAAGAAGAAGAATGACGAGGAGGGTTGTGGTATGCCCCCTCGAGAGGACAAATAGGTTCCAAGAACATGGGTGTGCTCTCGAAATTGATAAGAAGACTAGAATATGAAGAGACAAAGAAATGTTAGTGCAAAAGATATAGATGATGATATGGATGCGATGCCTATATGAGATGGGTGAGAGAAGATTACAAGACAAAAGAAGATGCATGTTAGTTCCTAGACCAAATCCTTCAAAGCCTGACCATAAGACTTTAATAGTTATTGCTCTTAATCATCATTGGGCGGTAAAAATGACATAAATGGACAAAAAACACCATGATATGACGTAGACCAAGGTGTGCAAGGTCATCCACTTGAAAAACAGACAGTCACAGACAAGGAATGTCCTAACTCATACTAAGGGTCATGTTGCCCCAGTCTTTTTGTCAAAACAATCCATAGACAACAGTCATAGAAAAACAAAATAGGCCAGGAGATGTCATTGCACCTCTAAATCCTTCATGGGACATCCTCGAGGTAGCTAGTAACATGACCAAAAAGACAAGACAGTAAAAATATAAGACAAAATAGCCAAGATAGTCAAAAGATAAGCCATGATAGACCAGAAAGATAAACAACCATTTTATTTTGTTTGCCAATGTTTGTTTGCCAAAGATTTATTTCTTGTCGATTTGATAGTTTTGACAGTTTAAGAGCTTTGCCAATTTGACGGTGTTGACAGTGTGACGGGGCCTATTGTCAGGAAGGACACATTCTAAAAAAGGAAAAGAACATTTTGACAAGGTCTAACTCCAAGAAGGACACATCTTGAAGAGGACCAAAGAGTGAGGAGATTGACATTGTTTTGATTAATATGTTTTGGCAAGTTGACTAATTTTGACCGTATAATTGATTGGACTGTGTTGTCTGATTTTGACCAATTTTGACGTTGACGTTTCAAATGACTGTCTTGTGTCTGAGTTTGACTATGTCCGACTTATTTGACCGATGTGATGATTGTGACAAATGCCATGATTTTATTTGAACCAACCTAAAAGGATTGACCTAATGTCTCGGGGACCCATCGACTGATGGCCTTACCTATGTAGCAAATGCGCAGAGACAACGTAGTTCGACAATGACATGGACTGACTGACATGACTGACTTTGACTCCATTTTTAGGATTTTGACATTATTGGATGTTTTTGTGTTTTTCTTCAGGATGTTTTATGATTTTTAGGTCTTTCTTCAGGACATTTTTTGATGTTTTTGGTCTTTCTTCAGGACTTTTTATGATTTTTTTGTCTTTTTAGGACATTTTATGATGTTTTTGTCTTTTTGACATTTTATGATTTTTTTGGATTTTGACGTTTAAGAGGATCGTAACACATGCATATGATTGATGCCTACACATGAGAATCCAAGGAAAAACATGATTGTGCCCCTAGTCAAGCTGAATACCAATTGACAGGTGATGACAACATTGTTTGACGTGGGAAGGACGCATCTCGAAACAATGTGAGGACGACGATGATAATGTGACAAAAGTATGGAGGTCTATAGCTGGGCCAGGAATGCAGTCAAGTAAAATTTTGGATAATGTGCTTGTATGGATTAGATTCGTTGCATTTGGAATGACTTGGTTAGGACTAGATGGGATGATGGAGTATCCTTAGATCGTTTGACAAGGGAAAGCCAAGATAGGTGATAGGCATGAAAGGATGAGAGGGTGGCCTTGGTAAAAGACGGGAGACATGAGACTAATGGAATTGTCATATGATTTTCAGGGACTATGTTGTATAATGATAATGAGGTTTTGAAAGTAATGACATGACATTTTGTGAATAGTGTATGACCGAAGGATAGACATGTCAAGAATTTTCCCAAAGCATGATTTGTGTGTGCCTATTTTATGTCAAGACCAAGATAAGTGGGAAAAAATGTGTGGAAATGATAGGACTTAGATGGACGTTAATGTCATGAGAAAGGCATGGGAAGATGAGACGACTTGCCCCCAAGTAGAAAATTCCACATAGACGATTTATTTTACACATGATGCCTATTTGCCAGGTTTTCATCATGGTACTTATCCATGGCGCCTATTTGCCAGGTTTTCACCATTGGACGAAATTTTTCTCTCTACTATTTTCTTGACTTTTTTGATTTTTTTTGGTGTCACCGAGATGCCTGTTTGCCAGGTTTTCATCCGGGTGACGATTTTTTGATTTTTGATTTTTTTGTATTTTTGATTTTTTGGATAGCCTGAATACTTTAGATAACCACTGACTATTCTAAATCCACTGTCGGTGCCAATGTAGAGACTGGTGCCATGATATGCCAATAATTTCCTTTCTAAAGTAATTGTCTTGTTAGGATCATAGCGCTTGTATACAACTGATCGATGTCATTGTGATCCTTTCTGATACTAGAGTTGGCCTTATCAAAATATGCACATCACAATAGAGTGCCATGAGAATCCTTGTGGTAAAGAGTTCCTGCCAAGATGTGACGGATTTGTGATGTGAGATTTTTGGACTTTAGGCGAGATGTAGGATTACGACAGATGATGGTAGATGTGGAAAGGTTGTTTGGACGTTTGGATGAATCACTTTTTATTTTCCAAACTTGGGATGGTGGGTGATGGATTTTGGAGGGATGGTGTTTGGAACCAACACTTTTATATGCCTTGATTGATGACCATTTTGAAGGAGGTGGACATTTGTTGTATGTGGGAGTCCTCTTTGCTTGTAGCTCCACATTGTGATTGAATTTTGTATTTGACTTGGTGTCTTTGTTTGATCCACTTTTCTTTGGGATCCATTTTAATTTCATTTGTCCACTTGTCCTTTTGTTTGATTCAATGGCCTTTGACATTTGATTTTGATCTTTTGACTTGTAAGACTTTTGTTTTTGTTGGTTCCAAAGGGAAGATTGAAAATGATGATTTATGGTGTGGGTGGAGGGGGTGTTGGCAGTAGTCTTATGACAAGGATTTCTCATGGACTCCATTTTGATGTTTGTATCTGACAAAGTTTCCCCCAGTATCGAGGAGGTACCACTGACATCATTTGATTTACTAACTGAGGAATAGCGAAGACCTTGATGTCTGTAATTTTCCTGAAGCTGTATTGGTTCTAGAATGCCTTGCTCGTGTATGCCTAGTCCTTTGCCTTGATATTGTATGATTTGAAAGATTTTGTTTGCAATGGGGTATTTATTGTTTTGAAAGCAAGATGCTAACTCATCATGATGTCTATGGACACTGTCACTTGTAATATTTTCGTCTGCAAGAAATCCTACTCTAACAAAGATAGATGGCCATACTTGATAAAGTGTCTTAGCTTCATTGTCATGCTGGACATATTCCTGACTGATATCTTTGGTCTGATCGTGTGACATGTCAAGTTCAGTAGATTCTGTTGGTGCTTCCAAGGCAATGTTGAAGCCATCATTATGTTTAGTGTTATCATATGCAAGCATGTCCCTAGTGGAAGATTCTTATTCTGGAGGAATATCGTCTATGTGTCCCATGGAGGCAAGTGTCTCATCGTGGGAAGTGTCAATAATCGAGGCCTTTAGAAGGTCAGAAAGTGTTTGATCATGAATGGCATAAAGGTCAAGGAGTGGATCGTCTTGGATTTCTTGGTCAACAATAGGGTTTTGGTCAAAGATGGGATTGTCATAGATGATATAATCAGAAATGGATTTTTTTTTAAGGATAGGTGTGTTTTGGATGTCATGATTATTTTGAAAGAAATCTTGAATGGAATTTGAGATAGGGTCATGGGATGGACTACCTTGTTCTTGACATGAGGGTGACATTATAAGGTCATGCTTTGGACTTTCATTTTGACATGTATCCTCAAGTTTATTAAATGGGATTTGACTTTGGACTATGATATAATTTTCATGACTAGATGTGGCTTGTGAGGGGGTGACTTGAAAAGGATTAATGACCAAAGGACTAGGATAGGACGTGGGAACTTGGACTGGACTAGTATATGAAAGACTAGGATAGGACATGGGGACTTGGACTGGACTAGCATGTGAGGGACAAGGATAGGACATGGAGTCTTGAACTGGATTAATTATTGAATGACAAGGATATGACATGGAGACTTGGACCGGATCGGTATGGTATGATGTGGGGACTTGACATGAGTTGGTAGATAGTTGATAAGGGATGCAAACTTGGACGAGATTAATAGGTGAAGGACTAGGATATGATGTGGAGACATGGAATGGACTAGTGGACAATTGACTTCCCTTGTCAAAGTTAGGATAAGGCTGATTAATGGATGTTTGTTGTGGACTAATGTCATGGATGGTGTTAAGTGACTTTTGGTAGTGAGGGTAGACGGATGGAGGTGGAAAAGTATTTATGTCAAAGCCTCGTGGTAACTTAGCCCCTTGGTCCAAAAGCATGGCTAGATACCTTTGAGGGTCGTGTAAGATTGAGTTTTCTACAAAGAAGACTATATCAGGATTTTGTGCTACAACTTCTAAGTCTTCGACATATACTCGTCCATTTTGGTCTCTTTTTATTAATGGCTAAAAAATGTTTTTTGATGAATATGGCATGTTCATGGAAGATTGCATGTTCATGTTGTGAAATGGGTCAAAAAAGGTCCAATGTTTGTTCGTGTCATAAGTGTTATTGTCGATGTTGGGATTGTAATCTTGTCCAAAGTTTGCCATTTGTCGTTGTTGTCTTTGAAGCCTAGTCTCAACCGTAAAAGGGATTTTCTCAAATGAGGATGATGAGAATGACAAGTAAATGCAAGGATGGCACTAGCCTATGTTTTTGTATTTTTCGATAAAGGATGACAATGCAAGGTGATGACTAAGGAAATGATTGATGACGAGGTTGTCAAAGCCAATATGAGGACTAAGATGATTAATGTAAAGTCCAGGTTTAAAATGAGGACTACATATGGACAAAATTTGGAGAAAGGTTTGTCTAAACACTCTAAGCTAGACCTATGTCTCAATTTTGGTTATCAAAGGACTTACTAAGGGGACTAAACGATGAGGTCAAAATGACGAGTGAGCCTGTCGAACTAGACTGCTAAGTTGGAGGTTCTCACAAAAAGACAATGACTGAAAAGAGTAGTAATGACTAAGTCCCAAGATAGGCTAGTTTTGAAAACAAAGGTTTTGCAAGGTGTGGAGGTTTGGCTTAATCCAAAGTTTTCTAAGATGAAACCTAAGGATGATTATGCCACCTAGGGAATGCGCCTAAAATTTGGAAATGAATGCAAATGATGGGGGTTTTGAGCAATTGCAATTCTGGTTTCTACAGACTGTTTGAAAAAGATGTTTGACAGCAGGCGACAATGTGTGGACTTAGATTCTAGTCTGAGACAGTGTTTAAATTTTAGTTAAGAAAATGCGTCATTTCAAGTGGGAAAATGTGTTGCAGTGTGTAGATGCATTACAGACAGAATGTATAGACCAGTTTTGACTGAATTCTTGAAATTTGACTTGGTTGTTTCTAGATGTTTGACTATTGTTTGGTTTGTTTCAGTATTTAGAAAACACTTGCAAGCACGATATTTTGACTGTAAGCAAGCACACATGAGACAAGTACAATCCTATGGTTAGGCCAGGACAATATTCGCTAGATTCCACATGGGTTTCCCCAACCGCATATCTGTAGCGTGTGAATTCAGAAGCTTGGCCACACAGGCTCCCCCTTACAATGCACTCTCTTCTCAGGCCAACCAAGCTTCCAACCCCCATTGAAACTCTCATGGCGATTGATCACCTCTACTACAAACTGCGAAAGTGTGGATGCCTTCACACCGAGGTGCTGCGCTAGCAAATAGAAGGTTTTTGGCTTACTACACAAAGGTTTTTAGTTCAGGACCCCCGTTCGAGTGGCCATACATGGGGCAAGAGATTAATCACAAATTTAGGTGGCACTCCTGAAGAGTTAAGCTCAATGGGGTTTAGGGAGTACTACTCTGTCCATATGCACATATGCTCGTAATCTTAGGTTTTCCCTTAAGATTCACATTTATATACCGAGGGGTAGCTTGGCTTTAGCTCCGTTGCCGGTTTGAGTCATGTTGGTGTGATGAAATCAGGTAGGCCCAATTTCTAGAGTTGGTAATCGTTTCTCTTACACCCAGGATCGCCCGAAAGTGCAAGGGGAGAGGATACTCTAATATACCAAGTCGTCAGGTAAGAACAGATAAAAATGAGTCTGGGTTTTTGATCACCGAGTTTTCACAAGGTGAGAGCATACTCCCCTATCATTTTACAAACACACTCAGACATAGTAGAAATACAAGTTCATTTTAATTGCACCAAAGGAAATGTGTATTATACTAAAAAAGACAAACACATTGTTTTGATGTTTAGTCTTTGACGTTCGAACCTACAAGACCACACATTAGTAGTTTAATAATGATCTTCGACTATCGATCTGAAAAAATAGTTAGATGTGTCCTTTTTGTCCACTTGATCCAATGTGTCCTTTGAAGTGTTTATTTTCTGCACATGCACAAAACCAACAACAAACCCTAACAAGATAATCGATCACTACTATTAGAGGGTTAGCTAGTCGAGACAAATCTGATTTTTAAATTTTTTTTTGATAGTAAAATGAAAACTACAGAGAATAAATCCTATCTAAAATCTCAAGAGGTTTCCAAAAATGTAAATAAATTAGAAAAATTTGCTGTTTTGCACCTAAAATTAATTTTTTATGAAAAATCATAAATTTTTTATAAAAAATGATAAATTTTTTATAAAAAACACAAAATAGCTCTAAAAATTCTGATTTTTTTACTGGAGTCTTCTAATGTCATCCCAAATCTGTAAAAAAAAATTTGTGATTATATCTACAACCGTGTGTGAGATATAAGCAAATATTTTTTAAACCCAGATTTTAAAAGATCTATTTTTTGAGTAATAATCGCGCATCCAAATTTAAAATAAAAAGAACAGATCCCTATTAAAATTTAGAGATATTTCCAAAAATGTAAACATATCTGAAAAATTCAATTATTTGCTCTCAAAATTAATTTTTTATTAAAAACAGAAAAAAATTTATAAAAAATTAAAAACAGATCCAAAATGTCTGATTTTTGGAATGAAAGCACATGATGTTGTCCCAAAGCTGTAAAAAAAATTTCATGAGAAAATACGAGCCGTTTGAAAGTTATGGTCGTGTCTTTGGAAACTAGGGCTTTATTCACAATGATGCCAAACCTGCAACAAAAAACAAACAAAACCTGCAACAAAAAGAAACCAACTCCAAAAATGGTTTTTTATTTGTCCAAATATGTCGGGTTCACCAATGTAATTGAGGATTTCTTTTAGGATTAGATTCATTGAATAAAGCATATAAAATAAACCCAAAGCAATTACAAAACACAATGGAAATTAAAACAAAGAACGATTATACTTGTAAACTGCCGAGTCTTCCATGATTCACTTTTGTAACACCTTCTAGCTTGTTGGTTGACATGTTGCCCTCAGATCGAACATGTGAGCAATCTGCGAATAAATGTCTAAGTCCTACACCAAGCTTTGAAGGATTTTATCAAAGTCTAAATGCCTAATGCCTAAATGCCTATTACAATATAATTGAAATGTCTATGCCTAAATATGCCAAGACTAAATGAAGTAAGATGACAATTGCTGCAATGTCTGTAGAATCTCTATGCATCTAATGTCTAAAATATTGTCTAATCTATGTGCGTCTAATCTAGAAATGAGAGCAAAATAGCATTTTATAGAAAATGCCATTTTGAATGGACGAACGAGATTGACTTTTGACAAAGACCTAAAATCAGTGGACAAGATTTAATTTGACAATCCCTAATCAGGGTTAGGGAAAAATCCTTAAGTGAGCAGTCAAGATGCCATCTGAGAAAATCAAATCGGCGGTGGAGAATAAATGAGGAAAATTAATTAGAAAATAAAGATTTTCGAAAATCAAGAAGATAAAGACTGTCTGATTTGTGAGATTCGAAAAATCAAGAAGATAAGAGTTGGATTGAAGATCAAATTTGGAAAATCAAGAATCTGCTCGATTACTTGATTTTTGGAAGATTAGTTACTATTTTGAATTAAATTAATTCAAAATAATGATTCTGTGAGACAATAAATAGTCTTTTTTTCAGATTATTTACAAAAATGAACTGACAGTTAAGAAAGTGATGACATTTTAAATAATTTCATTTATTTAAAATGAGAGGAATATTAATTTAGACAATTAAATAATTAAATTTAATTATTTAATTTAGAAGATAAGATTAATTAATTAATTAAATTAATCAATTTATTTAATTAAGATAATTAGTGACATATTAAATAAATAAATGTAATTCATTTATTTAATAATCAGGAAGAATTAATGAATAAGGATAATTAAACAAATTTAGAAATTTATTTAATTATAGGGAGACTTAGAGAATTAGTGACGTATTTAATAAATAAATAGAATTTATTTATTTAATAATCATGAAGAATAAAAGGACATGAATTGATTAAATAATTATGAATTATTTAATCAATAGTCGAATGTGGACCAAGGACAATTAAATGTCATAATTATGCTAGGATGAAAGTGGTAAAAATGAAGCTTGTAGGCCTAGGTCATTTTTAGGTGTCTACAGATTATATTTGTAGATTGAAAAAGGAATTGTATGGACTGAAACTGGCTCCTAGGCTTGGTATTACAAATTGTATAAGTATCTACAACAACAAGGATTAAAGAGAGAAATTTCATATAACAATCTTTACATCAAAACAAAAGGTGAGTTTTAATTAATAGTTATTGTCTATGTTGATGATATTCTTTTTCGTGGTAGTGTTGACAAGACATGCACGGATTTTATAGAAGAGATGCAAAAGGAATTTGAGATGTCTATGCTTGGTGAATTATCTTTCTTTCTTGGTTTACAAATTGCTCAGTTAGATAAAGGAATTTTCATATCACAAAACAAGTATGTCAAGGAGATGTTGAAGAAGTTCAAGATGGAAGATTGTAAACTAGTAAGCACACCAATGGTGATAGGATGTAAGATAAGCAAGGATGATGAGTCACCTAGATTAAATCAAACTCTATAAAGGTCAATGATTGGAAGGTTATTGTATTTGAATACATCTAGACTTGAAATTATGCAAGTTGTGTTCATGGTAATAAGATTTCAGGTAGCTCCTAAGGAAACACATGTAAAGGTAGTAAAAAGAATTTTTAGATACTTGAAAAATACTGTTGACTATGGTCTATAGTATCCTAAAGGTAATGATTTTACTATAACAACTTAAACTGATGTTGATTGGGAAATAAGAATTGATGAAAAAAGAGTACTAGTGGTGGAGTATCCTTTCTTGGAGACAAACTTATGTCTTAGCTAAGCAAGAAACAAGATTCAATATCTCTATCTACAACAAAAGTAGAATACATTTCTGCAACTTCATGTTGTACTCAAGTGCTTTGGATGAAAAAATATTGAAGGATATCAAAGTGGAGTACAATTCAAACCTATTTCCATTCTTTGTAATAATACAAGTGTAATTAAAATTTCAAATAATCCAATGATGCATTCAAAGACAACACACATTTTGATCAAACACCATTTTCTGAGAGAAAAGGCTTCATATTAGGAAGTCAAATTAGAATATATGGTTACTCAAGATCAGATTGCAAACATCTTTATAAAACCTCTTCCTAAGGAGACATTTGAGTGTCTTAGACTGAAGCTAGTAGTAACAACTCCTTCCTTTCAGAACTAATTTAGATGAAGCATAGGTTTAGGGGGAGTATCTCTTTACTCTGCCACTGAAGTATTTACCTTAGGGGAAAGTGTTGCAAAGAGTTATTGTTTGATAGTATTACTAAATCTAAGGGGGGGAATTATGTTACTGCCACATTCCTTTTCCATTGATGTAAAAGTGGGAGAGTTATAGAAAGAATTGAAAATTTGAATAAGGAAAGCTACAAGTAAGGGGAAGTTCAATGTTGCCATCAATGAAAAAGGGAGAGATTGTTGCAAATTATTGTCATTGATGTCAAATGGGAAAAAATATACTCATTGATCTATCTAAGCTATGCATTACAGAAGGGAGATTTTTGCTTGCTTTGGTATGTTCATGTATGTTCATGGACTGGGAATGGCTCTGCAATGTGTTATGGAAAAACTTATTTTCTTTGGATTGCATCTTATTAGGGTTTCATAATTTGCTAGGGCTTTTTGTCCTAATTCTTAAAAACCTTATATCTTTGAATGAGCGCGCACTTTATGTTTTAATCCATCAATGACTTGACCTAGACTATTTCTAGTTGCTTAAATGATCACTTAAGCCCTTTGACGTCATTGCCTACTGGCCTCGCTTACCACTTGCTTCTAGTTTGAAATATTTATGCCTAAGTCTAATGTCTTCACTTAAGGGATGCAATGGATGATGTTGGCTGGACAAGTGTCATATATTCACTTATCCATAAAAGTATTAATGGGCCCCATTTTAGGTTGTGTGGAAGGAAAAAATTGTGATAAGTGTCATTCTTCCATAAGTTCCCACAAAGAAAAATAAAGAGGAGAGAGTCACGTGGAAGCATGGATACATGACACATATATATTGTAGGCCCAAAAGGTTGATGTCTCTTGTGTGGATGTGACACACGGTGTCCTTTCGCAAGTTCACGAAGAGATAGAAAGGAGAGAGAGAGAAGTTAGTGAGGATACCAAGAATGTTGACATGTGGTGATGTTTTGTGAGTCTGTGAGAGGAAAGAGGAGGAAGAGAGAGAGTCCTACAGAGGCACAAAAAGTTGAAATGTGTCTAACACTTTTCAAGGTAGTTTTTAGAACTGTAAAAGTTTGACATGTGTCCATAGTGACATATGGTGGAAGACTTTTTAATGACAAAATCTATGCTCTCATTGTTCGATGTATATTCATATATTAGAGGGATCATGATTTAAATGTACATCATCCATCTTTCCCATAAATATCTAAGATCAATGACCTAATTTCAAACATGTGCAACAACTAGTTCCTGGTTTGAATGTTTCTCTATATAGGTCAACAAGGTAGTGATATGAAATTTTTTTCATGGTCGACTTACACTACACCAAACATGTTAATTTTTGGTCCTAACTAACATTGCATCATGTTCTACTACCCCAGATTGGTATTTAAGCAAATTGGTTCAAATTTTTGAAGTAGGGAGTAAGAATATAGTTATGTGACTATGCATAGTTTTGTGATCTGTCTGAGTAATCCATGGTCAGTATTTCAAGATAAAGGATGTGTGTGTGTGATGCATAACATAGCATGTATATGAAGAGTGATCAAGTTGACAAAGAAAAATTATAATCTTTTGTTGTAAGCTTTATGAAGACAATCTATCTATGAATCTCTTTGTTCATCTATATTGTACTATGTGGTTGTTACCATAATTCATGTGAGGTTGGTACCTCTAGTGCATTAAGTTGGTGCTTTGTTTTTGAGGTTGGTTCTTCTCTAATAGGTTGGTTCATATCAAGTATTTTTGGGGATTGGTGTCTCTAATAGGTTGGTGCCTACAAGTTTATTGCATTACTTGAATTTTATTGTGAGGTAGGATTTGGACAATAGATCCAAGTGACTCTTCTCATCGCAGTTTTTCCCTTTAGGGTTTCCACATAAATATGTGTTATTATTTTCATTGTCTTTATCTTGACTGATCATGTGCTATGATGTTTTAATGATCAACAATTGAAGTTAAAATTTTAAATATATACTGATTCACCCCCTTAGTATATTTTTGTTCAACATATTACTTGCATAAATAAATAAAATTTATAATATACAATGAGGAACCCTTGTTATAAAGAAATTGATGAAATGCTAAGATGAATTAAGATCATGAAAAATGTATTAATCTTATGAGATGAGACACAAAAATTAATTGACCTAAGTAAGCTTAAGTATGCAAGTGTGAATATGACCTAATATGAAACTAGTTAGGTAATATATCATGTTCACACCAACACCCACCTTAATTTCAACTTAGGGGAATGATAAAACCGTGAAAATATACAAGGTTGCAAACATGTATCCCAACTAGAAGGCCATGTACCCATGTGAAAATGAATCCCTCACAAGAAGGGTAAAGAAGGAAAACTTGTAGGAAAAACCTCTCTACAAAAAAAAAAACAAACACATGCAAGTAAAAGAAACAAGGGCTCAACATGACCCTCAAGGACTACTTGTATCATGAATATACAAAAGATGTTCCCCAATAGGAGAGAAAGATAAAGACTATGTAGCCCCCCACAATGTATAATATAATGGAGTGATGGTCGATTCTTGGCAAAGGTTGATGAAGATTCAATAATGTTGAATATGTCTCCCCTTGGAAAGAAACAAAACCAAGTAGGTATGAAGAATGTCTTCCCATGAAGGAAGAAATATAATGACATATAATGATGGCTCTAAACTCTACTCAAATTTCACCATATTAGTATAGAAGGATTCCAAATCAAATTAGGTATAAGACCAATCAATGAAGAGGGTGAAAATCTAGGACCATGTGAAGATAAATGAAGAACAAGATCCAAAGACAAAGATGGCATGACAACAACTATGATGGGATTTTAATTAAAGAGATGAATGTCCTCAAGTGTGTCCTTCAAGTTTACAAGATAGGAGTCATAAAGTAAACCTACAATAGCTATCAAATACTTATCCAAATGTACTAAATCTAGAAGATTATGATTTACCCAATGTAAGAAATCACTTGAAGAAACAAGTGATAGAGATGATGTGATCTCAATGTATGTCATCCAATTATAGTGATCATCCCATGATGATGTATCCACACAAATTTCTAAGTATGAAACTTTAGAGATGAATCAAACGATGCTATAAATCAAGAGTTCTTAGCCTTAGGATAGTTCCTCAAGAATAAAGAAGATGAAGCCTCTAAATATAGATTAGGAGTATAGAAGCTAAAGAACTAATGCATGTCTATTTGGGAGAGAAGGAGCATCAAGAGAAGCCTCAATGTCATCACAACTATCACATCGCATATTATTTATTAAAGAATAATTATTTCCCTTTTATTCCCATTATCCATTTAATTAAATAATATTTTATTATTTAATTAAATGTGATCTAATTATCCATATTCAAATAAATTCCATTTTCATCTCTTTAGTCAACTCTTTCTTCAATCGTCAATTAACTCGGTCTTCATTTAGCATCTTAATCTTCAATCCTTAGTTAACTCCACTTCATTTTAGAAATATCTTCTTCATCCACTAGTCAAATCAGTCTGTAAATAGAAACTTTATGTGCACAATTATCTATTAGTTAAATAAAATAATTTATTATTATCTCTTCATGACTTGAATTATAAATTTTCTATATATCAGTCGAGTTGACTCCATAGTCAATTCAGTTAACTGAAGTATTTATTCTTATCCTCATCTCTTGCTTGAGTTTTCTTCATAAAATCTATAAATAAGATCACTCTTTCATCAATTTCAAATCTCACATCTATATGCAAATCTATTATGCCAAATTAATATCTCACATCTTATGCAAATCAACTATGCTAAAATTATAAATCAATCAATCATCAATCATACTATTATGCTGCTGAGGTTTAGCGTCCACATCCAAAGACAAAACAAAATCATTTTATTTGAGGTTTATGGTGGGATCGGTAAATTAAAATTAGATTTAATTTTAGTTAATTTTATTAAGTCTTTTAATTTATTATTTTCCTATTTTATTGTATAAATTTTGGTGAACTCAATGTGAAAACTAACCTTTTTTGACTAGCCTTGTTGTCTATGAGTTTTTGGTGTCTTTCTTTGTCTTGCAGGTTGCAAGTACTTTTGAGAGGTTTTGAAAATAAACATTTTTAGGAGCTTCTAAAGGAGAAAAAAACATCACAATTGTGTCTGGAAGGGCTGAGAAATGAATTTTCATATATAATAGTCCATATTTTGGTGTAGGATAACATTTTAAACTTCAAAAACACATTTTTTGAACACTTTCTTTGTTAATCTGTACATTTGTATGCATTTGTACTTTTGTACTATAAATTTATTATTGCACATCTTAAAATATGGTTGATGTAATTATGGAAAACGTATCCCCTTGCATTTTCACATTTGTTTGGGCTCTCTCTTGTTAAATTAAGATTAATATGGCCTTGATTTAGTGTTGTAATGCGTTTAACACATTCACATTAGATCTTGGTCCCTTGTAACCTAAATGAACCTAATTGTGCCTTATTTAGGGTGTCATAAAGTGTACCTTTACACTTTCACACTAATCAAGGGTTTCATTAATAAATTGGGCTTTTTATGCTTTAATTGGCCTTATTTGCATCCACAAGCCTTAATTAATGCATCTTTCTGAGGATAATCGCGACATAAACCAACATTTAATCATAATTCATGTGTTTTTGGATTGTATGGTCTAGATTGAGTGATCTGGGACTCATATTCCACCTTGGGCATATGGGTCCCACCTAAGTTTTGCGGCCCCGATCTGGATTTCACATCAATCTAAGCATTTCTTGAAAAATGTGTCCCAAAGCCTAGCCTAATGGGACTCATACACCACTTTTGGCATATGAGTCTCGTGTGGCTTAAACCTAAATTAAATTCAAATTCTTGGTGGGATTTTATTCTCCTAGATCTGATGTCAGCTTGTAGTGTTTTAATTTTGAGGAATTTGGCATAAACAAGTATAAATACAAGGTTATTTCACTCATTTCCACCTAAGACTCTCATGAGAGCATTCCTAATAGAAAATTGGAGATCACAAGAATTTACAAGAGCATTCAAGAGCTGATTATCAAGTGTTTTAGAGCATTATTCAAGTATCAAGCATCTTGTCAAAGTCATCATGCATCATGTTTATTTTTGATCTAACATTTGTGATATAGGATTTCATGATTCAAGCAAGTGTTCAAGTCAAGATCCATATCATTGAAGAAAGAGTGAAGATCTACATCCTTTGGAGCCATTTCATGCATGTTTGCAACACTTTATTTCTAGGGTTTTGTGAGTTGCAACATACCATTTTGTTCATTCATCATTCCTTCTTTCCATTTCATTTCATTTCAAGGTTTGATTACCAAAATGAGGTTTGACCAAGGAAAACTCCTTTCTACTAAAAAAAAACATTTTCCCCTCTCTTTAGTGTGTGATTTGTAGATCTAGGTTGAAGACACATCAAAGAGCAAGATTGGGAAGAAGTTGTCAAAGTTATCCAAGTTATCACCTTGTTTAGGAGATCATTAAAAGGCATCTACAAAGTAGAATTCAACAATTTAGATTCGAAAATCAGGTTGAGAAGACAGAGTAGAGATTGAAGAGTAGATTCAGACCTTGATCCTCTAAAAAATCCAACTAAGAATGATACACCACTTTTGGCATATGAGTCCCAATCTAGTGATTTTTCCAGATTTCAGGTGTTCCAGACTTATCTCTGCCAAATTTTTGTTCTTGCCCAAAAACCCTAATCTAGGACTAAATCACCCAGTCTGGCGTATGAGTCCCAGTGTGCACTAAATTCAGCTTTTTCAACATTTCAGGTCTTCATTCAAACTACTACAGGTTTCTAGGTTACCCTCTTTGCTTCTCCAGTTTTCTATTCTTTTTTGCATTCATTTCTTGGTCTTTTAGTGAAGCTTTGCACATCATTAGGTTTTAACATTAGGAATTGCATGTTACTTTTCTTTCCAAGCCCTAGCTTGGAGGTGAACCCCTCTTTAGTCTCTAATCATACCCTAGGACACCCTATTGTAAGATATCTTTCCCCTTTACATCACTGGATTGAGAGATCTAGGGTTTCCTTGAATGGAACAAGTATGAAATAGGAACCCTATCCTTGTGCTCCATCTCTTAAAAGGTGGGACACCCTATTTCTGTTATTTTAGTTGATAATAATTTTGTTTCATTTTATGATTAGAAAAATTATTAATAGAGGTTTAATCACTTGGACAAATTGCTTGCTCTTCCTCTTTGCAATTTTCAAAAATAATGACTTGCAGTAAAACAAGCATAACTTTCAAACCACTAATCAAATTGTCAACTTTTTGCATGATTTGGAAAGTTGGTTATGATGTGGATGATTTGAATTAGGTTATTTATTCAAATAAAAAATTATAAATTAGATATAATTATTCAAATTGAATGTTTCAGTTTCAAACTTCAAACAAGCGCACACACAAACTTTCTTTTTGATGATTTTTTTAAAACTTCATAAAAATTCCATAAGGAGTCTAATGATGTAGTTAAAATTTTTGTTTGAAATAATATTTTGTATATTTTCACTAATCATTGAATGTGGCACTTTTTCACCTTGAAAGAGAAAAACATGTAAACAATCCTTTTTCACAAGTCAAAGAGAAAAAAAAGAAAATTCTAATGTAATTGGTTTTCTAGGATAGTATTAAGAAGACAAATTTATAGACCATTTTATTTTTTGTGTGCTTTGCTTGTTTTGTGTGTCTTTTCAAAACATTTCTATGAATAATTAAAATGAACCATACACATTTTAATTTTGTTCATTAAAGAACAAGAATCTTTTAATCCTAAAAGAGTGTGAGTGTGTGTATGCTCTTTTCTCGCACGCTTACATGATCTTGAGAATCAAAACCACCACTTTTTCCATTTTTTTAGGGGGCTTGTCTAGGAATTTTATCTTCCTAGAGGATAATCTCAAATATTTTTTTCCAATAGAGTATAAATAGCAAGGGGTGAATCGAAAGACATGCCGCTTGGAAGTTGTGAGTTTATCACTCGAGCTAAGCCCCCAAGAACTTTATACCTTGGGGAAGTGAAGGAGAAGGGTGGGTTACACTTTTCTCCTGGCTATTTTCCTTTCTTGCACTTTGAAATCCACAGATTAGGCCTCATGTACCCTTGTGGCATATAGAGGATTCCCATAGAAAGTATGTATAGCCTAGTTTAATACCTTTTGATCGTTGCTTAGTATGGTGCAGGGTATAGTATCATGCCTGAAGTACTCACCATGTGATTTCTCTTATTGAGTTGACAATTATTCCTTTGTAGGGCCTTTTATTTCTAAGGTAAGGGGTGTAGAGGTGGTACATGCCCTTTATTCCCTATTTACCCATTCATTTGAAGGTATTATGCCTTTAGCGGGTGGACCTAAACTAAGTTAACACTCCCACTTAATTAATCTAGGATTGTTCATGTGTTTTTTGTGTTTGATATTGTTAAAGTAAGAATTTCCCATCTGAAACCCATTGGGGATGTTATCCTTTTTAAGCCTTAGATTTTTTTAATATTTTATCTTTTTATTAGTATAGTTTCTCAAAAATTCAAAAAAATATTTGAAAAACCCAAAAACACAAAAATAATTGATTGAAAAACCATAATCCAAAAACCAAAAAGGTCTTTGATTGCTTACCTTTACCTCGCACTAGGGTTTAGAATCAATAACTATCTACCAACTCAACCATCCTTTGCATCCAAACCCAAACTCCACCAACTTATCCATCTAAATTTTCTCATTGTCCATCCTAATCCAAAATCATAACCATGCCTTCATCTTACCTTGATAGTCTCCTTAATCAAATAAAAAACCCCTACAATGATAATGAGAGTCTTTTTGATCAACTAGAGTATGAACCTTATGATGATCAAACCTTACATTCTATTTCCTTAAGCAAGTGTCATCCATCCATGTTCCATCAATTCCAACATGTCACAATCCCTAGTCAGTCATCCATCTGTTGCAAGTATGATGGTGTTGTCATTGATGTCAACAGGAAGTCTACTGATTGGCGTTTTCATTGATTTCAACTATGGGATGAAGATGAGGATATTAAGAAAATTGTGAAAAAGAAGAAAATAGATTGTGCATGTGTAGTTGAGACCTTGAGGAAGTGTTGTGAGTACATGGAGCTATTCTTTTATTGTAGAGTATGGAGATGAGTTGGAATGAAGTAATGAGATGAGATGATGTCTCTGGTACTTGGTTTCCAAGTGCTTTTGAGAAAATTTAATAAACAGAGTAAACTGTGTTGTGCAAATGTTCATAATGTGCTTCGATATAGTATTCTGCATTCTTTCCGTGTTGATACTATGCCTATGTGGATCTTATAGGTTATTGAAGGTTGATATAAGTTACTATATTTAGAATTTGGGTTTCTGGATTGTTGTACAGTGCGAGATATTTTTACCAATTTGTGAAGCAGTTGTTTAGTGATGTTTTCTATAGTTTGGGAGAAATGTATTTGTTCCGTATTCTCCGCTATTTGGATTCAGGTTATCTAGATTTGGGAAGTTGTTTATAATGCTTTTATATTTCTATGTTCAAGTTTTTACTTGATTTGATGCAATACAGTGAGAGTTTTATTTATCGGTATGCATTTAAGTGTTATCAGTTGTTCTGAGTTGAAGTAGTTGTTGATGTGAGCTTGAATGAAGTGTTTGATGAATATGATGTAGTTTGTGGATTATTCTAGATTGATTTCAAGTGAATTATGTTGTCCAAAACTTTTAGCTTGATCTAAGGAAGTGTGCACTTAATGTCTATGGTGTTTTGCATGGGTGTTGGACGACCTTGTGTTTAACACTACATGCGAGGCTTGTGGAAGCGTGTTGAAGTGTGTTGGGATCTATTTGGGTCCTAATTAAGTATTTATGTAGGTTTCCTTTTGTTCCTATCCACCACGTGAATGGTTAGGTGTCGACCTATTTTGGATTTGAATGTATAACGACTAGTGGCCGAAATTGAAGAAATTTTTTGAGGTAGAACTTGATATAAATATGTATTGTGTTGATGCAAGAGGGTGTGGAAAGAGTAAGAGGAAAGATAGATGCAAGATTGTTGCAAGTGATGTGTGATGCAAAATTGAGTAGAGTAGTGCAAAATTCATGTTAGGGTTCCTGAAGGCAGTGAGCTAAAGGCATCTAATATCTTTCATGTGAGACTATGAAAGTGTGAGAGCAATTGTAGTGGAATCCTTGTTGCATTGAGAAGTATTTTCTCTGTGAACATTCTTATTCTATCTTCTTGTTTTCTTTCTGTGACTGTGAGCTTTTTTGGACAATGTGTCCTATTTTAGCAGTGAGCCCCTTTGTACCAGTTTTGCTATTACTTATATTGTGAGCTAATCCTCACTCTGGTTTTTCCCTCATTGGGTTTTCCACGTAAATCGGTGTTCTCATGTGTATGGTGTTGTGATTTCAGTTTATGTTATCTACATTTCATGTTTAATCAATTTAATAGAATAATTGGGTTTAATGAATGCTTGTGGATCTATTTACTATTGAGGGTTTTGAAGGTTGAATTTTCTATAACTAATTCACCCCTCCTCTTAGTTGTCTTGTTCATTTCAATAATTGACATCAGAGCAAGGTTCCTTGAAGAAGAGCTTAACCACTTGAGGTTGATTAGGGATGGCAAACAAGATTCCTTTGGAATACCTAGATTCAATGGCTCATATTATGCATTATGGAAAAAAATATGGAAGGATATTTGTGTGCTTAAGGATATGAAATTGAGAAGGCTTATCAAAATACATACACTCCACCTTCGAATGGTACAAGTACAAGTGCAAAAATCAAGGCACATGAGATCAATGCTAGAGAAAGGTACATTATTATAAATAGTCTTTCAAATATTGAATTACTTAAAGTTATGAGTTTGAAGACTGCTAAAGAAGTTTGGGGTAAGCTAGAAGCATTTATGAATTCTGAAGGTAAAGCAAGCAAAGTTACAGAACTTGAAAGCACAGTTTGAAATGATGCATATATAGGATGAAACAATAAAAGGCTACATATAGAGGGTTGATGAATTAGTAAGATGAGAGGCCTTGGTGCAACAATTAAAGAATCTAAAGTGGTGAAGAAGGTTATCATATCTCTTCCAGATTGCTATAGTGAAAAGGTATCTGCTATTGAGGAAATAATTAATTTTCATAATTATTCTAGAGATCAGTTGATTGGTACTCTGACTGCATTTGAAATGAGAAAACTAAAAAAAGGTACAAAAGTAGAGATTGCTTTCAAGGCTGGTAAATCAGAGAAGGTTGAAGATTTAGGTAATGAAGATATTGATGATTTTGAAGCTAACTTTGTGAGAAGGATGAGAAAGGGCATCGATAAGTATCAAGGTAAATTACCTTTCACATGTTTTAGTTGTGGTGGTGTAGGTCATTATGCTTCTAGATGTCCAAAAGGAGGTCTAAATAATAAGAACAAGGAAAATAAAGGAAACAAGATTAAGAAAGCTTACTATGTGAAAGAAGATGCTCGTATTTCTGATGATGAATCTGATTATGAAGATTTTGATGATAATGAATGTCTATTTTCGCTATAAAATAAGAATCTGGTTCTACTAACCTTGAAAGTTGTGTGAAGGAAAGTATTCTGGAGATGAAGGATAAGGTTGAAGGTACTTTGGTATCATATTTTCATGTCAAAGAGGATAAGAATTATTGGGTTGTTGACAGTGGCTGCTCTAATCATCTGATTGAATACAAAAGTAAGTTTGTTAAATTTGAAAAGTATGATGGAGGACTAGTTAAATTTAGAGATGATCCAGGAGCAAAGATTTTTGGAATAGGTTCAATCAGTTTTGATGACAAGCATAATACTGAAAATGTTTACTATGTTAAGGGATTAAGACATAATCTCTTGAGTGTTGGAAAAATGTGTAGCAAAGGGTATTATCTTGTGTTTAAGGATGAAGCATGCGAGATCCGAAAGGGGTCCGAAACTATAATTGTTGCTAGTACGAGAATAGATGGAAAGATCTATCAACTTAAGGGTGTTGATGGTCATTACTTTATGTCACTGATTAATGATAGTTGGTTATGGAACCAAAGGGTGTATCACATGAATTTTCATAATTTGGAAAGGATTAGTTTGGTTCATGCTATGAGAGATTTATCTAGAATAAAAAAACCTATCAAAGTTGTTTGTGAGAGTTGTCAATTTTGAAAACAAACAAGGAGTAGCTTTAAGGGAAAGGAACAATCTACTATCAAATTGTTGGATTTAGTGCATATAGATCTTTGTGGTCCTACAAGGGTGAGAAGTCTACAAGGTGATAAGTACTTTATGCATTTGATTGATGATTACTCTAGAATGACATGGGTTACTTTTCTTAGAGAGAAATTTGATGCATTAGATAAATTCAAGGCATTTAGGGATATGGTTGAGAATGAAATGGATTTGAAAATAAAATACTTGAGGTTGGATAGAGGTGGTGTATTCACCTCCAATGAGTTTAACATGTTTTGTGAAATTCATGGAATAAAGAGACATTTGTCTGCCCCTAGAACTCCTTAGCAGAATGGAGTTGTTGAAAGGAAAAATATAACTATTCAAGAAGCTACAAGGACTATGATGAAAGAGGATTTTTTTTGGAAGTCTACTGGAGAGAAGCTATTCATACTGCTATTTACATACTTAACAAAGTTCAAGCTAAAGCTAACAACACAAAGACTCTTCGAATGGAGAATTGGAAGAAGAGGTTTACATGGAACAACTAGAAGGTTTTTAGTTGTCAGATCAATTAGACATGGTATGTAAGTTGAAGAAGGCACTATATGTTTTGAAGCAAGATTGGATAGGTACTTGATATAGCAAGGATTTAGTAAGGGCTCTGTAGATAGCAATCCTTACTTCAAAATTGAGGAAGACAAAGTATTGAGAATAGTTGTATATGTGGATGATTTTATGTTTGGTGGAAATGAGGCTATGTGTAAGAATTTTTTTGAAGAAATACAAAAAGAATTTGAAATTTTAATGTTTGAGGAGACATGAATTTCTTTCTTGGGCTACAAATCAATCGAATAGATAAAGGATTTTCATTTCACAGTCTAAGTATGACAAAGAGATGTTGAAGAAGTTTGGAATGGATGAATCCAAAATGATATGTACTCCTATGGTGACTAGTTGTAAATTGAGCAAAGATGATGATTCACCTAAGGCTGATCAGAGCAAGTATAGATCTATGATTGGTGGATTGCTATATTTGACTACTACTAGAACGGATATCACACATGTAGTTTGTCTTGTGGCTAGATTTCAAGAAGAATCTAAGAAACACATGTTGTAGCAGTGAAGAGAAAATTTAGATATTTAAGAGGCACAACGGATGATGGTTTGTGGTGTCCTAAGGACACCGATTTCACATTAAATGCTTACAAAAATGCAAATTGGGTTGGATGTGTTGATGACATGAAAAGTATAAGTGGTGGTGCATTCTTTCTTGGATGTAGATTGGTGTCATGGATAATTAAGAAATAGGATTCAATTTCTTTATCCACTGCAGTGGATAAGTATATTATAGCAACATCATGTTGTACACAGGTATTATGGATGAGGTAAAATTGAAGGCTATTAGAGTTGTATATGATGAACCTATATCTATCTTCTGTGATAATACAAGTGCAATAAACATTTCAAAGAATCCAATGACACATTCAAGGATAAAGCATATATCTAACAGGTATCATTTTCTAAGAGAGAAAGTTATGGAGAATGAAATGAAGCTTGAGTATGTTCCTACAAATGATTAGATTGTTGACATATTTACCAAGGCTCTTCCTAAGGATACTTTTGAGTATCTTCGGGAGAAGTTGGGAGTTATTACCCCTCCTTTCTTGAACTAGATGTGTATGGAGCTGCATCAGTTTAGTGGATCTATGCATCTATCTATTTTTTGGACTGATGTTGGTGGCTACCTTTTAGGGGGAGTAGTTAGTGTCATGTGTTTTCATTGTGTTGTTGATTGAGTTGGGTGTATTCCGAAGGGGGCGTATTTAGAGTAGGTAATTCTGGTTCAGTGTCAAAGAGGGAGAATAATGCAAAACATTTTGTCCTTTTCCATTGATGTCAAAGGGGGAGAAAGAATCATGTGAAAAAGAGAGGTTTTAGGAATGTTGTGTAGGTTGTCTAATCTAAAAAAAAGGAGAGAGTGTTCAGAGCTATTATGTGGTCTTTGGTGGATTTTCACATCTTTTGTTGCCATCAATGACAAAGGGGGAGATTGTTGTGAACCAAAGGAAATAGGTGTTCCACGTTTTGGGGGATGGAACTTAATGACCTATTTCACTCTCATTTCATTAGGAAACCAAAATCCCTCAACCAAGTGACTCAATTGAGGGAAGGACACAAGGGGTTTTCCTTAGGTGCGATTAAATGGGGGTTCACCATTAAAATGAAGCTTCAAAAGGAGAAATGCAAACACTAATGCACAAAACCCTAGAAACTTAAAACATGAAATCAAACTAATGAAAAGAGAGAAATAGAAAAGTACCTAGAGGAGTGAGGATGTCTAAACAAGGCCTGAAAACCTTGAAAATTGTTGTTTTAAAGTGCACTGGGACTCATACGCCAAGCTGGGTAATTTAGTCCTATTATTGGAATCTGGGCAAAATCTAGAATCTTTTGTTGGCAAATTAGGATCTATAGAAAACTAACAAAAAGAGGTATACTGGGACACATACACCCAGAAGGGCGATTTAGTCCTAGTATTAGGGTTTAAATGAAACTTATATAGCCTCTAGTGATCTTCTATAGCTTTCGTCTCGTCCGATCTTCAAGTCCAAAAAGTTTGAATTCCAATCTGTAGGTGAGTTTCCATGAAGATGACAACTTCTTGACAACTTTGACAACTTTCTTCAATCTTGCAACTTTGTTTTCAGAGGATCTTCAAGCTCCAAATCACCTAGATCTAAAATCACACATGAAGAGGGGAAAATTTTTGTTGTGTTAGGGAATAGGGTTTTGCCTTGGTCAAACCCCACTTTGGTAATTAAACTTTGAAATGAAATGAAATAGAATGAAGGAATGATGAATGGACAATATGCAATGTTACAACTCACCAAACACTTGAAATAAAGGCTGTTAACTTATGTGAAATGGTCCAATGGATGTGGATCTTGAGTCTTGATTGTTGATATGAGATAATGTATTTGAATGCTTGCTTGAATCATGAAAACCTACATCACAAATGTTAGCTCAAAAATACACATGATGCATGGAGACTTTGAAATGATGCTTGAATCTTGAATTGATGCTCCAAAATGCTTGATAATCAGCTCTTGAATGCTCTATTGATCATAAATTTTCTATAATGCTTGAGTGCTTGAAAGATTATATCTTTTTATGAGAAATTATGTGAAATAACCTTGTTTTTATACTTGTTTATGCCAAATTTACCGAAATTACAATGCTACAAGCCGACATCAGATCTAGGATAACAAAATCTCGCCAAGAATTTGATTTAAAATAGGTCCTAGTTAAAATGAGACTCATACACCACCTTGGGCGTATGAGTCCCAATGTCTTAAACACGAGACACAAACTCCAAGAAGTGTCTTGTTTAATGCAATACTTAAAATCAGCCCCGAGATCTAGCTGGGACCCATACGTCCAAGGTGGCGTATGAGTCCTAGATCACTAGATCTAAAACAAACAACCTCAAACATTGAATCATGATTTTCCATTTATTAATATCGGGATTAGCTTGAGAAAAATGCATTAAATTAGGCTTGTGGATGCAAAATAGGACCAACTAGGATATAAAGAAGCGACATTTTAACAAGGCCCAAACAAGTGTGAAAATGTAAAGGGATACATTTTCCTACACTACATTTATCCCCCACTTTAGTGAGAGGAGGAACTTGCTTCAAACTCACACTAAAGTAGATAAATTCGTATCAAGAGGGGTCCAAGTGTACCAAAGCGGATGGTATAGGATGACAAAGATGAACAAGGTGTCCAAGCCCCTAGGATCCAATATAAGCACAAATGGACACACACAAGGTGTATGATATACGACATCAAGAGGCACAAAGATATACGTCAAACCAACATAAGCACAAATGGACACACACAAGGTGTATGATATATGACATCAAGATACACAAACATATAATGTGAAAGACTAAAAGAAAGAAAAACAAAAATAAAAAGAGGTGGATCAAGCCTCGGCTGTTTGTCCAACATGATGTGGATCAAGCCTCAATTGTTTGTCCAAAACTCACACTCACATTGAGGCAACAAAACTTCAAGATGTCCGTTGGGTGAGTATCCAAAAAAGGGTGGATTAGTGAGAAAGTCATGCCTTTGTATCTGCTTCTCACTGTACAATGAGAAAGTCATGCCTATGTTTAGGCTTCTCCTCATACTAACCATACCAAAGCTATACCTCTGATAACTTCAATAGGGTGCCAAAAAATGAATCTTTGAGCTTATGAACAACATGTAAATAAAGATTTGTTCAAAGGGACTTTGTTTAGTTCATGTAAGGTCTCTTCTTAGGGAACATCATGCTTAATGTCTCCAAGAGAGGAAAATTCAAAGAAATATCATGCTCTTGGAGGAAATCAAACCTAATGACACCACCAAAAAAAGGACACTTCACAAGAATAAAGAAAATCACATAGTGAAACATGAGTGTCGATGTATGCCCCCACTTTAAAGTGGTTGCTAACACCATTGTTGTGAGAAATTGCTTTAAAGTAGAAGAAGACATGAGAGCTTATTTGGAAAGCCCTATGCCAAGTCATATGTCCCTGAATGAAACTCCATCATGAATAAGGGGTTTCCCCCAAAATGTAATGCTAAACATAGAAAGAAAAGTACGTCAATTGCAAGCCAACTTAAGGCATGTCGTCTACATCCCAAGCTTGATCTTATATATACATGCAAGGCTGTCAACTAGCCAAAAGAGATAATGACAAGTGCCATACGAGGACAAGGCTACCAAACCCCTTGCCCCCACTTAGTGCAAGGAAAGGGTGAGCCGAGATGATGGATGAGAAACATGATAGAATGAAAATCAGTCAATTAGAGGAACTAGGTGCTTCAACACAGGGAAGAGCATTGCAATCCTTAATATGTTGAATTTTATTACCCAAATCCTTACATTCATTAGTAGAATGACCATGAAGTCTATGATATGCACAAAATTAACTCTTGTTGTACCATTTATTTTGTGTTTTTGGAGGGAGAGATATCAAATGATCTTGGAGGAGTCTTGACAAGATACTCTCTTGATCAACAGTAGGTGATATTTATTTTTTAGCACAAGTTGTCATACACAAAATAGAATATAAGGCCTTAGATGAAGATGGAGATAGAGGTGGTAAGCCTAGATCTTTCTTGAAAAGGTATGGTATAGACTTCACTTGTTCTCTATCATTTTTCTTCGTGTTTTCATTGTATCCATGCTTAGAAAGGGGTTTGTATCCAAGACCATAACACTCTTCGAACTTAGAAGAAGGGGTTTTATGCTTTGGAGAAGGATTGAATTCTTCATAAGAACACAAATCATTTTTAGGTTTTTTAAAGTTATGCATCTTCCTCTTATCAGGGATGGGGTTAGAGGCTCCCCATCACCACCATGGGGTGATGGTGTTGACGTAGAACCAAGTTGAGCACATGAAACAAAAGGATGTTTAGGTGTAGATTGTAATATTTTGTACTCTCCCATAAAGGAGTGTAAAATCTAATGAACCACAATTGTCACTAAAGAATACGTCTGAAAAAGAAACATTTGTATATGACTCTTTGTATTTTGAGGGTGAGATTTTGGATTCTTCATTGAAATGACGTGTAAAATATAACGACCCCCAATCATCACTAAAGAGTTTTGTTGTAGGTGGAAGACAATTAGGATTAACATAAATCTTTATAGGTTCTACTTTTGAGATTGGAATGAAAGTATTAGGGGAGTTGGAAGTGTTATGATCATGTTTAACTTGTGATTTATAACTTTGTTCATTTGCTTCAACCATGTATATCTTATTGTTGTATTCAAATTTTATTGCACGGTGAATTGTGGATGGGACTCCTTTCATAGCATGAATCCATGGTCTCCCTAGGATAAGTTTGTATGAAAGGGGTCCTGGCATGATATGGATAGTGGTAGGTAAAACTATAGGTCCAACCTCAATAGGCAATGTGATCATTCCTAATGGTTGCCTATTAAAATTATCAAATCCACAAATATTAACATCATTGAGTTGAATAAGCTTCTTGTCCACACTGATTTTATCTAGGGGATCAATGCTACAAACATTAAGACTTTCTTTGTTGTTTATAAGGGTGTTCCTAACTATCGTTTCATTAATGATCACCTTTATCATTAAGGCCTCATTCTTATGTTTTATCTTAAGCGAGGGTAATTCATGTTTAGGGAATGCGATTTTTGACTTTGTCACTTGCATATAATCAAAGGAGGGTGTTGCATCATTCAACTTCACAGAAAATGGGATACCATTCATTTGCAAAATTTCTTGGAGCATCCTATTGTATATAGGTGATGTTCGAACAAGGTCCCAATAAGATATTGGAGTGGAAGTACATTTAAGTTCTTTAATAAAATCATTCAAAGGAAAATGAGGGGCATTAGGGAAAGTAGGTTGAGGCAATGGTAATGAGGTAGGTATGGTTTGTTGTTGTATATTATATGTGTCAGCAACGAAATTTTAATTTGGTTGCTGCAAAACATTGTTACCACATATTTTCATTAAAATATTTGAGATAAATTCTAAAGGTAATGGTTTAGGTTGTTCTATGATGGGAGGTTACTTAGGAGGCTCACTAATTAAAGGAGGCCCAATTTATGTAGTCATAACCTCAACTGAGTTACCTAAATAACCTTCTGATGAGGGGGATCTAAAGTGAACTTAACATCTTCATGTATGCCATCCACCTTAGTGTTTGTTGAGACAAATGTAGCATTAGAAGAGGGAAAAACAAGATTCTCATGATGCTCAATGATTGGGTCTTCTAACACCAAAATACCTTTGTCACAAATAGGAAAGGTATTGGGAGAAGAAAAATTAGGATTATCATGATGGTCTATGTGTGCATCCTTTTGCATCAAAGTTTTAATGGATAATCTAAGTGAGATGAAGTCATAAAGGGCTTCATCTAACATTTCAAAGTCATCGCAACTAAAGGGTCCAAGATTCACCATTTAGTTTTTGTTTTGTTTTGTTTGATGTTTTTAATTTTTGTATTTTTATTTTATAATGAATTCCAAATGTAATCTAAACTTGTCAAACTATGAAATAATGCTAGAAATGAAAAAAAAAGTGTAGTAATCTAATTCTATCCACAATTGAAACGTGTACTTGAAATGAAACCAATTTAATCTAGATCTAAGGAAATGAATGGAATAGAAAATCAAAAAACTAAAACAAGGATATTACAACAATAAATAGGAGCACAAAAATGAAGTTTTTAATGTTGTAAAATGCAGATTCAGACCTGATTTGGGACAAAATCACCCATATCGGCGAATGAGTCCCAATTAGGTTTTTTTAAGGTTCAAATAGTGAAAAATAGACAATAGAGAATACCCAAAAATAAGGAGAAAAGACCTATACCAGGACTAAATTTCCCAAATGGGCGAATGAGTCCCAAATTAGGGTTTTAAAACCAAATTCAACAAATTCTAAGTTGATGTTAAGGTTTCTAGATTGTATGTTGAAATGACTATTTGCAAGTATAGTTTTCCAATGAAATTTAATGATGCAAGATGCAAAAATGCAACCTATATGTACTTTTCCACTAATGCAAGATTTAGAAGCCCTAAATACAATTCAATTAATGCAAATCTAATGAAAATTTAACCTAGATCTAGGACTACAATGTTCTCCAAATCAGAAATGCAAGTGTCCAAAGGTTGAGGTCACCAAAATGAACTAAAAGAAATAGGTTTAATTTTAGGTTCACCAAAATGAACCTAAGGAAATAGGTGCTCCACCTTTTGGGAGGTGGAACTAGGGTTATAAGAGCCTATTTCAATCTCAGTTCATTAGTAAACAAAGATCCCTCAACCAAGTGAATCAATTGAGGGAAGGACACAAGGGGGTTTCCTTAGGTGTGATTAAATGGGGGGTTCACCATTAAAATGAATCTTCAAAAGGATGAATGCAACACTAATGCACTAAACCCTAGAAACTTAAAACATGAAATCAAATTGATCAAAAGAGATAAACAAAAAAGTACCTGGAGGAGTGAGGATGTCTAAAAAAGGCCTAAAAAACTTGAAACTACTATTTTAAAGTGCACTGGGACTCATACGCCAACCTGGGCGATTTAGTCTTGTTACTAGAATTTGGGCAGAATTTGGAATCTTCTGCTGGCAAATCAGGATCTACATAAAAATGACAAAAAGAGGTATATTGGGAATCATATGCCCAAAAGGGTGATTTAGTCCCAGTATTAGGGTTTGAATGAAACTTTTGTAGCCTCTGGTGATCTTCTATAGCTTTCATCTTATCTGACCTTCAAGTCTGAAAATTTTGAATTCCAATCTTCAAGTCCCAAAAGTTTGAATTCCAATCTGTATGTGAGTTTCCATGAAGATGACAACTTCTTGACAACTTTGACAACTTTCTTCAATCTTGCAAATTTTTCTTCAAAGGATCTTCAAGCTCCAAATCACCTAGATCTGCAATCACACACAAAGAGGGAAAAAATGTTGTTGTGTTAGGAAATAGGGGTTCTCCTTGGTCAAACCCCATTTTGGTAATTAAACCTTGAAATGAAATGAAATAGAATGAAAGAATGATGAATGAACAATATGCAATGTTGCAACTCACCAAACCCTTGAAATAAAGGCTACTAAATTATGTGAAATGGCTCCAATGGATGTGGATCTTGACTCTTGATTGTTGATATGAGATAATGTCTTTGAATGCTTGCTTGAATCATGAAAACCTACATCACAAATGTTAGCTCAAAAACACACATGATGCATGGAGACTTTGAAATGATGCTTGAATCTTGAATTGATGCTCCAAAATGCTTGATAATCAACTCTCGAATGCTCTCTTGATCATAAATCTTCTATAATGCTTGAGTACTTGAAAGCTTAGATCTTGTTAGGAGAAATTATGTGAAATAACCTTGTATTTATACTTGTTTATGCCAAATTTCTTGAAACTACAACACTACAAGCCAACATCAGATCTAGGATAACAAAATCCTGCCAAGAATTTGATTTAAAATAGGTTCTAGTTAAAGCGGGACTCATACGTCACCTTGGGCGTATGAGTCCTAGTGTCTTAAACACGAGACACAAACTCCAAGAAGTGTCTTGTATAATGCAATATTTTAAATCAGGCCTCAAGACCTAGGTGGGACCCATACGCCCAAGGTGGCGTATGAGTCCCAGATCACTAGATCTAGAACACACAACCTCAAATTTATCATTTATTAAATGCCAGTATTATCCTGAGAAAAATGCATTAAATTAGGCTAGTGGATGCAAAATAGGACCAATTAGGACATAAAGAAGACACATTTTAACAGGAGGGCCCAAACAAGTGTGAAATGTAAAGGGATACATTTTCCTACATTGCATGTTGCAAGTATGATGGTGTTGTCATTGATTTCAATGGGACATCTACTGACTTGTGTTGTCATTGATGTCAACTATGGGATGAAGATGTTGAGGATATTGAGAAAATTGTGGAAAAGAGGACAATAGGTTGTGCATGTGTAGTTGAGACCTTGAGGAAGTGTTGTGAGTACATGGAGCTATTCTTTTAATGCAGAGTCTAAAGATGAGTTAGAATGAAGTAATGAGTTGAGATGATGTCTCTGGTGTACTTGGTTTCTGAATGCTTTTGAGAAAATTTAATAAATAGAGTAAACTATGTTGTGCAAATGTTCATAATATGCTCTAATATTGTGCTCTACATTATTTCTGTGTTGATTCTATGCCTATGCAAATCTTATAAGCTATTCAAGGTTGAAAAAAGTTGCTATATTTAGAATTTGGGTTTTTGGATCATTGCACAGTGCGATATATTTTCACTAGTGTGTGAAGCAGTTGTTCAGTGATGTTTTCTATGGTCTGGGAGAAATGTATTTACTCCACGTTTCCTTGCTATTTGGATTCAGGTTGTGTAGATTTGGGAAGTTGTTTATAATGCTTTTATACTTCTACTATGTTCAAGTTTTTACTTGATTTGATGCAGTACAGTGAGAGTTTCATTTATTGGTATGCATTTAAGGGTTATCAATTGTCTTGAGTTGAAGTTTTTGTTGATGTGAGCTTGAATGAAGTGTTTGACGAATCTTATATAGTTTCTGGATTATTTTGGATTGATTTCAAGTGAATTATGTCGTCTGAAACTTTTGGCTTGATCTAAGGAAGTGTGTACTTAATGTCTATGGTGTTTTGCATGAGTGTTGGCTGACCTTGTGTATAACACTACATGTGAGGCTTGTGGAAGTGTGTTGAAGTGTGTTGGGATCTATTTGGGTCCTAATTAAGGTTCTATGTAGGTTTCCTTTCATTCCTATCCACTGTGGGAATGTTCAGGTACCGACCTATTTTGGATTTGAATGTATAACGGCTAGTGGCCGACATTGGAGAAAGTTTTTGAGGTAGAACTTGATATAAATATGTATTGTGTTGATGCAAGAGGGTGCAGAAAGAGTAAGAAGCAAGATACATGTGAGATTGTTGCAAGTGATGTGTGTGATGTGAAATTGAGCAGAGCAGTGTGAACTTCATGTTAGGGTTCCTGAAGGCAGTGAGTTGAAGGCATCCAATATCTTTCATGTGAGACTGTGAAAATGTGAAAGAAATTGTAGTGGACTCCTTGTTGCATTGAGAAGTGTTTTCTCTATGTAACATTCTTCTTCTATCTTCTTTTTTTCTTTCTGTGGTTGTGAGCCTTTTTGGACAATGTGTCATATTCTGGCAGTGAGCCCCTTTGTACCAATTTTTCTATTACTTATATTGTGAGCTAATCCTTATCGTGGTTTTTCCCTCTTTGGTTTTTCCACATAAATTTGGAGTTCTCATGTGTATGGTGTTGTGAGTTTAGTTTTTGTTATCTATATTTCATGTTTAATCAATTTAACAAAATAAGAGTTTAATGAATGCTTGTGGATCTATTTACTATTGAGGGTTTTGAAGGTTTAATTTTCTGCAACTAATTCACCCCCCTCTCAGTTGTCTTGTTTATTTCAACACCATATCCCCTCCTTTCCAACAATCCACAATCCCTAGTCACCCATCTATATATTATCCATACCAACAACCATTAACATTCCAACCTACTTACCAACAACTGATA
Source organism: Sequoia sempervirens (assembly GCA_007258455.2). Classification (NCBI taxonomy): domain Eukaryota; kingdom Viridiplantae; phylum Streptophyta; class Pinopsida; order Cupressales; family Cupressaceae; genus Sequoia; species Sequoia sempervirens. Next base: position 216,929,563 of record VDFB02000013.1, read on the forward strand.
AGTTATAGTCATCCATCCATCTCCCCTCAACATCAACAATCAATTAGCACAATATTTACCATTAATCCCCAACAAAAATCCATTAGTCATCCTCATCCTAATCTTGACAAGGGAAAGTGATCGTCCATCCAAATATTTCCTCAACACCAAACCATATCATAAATTCATATATCCCATACATATCCCAAATCATCATCCCTACCAATAAACCAAGAAAGTATTATAGCCTCCACCTCCTATACCAATCCTTCATCCACTAAACCATTACAATCCACTCCATCCCAATCCACAAATCCATCCAATAAAAATACCTTTAGCAATATTCTCTAAGGACTAATAGAAAAGGATATTAAACTTTGAAATGAAAAAAAAATTAGGCAATCCCATCACATTGCTAATCCTATTCCATCCAAACATCTCCACCAACATTTCCTCCATCACTTATCGAGTTGAATCAAGATCTTCCTATCCAAAAGTCATTATTTCCATGTCAAAATCTTGAGTCCAAATAAAATCCTATCATTATCAAACATAACATTCCATTGTCTAAACCATTGAATCTATGTCAAGAGCAAAGTCCAAAGCATGATGAAATAAACTTGAACACAAGGAATAGGGTTCCACCTTTTGGGAGATGAAACGAGGGTTTAGGACATCCTATTTCGCTATAGTTCATTCAAGGAAACCCTAGAGACCTGACTCTAAGGATGGAATTAGGGAAAGATATCTGCTAGAAGGGTGTCCTTAGGGTGTGATTAAAGATAAAAATGGGGTTCACCACCAAGTAAAGGTTTGGAAAGCAGGAAATGAAAGCAATGTGCCAATCTAGCTATGAAACCTAGAAAATTAAGAACCTGAGATCAAATTGATAAAAGAGAATGAAAAAAAAAAGTACCTAGAGGAAATATGTGGTTAGAACAAGCTCTGAAACCTTGAAATTCTACTGTTTGAATCTCACTAGGACTCATACGCCATTTTGGGTGATTTAGTCCCATATTAGGGTTTCTGGGCAGAAATAGGAATTTCATAGTGACTAATCTGAATCTTCTAAAAACTAGTAGAAGTGTTGTACTCAGAATCTTATGCCCAAGGTGGCGATTTAGTCCCAGTATTAGGGTTTGGATGAAACTCAGGTATCCTCTAGTGGTTTGCTATAGCTTCTCTCCTACCAGGTCTCTAAGTCTGAAAGCTTGAATTTTGGCCTGTAGGTGACTTTTCATGAAGATAACAACTTCTTGACAACTTGACAACTTTCTTCAATCCTGCAACTTAGTCTTCAAGGATCCTCAAGCTACAAAACACCTAGATCTATAATCACATATGTAGAGAGAGAAAAACTTGTTGATTTTTAGGAAATAGGGGTTTGCCTAGGTCAAACCTCATTTAGGTAATTAAACCTTATGATAAAACAATGAAACATGAAACATGAACAATGATACCTTGAATGATTTCTTGAAATGTAAATATGGAATCTAACATGAAGGGGCCATGAAGAATGTAGATCTTGATCTTGAATTAGATGTGGAATAATGCTTAACTTGGATCTTGAATGCTACATCACAACACTAGCTCAACAACATGCTTGCTGCTTGATGCCTTTGACATGATGATGGATCTTGAATTGCTGCAATAATCTTCTTCAAATATGCCTTTCAAAGCTCTTGAAATGCTCTTGAATGTTCTTGAATGCTCTTTTGAACACTTGTGAAAGTGCTCTTGATTACTTATGAAATTCTATGATAAAACTATGTGAAATAACCTTGTATTTATACTTGTTTATGCCAAATTTCCTGAAATTACAACACTACAAGCTGACATTAGATCTAGAAGGATAAAATCCCGCCAAGAATTGAATTCAAAATGGGTCCTGATTAGAGTGGGAATCATACGCCCAAGGTGGCGTATGAGTCCCAATGGCTCAAAACTGGGACACAAACTCTAAGAAGGGTCTTGTTTAATGTGAAATTCAAAATCAGGTCCTAAGGCCTAGGTGGGACTCATATGCCCAAGGTGGCATATGATTTCTAGATCACTAGATCTGGAACACATGACCCAAAACATTGAATTATGATTGGTTATTTGCTAAGTGTCAAGATTATCCATGGAAAGATGCAATTAATAAGGCTTGTGGATGAAAAATAGGACCAATTAAGGCATAAATAATCCCAATTAATTAATAAATCCCTAGATTAGTGTGAAAGTGTAAAGATACACTTTACAACACCCTAAATAAGGCACAATTAGGTCCATTTAGTTTAAAAGAGCCCTAGACTTAATGTGAATGTGTAAAACACATTATAACACCAAATCAAGGCAACATTAGGCTCAGTTTAATATTAATTATTCCCAAATTAAGTGTGAAAAATGGATTATTTTTCCTACACTAAAAAACTCAGACAAATCAAGATCAAGTTACCCAAAAAATCCCTATACATTATCATGATATATAAGATAATTTGAGCCTTGATCAAGATCCTATTTATAGAATCCATGATTATCCAATCCTCAATCATGATCCTATCCTCAAGTCTATCCAAGAATCCCCTATAGATGATCATGATATCCAATTTAATCTAATCTTTGATCAAAATCCCATCTCTAATCATGATATCCAAGTTGAACTAATATTTGATCAAGATCCTATCTATGATGAAGAAATCCAAGATGATCCCCTCATTCACCTTTATCCCATTCATGATTAAAAAATTGAAGCTAATTATATCCATAGTCCAACCACCTCTATTTCCCAAGAAGAGATACTTGCCTCTCTCAAACACATAGATAATCAAACAATTGACATGGATCACATCAAACAAGAAGATACAAAAGCTACCATGGATCAAATTAACATCCCAAATGATCAGGAGACAACAAGAATGATGAAGGATAAAGCTCTAGTATCCTATAAACTAGGATCATTACTTCTGTCAAATTGGGATTTCTTGTAGAAGATAAAATACCAAGCAATAGTTTTCAACCACTTAATGATGGGTTAGCATCTTGTTTCTAAAACAACAAATACCCCATTGCAAACAAAATTTCTCAAAGAATGTAGTATCAAGGAAGAGGATTAGGCTTACATGAGTAAGGGATCTTAGAACTATTACAATTTCATGAAAATTCTAGACATCAAGGTCTTGTTTATTCATTGACCAACAAATCAAATGATGTTAGTGATACCTCCACAATATTAGGGGAAACTTTATCAAATACAAACATCAAAAAAGGGGCCATGTGTAGTCCTTACTATAAGGTTCTCCCAACACTCCTTCCATCCACACCATAAACTATCATTATAGAATCATTAAACCCATCAATTTGAACCAAAAAAAACAAAATTCTTACCAATCCAAAGTCTAAAATCAAATGTCAAAAGCCATCGAATCAAGAAAAATCCAAGTAGAGAAATGAAGTTAAAATAGACCCTAGAGAAAAAATGATCAAGCAAAGAAAAGAGTCCCAATCCAATAATCAATCAAAATATGGATCCAAAAGAAAAGAGGTCTCCTACATATAAAAAGTGTCCACCTCCTCCAAAATGGTCATCACACAAAGCATATAAAAGCATCCGTTCCAAACAAAATCCCAAACCAAAATCCAAAATTCGTCATGCACCATCCCGAGATTGGAAAATAAAAAATCCTATATCTAAAATGCCAAATAATCCATCCACATCTACCATCATCCATTATAATCCTACAGCTTGTCTAAAATCCAAAAATCCTACATGACCAATTTGTTGCATCTTGGAAATAACACTTTATCACAATGAATATCATGGAACTCTATCATGATGTGTGTATTCAAATAAGGCCAACCCTAGTATCAAAAAGGATCACAATGACATCCATTAGTTGTATGGAAGCGCCGTGATCCTGACATGGGAACTCCTCCATAGAGGTCATTATTGACATATCATAACACCATAATCTAAATCATCACTATCAAAGGATTCAAAACAAATAGTGATCATCTAAAACATCAAGGCCATTTCAAAAAATACCAAAAAATGAAAGTTTCAAAAACTCCAAAACAAAATAGTAAAGAGAAATAACTCGTCCAATAGTGAAACCATTTTTATGGAACTTTGGATAAGTACCATGATGAAAACCTGGAAAATAGGCATCGTGAGTAAGACCAATTATCTATGTGGAACATTACACTTGGGGGAAATCTCTCTCATATTCCATACCCTTGTCTTGTTATTTCCATCCATCCATCCAATCCATATCATTTCCACCCATCTTTCTTATCTACCTTGAACTTGATAAGGATTGGGGCATAAAATTAAAGCATACTTTGGATAAATCTTGACATGCCTATCCTTTGTCCATGCACCATAAACATCATTTCATTTCCTATATAGAATTATCAAACCTTATATCTTGGATAAAATAAGTTATTCCTATGTGAAATACTCCTTGGATCTCATATCCTAAATCCTCCATCCAAAACCCTCATTCCTCCCATCCTCTACCAAATAAATCCCTTATCCTTTCATACATATCACAATATTTGGTTCTCATGTCATTGGTTTCAATATTCCAATCCACTTATCCAACATCCATCCCTATCCCATCCAATCCTAAAATTAGTCTATCCAAATACAACAATCCTAATCCATACAAACTTGTCATTCAATATAACACATCATCCAAAACATTCCTTGGTTTTGTTCCCAACCTCATTCCAAACCTTGATCCTTTAGTCACATTATCATCATTAGGATATATCTTTCCTAGTCCTCACATTTTTTTGGGATGTGTTCTTCCCATATCAACAATGTTATCATCATCATCAATCAATTAATTAATTTCCAATTAGACTAGGGGCAAGATCATGTTTGTCTTTGTATCCTTGTGCATGCTTTCCTTTTTTCTTGTGTGTATCTTTTATCAATCTACATTTTTTCATGGTCCTTGTAGTATATGCAATCTCCAACATACCACCCCATTAATAAACACAAGCAAACATTAAACATATATATGTTCTTCAATCCATTAAACAACATGCTTGAACATACACTTCAATGTAAAATCTTAGAGATCAATATCAACTTAGATAACATGTAGTCAAAAAAATCCTTTTCCATTATGAACAATTTCCTTTTAGTTCATAGCTTTTCTTATATGGGATGTTTCCTTCTCAAAACCAAAAAATTGTCTTATACGAGATGTTTCCCTCCTGAAACCAGACATGATCCACATCCATCCTTCAATATTTTTCACACCTTGGAAAAAGGTAGTAGTGTTGTGTGTCTATTGATCATTGCTTGTCCTTTTCTTTGGTTTATCTTTTGATATTTTAATATTTATTTTGATTTATCTTTTGACCCATACTAGTCCTACTCAAGGTCACCACAATCATTTCTTACCATGGTGTGCTTTGATATGGTGTAAATTGGGACACGACCAATTGTTTTTGTGTACCATGTTTGATGATTGTCTCATCACAAATCCACCAAGAGTTTCATACACCTTGTGAGTGTTGGGGAATCCTATTATTTGTTGTTTTTTTGCTTGAGATTAAGTCCATGCATTGGATACATTATCACCTTGTTCTTCTATACATGGTGCATAACATCCATTGCTATATAAAATAAAGGTTTCTAATCTCAAAGTCAACATAACACATCATCATCATTTCACCCAAATCATTTTTCTTGCATCCATATTTTATTCTTTTTCATCAATTGTTTTCCATCTTTCATTGAATATTTTCTTCTTCTTCTCTTCTTTTGAGAGATCACTCATGCACTTTATGCATATATAATCTCTCAATCTGGCATCAATCATCTCATTTTTTCTAATTGTCATTTCTCACCTAATTGGGGCATATCATCATCTTCTTCATCTCCTCTGAATTTTCTTCTTGGCTACTTTTCTTTTCTTTGAAACAATGTTACTTTGAATATTTCTTCAAAGAGGGGAAAAATGTAGACACCTAAATTATTCCACCAAACCCTATTCATCATCATGTCATCATTAATTGCATCTATTCAGATCACCTAATTAGTTAATAATCATTTAATAATTTCCATTTATCATTGATCACCTAATTAATTAATAATCATTTATCACATCAAATATTATTATTTATTAAATAATATTTATTTCACATTTAATCCCATTATCCATTTAATTAAATAATATTTTATTATTTAAGTAAATGTGATCTAATTATCCATATTTAAATAAATTCCATTTTCATCTCTCTAGTCAACTATTTCTTCCATCATCAATTGACTCGATCTTCATTTAACATCTCAATCTTCAGTCCTTAGTTAACTCCACTTCATTTTAGAAACATCTTCACCCACTAGTCAACTTGATCTTTAAATAGAATCTTTATGTGCACAATTATCCATGAATAAAATAAAATAATTTATTATTATCTCTTCATGATTTGAAATACATTTTTTCTATATATTAGTTGAGTTGAATCCATAGTTAGTTTAGATAACCGAAGTCTTTATTCTTATCTTCATCTCTTGCTTATTTTTTCTTCATAAATCTATAAATAAGATCACTCTTTTATCAATCTCAGATCTCACATCTATATTAAAATCCATTATGCCAAATTCATCTCACATCTTATGCAAATCAACTTTGTTAAAATCATAAATCATCAATCATCATTCATACTATTATGTTGCTGAGATTTAGCATCCACATCCAAAGGCAAAACAATATCATTCTATTTGAGGTTTGCAGTGGGATCAGTAAATTAGAATTAGATTTGTTTTTAGTTTATGTTATTAAGTCTTTTAATTATTATTTTCCTATTTCATTGTATATAAAATAATCCTTTTCCATTGTGAAAATATCCTTGTCACTTGTCTTATATGGGATGTTTCCTTCCCTAAACTAGACGTTTATCTTATATGGAATGCTTCCTTCTTGAAACCAAACATGATCCAAATCCATTCTTAAGTCCTTTCTGCACCTTGGCATAAGATGTTATTGCCTTGTGTTAATTGACAATTACTTATATTTTTTTTAGTTTTTATTTTTGATAGTTTTCTCTTTATTTTTATTTATCTTTTGACCATAGTATGCCTACTTAAGGTCACCATGATCATTTTATATGTATCATGGTGTGCGTTGAATGGTCTATAATGAGACAAGTTCTATTGTTTCTATGTGTCGTGCTTGATGGTTGTCTCATCACAGATCAACCAAGAGGGTCATAATCCTTGTGAGTTTTGGGTTATCCTATTGTCTTTTATTTTATTGAGAGTTAGTTCACTCATTGGATACATTTTCACCTTGGTGCATAACATCTATTGTTATATCAAATAAAGGTTGCTAATCTCAAAGTCAACATAACACATCACCATTATTTCATTCATAATCGTGTTTCTTGCATCCATCTTTCATTCTTTTTCATTTGTAAATTTTCATCATTTTCATCTTCCATTTGACATTTCTTTCTTCACATTCTCTTATTTTGAGAGATCACCCATGTAGGTTTATGCATAAATAATCTCTTGAGGGGGCATCAATCATCTCATCTTCTATAATTTTCCATTTCTATTCTTACCCAATTGGGGCATGCCATCATCTTCATCTTCATCTTCACTAATTTTTCTTCTTGGCTAATTTTTTTCTTTCTTTGAAACAATACCACTTCGAACAATTCTTTAAAGAGGGAAAAAAATGTAGACACTAAAATTATTCCACTAAACCTAATAATTAATTACATCCATTTTCCATAGTATTAATTAATCTTCACATTCATCGTTTATAAATCATCATCAATTTGCCATTTATTAATAATCTTCATTTATCCATTTAATTAAATAATATTTTATTATTTAATTAAATGAGAACTAATTTTACACTTTCAAATAATTTCCATTTTCACTCATTATTCAACTCTTTCTTCCATCATTGGTTAAGTTAACTTCATGCTAGAAAATATTCTCTCACAAGCTAACTCTACTTCATTCTTCAATCAACTCAATCTCTAAATGGAAACTTCATGTGCACATTTATCTATCCAATAAATCAAATAATTCAATATCATCTCCTCATCACTTTGAAATGGAAATTTTCTATTTATCAGTTGAGTTGACTTCATAATTAGTTGAGTTCACTCCACAATTAGTTTGATTAACTGAAGTCTTTGTTCTTATCTTCATCTTCCATTTATTTTTCATTGGAAAGTCTATAAATATAGTATTTTATTTTGATATCTCACGTACTATTCAAATAAAATTTATCGAAATCCGAAATCAATCAATCATTAATCAAGTCTAGAGTGTTATGTTGTAGAGATTTAACATCCACATCCAAAGTTGAAGAAACATCTTTCTTATTTGAGGTTTGCCATGAGATTGATAAATATGATTTAGATTTAATTTTTAGTTTATGTTTTGAGTCTTTTATATTTCTTATTGTCTAATTTCAATGCTTACATAGTTTGTACATTAATATAAGAGGAGAGATGAGTAGAAATTATGATCTAAAATAATTTGCAAGAAGAAAATAGCAAATTAAAATAATTCAACATAACACAATGATGTATCTTGAGAAAAACCTTTCAATTTTTTTTTTTAACTTCGAACTCTAAACCAATGTCTTAATAAACAACAATACTAGTTACAATACACTCCAAAAAATAAGCCTTCACAAGATGCAACACTAACACTCAAATCTAGAGTAATATTGACAACATAATAATACATACAAAATATATTATATAAATTCCATCCCAAGTGCCCAATAAATAGAGACACCAATACTTTAAATTAACAAAGAGGAATTACAAAATAATGAGCTAATAAGAACCAAAATTGGTTCCCAAATATCCTATTCAAATTCCAACACCCAAATCCCAAGAGAAGTCTTATAATAATCTATTATAACATGTTAGTAATCCTTCCAACTTGGACACTCTACTTTATCTTATTCAAACTCTCCAAAGATGCTTTATGATAGTCATAATGATATGTCATAGGTTGGTGAATGTTCTTGGTCAATATATGTAACCCCCTCTTATAAATCTTCTTATGTGTCATAGATGCTCTTATACTCCCAATGTACGAGGCCTAACTTTTGATTTGGGAATCTAATTGAGCACATTTTTTAAATTGAAGATTCCGAAGAGATCTACACCACTATAACTATCTTTGTAATGCGTCTGGAATTTACACTTGGTTATTTTGTACCTATGGATTTATCCCTAATGTTTACTATACTTTATTCTTTTGTTGTTGAGGTGTTCCCAATATAGTTTTTGTATTGGCATCTAGATCCTGATTGTATATTGTGTGATGCATGTCATACCTTTACGGTTAGATCTTACACTCTATAGATATATACATATATATATATATATATATATATATATATATATATATATATATATATGTTCATAAATGGACGTTATGGTTAGATCTGACACTCTATGGATATATACATATATACATGTTCATAGATATAAATTATTGTTGATTTTGATTTATTTTGGATGTGATGGCTATATGGTGCATGCAATGTTGTGCCCTATTGGGTGATTGCTATACATGATGCAATTATGATTGACATGTGACTTAAGTTTGTAAGTATAGGGTTACTTCCCTACCTAAGTATGTGGGGTTGAGTTATTTCCACAATGGTGATTATTTTAGATATGTCACATTAGGCCTAGTTTGCTTGTAAACCCCTATTTTACTCAAAGCGAGGGAAATATATGTTTTGTGAGACCTTGTGAGAGTTTGGACTTAAATTGATGATGATTCTAGAGTCTTCTTGTGTTGCGTATAAGCTGTAGATGCATGATTTCAGTTGGATTTCTTATGTTTCATTTATATTTTATTGTGTCTTGATGGTTAAATCATGAAATTCTAGTGGTAGGAGATTATTTTGTGAAATTAAAAAAATAGAAAGAGGGAAAATTGCTAAGTTAAAAGAATTAAGTATATTTAAGCTATTACGTTGGGTAGCAATTAATTAATCGTGGTTTGAAAATATTCCATTGATTGGGAAAGCTCATTGAAATATTTAAAATTTCCTAGAAAATAATTAAATTTAAATTACTTCATTTTCCCTTAGAAAGGAGAAAATAATTTAAGAATTTTAAGTTATTTCCATTGAAAAGAAAAACAAAGTAATTAAAAATGAAAAAAAAGACATAACGGGAAAAAAAACTGGGAAATATTTATTCTTGCATTTTTGGAAGGAAGACTATCTCAAGCCTCCTTCCTCTCAAAATTTGAAGTGGTTGGATTTTATTGAATTGTGCATTGCTTAATCTTGGGATTGGATTGTAAGGGAAGGAATTCAAGGTGTGATTGATTGGTAATGTATTGCTTTATCAAATTAGAGTGAATAAGAAAATTGGTATTCTTATGAGCTTCAATCTTAAGGTTTTTTCTTTATTTTTGAGCTCCCTTGATTCATGTTTTCCATGCTCACTTTTATGGTAGTATATGGCCTTTATTGTAGAGTGAATTCCTTGTAGAGTGAATTCCTTGGATTTTTTTATTGAATTGAATAATTTTTTGAAAATTTATTTTTTTAATATTTAAGCTATGGCTATGATAATTTTTTTTAAAATTTAGGAAATATGAAATTGATTTAAAAATAATGTAATTATGCATCTTGGAACCAAAATGGTATCTTTATATTTTTTTGAGTTTTCAATAATTAAAAAAATAGAATTTTGAGCATTCATCAATGGTGGTTTGGAAAATTTAATGGTTTAAGATTAGAAAATATTTTTCAAAATTTTCAAATTGGGAATGAATTATGAGGAATTGGAATGGGGAAAGAAAGGCTCCCCCTTTTTTTTCATATAGATTATTTTGGGACTATGTCCAAATTTTATCATCCCACTTTTGTGTTTTGATTTTCATGCCATGCCCAAATGGCAATTTGATGAGTGAGGAACCTAGGATTAAGGTATAAAGTAGGAAGGTGTGGCTTTTAACATTGTCTAAAGTTTAGAAGTGATTCTGATGGCTACAATGAGTGAGAGTTTTTTAATTAAGTGATAATTAAATAAAATTCATTAGGTAATAAATTAACCAAGATATAAATAATTGACTTACTTAGAGTGCTTACATAGGCTTAATATGCATATGCTAAGGACATGCACACTTGGATGCTTCCCTTTCCTTACGATAGTGATTCATACTCAGGTTTGCAAAGATATTGCTTTGTGCTATTGTGATGACACTCCCTTCCTTCCTCTATGACCCTCATCCATGATGTCATTAGGTGTTGTATCCAATGTGTGACTTGTATCTAGCCATGTATAAATTAGGTGAGACCTTGATTTTGATGTGTTCATTCTTGTTTTGTATGTACAATGTTTGGTGTATGTGTAAGCCTTGCTCACTTGTTTACCATGAGTATGTTTATTGCCATTGTGACCATATCCTAGCATGGTGGGGTCGACCTACAGGTACCACATGGTTGGGTGATATGGAACCACTATTGGGGTTTAGAAAATCCATTGGAGTGACTCAAGATTGTGCTTAGATTTGGAAAATACTTCTCATCTAATTGATTAGCCCATTTGTTATAAAGTTTCAAGATGTATATTTTAGCTCCCTTATGTAATTATAATGTTATATTGGAACCTTTGAATTGCAAGGATTATAAACCACCCACGTAAGTGGTGATGATGTGATTATTGTTTTTATTGCGTTTTGATATTGGTGTCAAACACACATGTCATTTACATGATTTTCATCATTATTGTTATGTTGGTTAAAACAAACTTAGAAAACCTTTGGATTTGTATTTAAAATGAATGCAATGTGATAATGAACATTCAATTTTGATATCATTGGAATGCATTCTATATCCATTTTTCTAATTTTGCATTCGTGTGTAAGAACCGCCTCATGGAGGTATCATTTTGGTTCTCCTTGTGGTTGAAAGGTGGGAAGGGTGTTTTGGAAACATTCCCCTTTATCCTTCATGTCATTGAACTTGTTTTGGATTTCCTTGCAAACATCCCATTTCTTGGGAAGTGTTTCCTTCATGTGTTATATGTTAGAGAGTAGATGTGATTGTTCCCCATGCTCTCCTAATCACATGTCACCATTTTGGAGTTAATTTTGGGTTTTAATATAATTTTTGCGAGTATTATACTTTTTCCTTGGTTTTGAGGTATGGTCATACATTCAATCTTTGGAAAGGAGAATCATATTTTTTCTAGACTACAATGCAAAACATGACAATATCATAGTTTCTAGATGCCAACACATTTCTAGGATTCTAACACATTTTTAGGAAACCTAAGTACTAGTGTGATAGTATCCTTATATAATGGTAGTGTCCTCCTAGTGCACTGGTGTCCTTTTGGCACATTGTTGTCCTTTGGTGCATTGTGGTCCTTTGGTTTGTTAGACAATGTGTATTTCTAGGAATTTTTAAGGGAAACTTTGTATATAAAAGTTGTTCCTCTTTGTTTTGCGAGTCTTCTCATCTTATAACTTCATTAAAAGTGTCACCATCTAGAATTTGTGCCATTTTTTCATTGGGAAGAATTATCTTGCACGTTGTTGGAGGGCTTGTATCTCCTAGCGTTGTAACCTTTTGTGGAGTTTCGACCCTTATGTTTGAGTGTCCTTGTTGGTATTTTTCCCACTTTTGTATTGTTAAGTGTGTCATGTGTCCTAGGAAATGGTACTAATCTCATCCAGTAGAGATGTGACATGTCTTAGTGGTTCCATCTCTATCATATTTTTCCCTTAGTTTTGGGAATGTTGTTATGTGTGTGTAAGGGGTTGAAATTGAGGTAGATGGTTCCCTCATCTTACCCTCATGATTAGTATATGAAACAATGTGATCATGGGGTTAGGGCCCAACCATTGTTGTGATGTAGTCCCACTCTCTTGTAGGCCTTTAGTGGTTTTTTTTACAATTGATAAGTCTTTAACTTATGCCACCTTGGTTGGAGAAATGGTGAAATCTAGTAAGTATTATCTTTGTCTTGTGTTGAGCATGACATGACCCTTAGTAAGATAGTTTAGTGTTGCATTTTAGTTGTTAAAATTTGTCTTGTGTTACTCTTAAACAAAATGTTCACTTGGATAATGTCTTAGGTGTGCGGCTTGGGACATTATAGTATTTAGTCAATTAAATCTATTTTTATAATTTTTGGGGCTGATAATGACCTTCATAGCCTATAAATTTAATTAAAAAAATTAGAATACAAAGTTGCGACACTTTTCCTAACATTCTCCCACTTGTCAAACACTTTGGAAGAGCAAAGAGAATACCAAAATTTTCAACTATCTACAAGGGACTGAAAGGTCCATAAACTTCCTACACCACCAAAAATTATATGTCCTAACTAGCTTTGTTAAAGAATCAACGTTATCCAAAGTATCAACTTTCTCTAGAAATATCCCATATTCCACTATGTCACAAATAAAATGATATTATACAAATCAATGTGCTTTGCCCAATGTGAAAGGTTGGGTTCTTTTTCAAGCTAATGACATTTGGACTATTGTAAAATAATTAACTATTATATGATGAAACTCAACATCTAAACACAACCTTATAAGCTAAATGGATTCCTTATGGGAATGGGTAGTTATAATTTACTTTGCCTCTATTTTGGATAACGTGATGACAACTTGTTGCTTGCTCAACCAAATCATTGTGCCATCAAACAAGCTAAACATGTAGCCACTAGTAGACCTACTATCAAAATCCATTGCTCAATATAAATCCACATAACCCTATATATTTATTGAGTGTTGGTCCTCTAAAACATCACCATGATAACAAATGGAATATTGAGAATTACCTTACAAATCTTTGAAAACCCTCTTCACTAAAACCTAATATTCTTGTCTAGGATAAGCCATGTAATGGTCCTCAAGACTCTTATTGCTTGGGAAATGTATATCATAGTGCATACCATAAAAAACAAAATCCTCCCAACTACTCTATCACAGGACACTAAACTCATCTCCTCCATCTCTATAGGTGTCTTAGGACATTGCTCAATTGAAATCTTCGTTCCCACAAAATATGAATAGTCATTAGTTTATTTTTACTATTTTGGGACTCAATTTGATAATGCCAAATTTTTCTTGAGTCCCAACCTATTTATGCGTTTAGGCCTCATTTTACTCATCACATATAACTGATTTGAGAAATCTTTGTATGGGTCTCCATTCTAGTCAAAATTTCCTAGGTGTCGTTCTTTGTCATCCCCTATGTGCTTATTATGTGCTAGCAATTATAAATATCCAAGAAAATTCTAAGTGGGGTATTTTTTGGTCATTTCTATAAGTGTATTTTTGGTCATTTCTATAAGTGTAGAAAATTTGTCAAATGTTTTAGTTTCTTTTTCTTGGAGTCCATTTCAAAGTTTCCCTTCCTAGTATTCTTTTCCTCCCAACTCTACCTTTTTTTATTGTCCTTGTCAAGATATCAAACTTTCCCATTTGGGCATATCTTTCACTCACGCCCTACCTTCATCCCATTTTCTTGTTGAGACTTTAGAGTTTTTCTTCTTGATATCCTCTTTCCCTTGCATTTGTCATACTTTCAAACTTTATCTTATTGATATTCCTTTCATTAAAACCTTGAATCCATGAATCTTACACTAGTTACCTTTCAAAGTTGAAGTTTTGGCCATTCCTTACTCAAAGTACCTTTTCCTTAGTATCTTATATCCCTAACTTCCAACATTTTCTTATATATAATTTTTTGGAGTTAGATATGTGAGAATACTTCTAATGTGGTACAAGGTATGAACTATCCCCCACTCTCAATCTTTGACACTTTTTATTATGTGTCTCATTTGGATCATAATTTTGAACTTATCCTTATTTTCATACCTTAAGGAGCGATTTCCTTGGTACCTTTGATCCTTGACTCCTTGACAATGGTATTGGCTATGAGGTATATATCCTTGACCTCTAATCCCTAAAACTCTGAAACTCGGACCACCTTTTACACTACTCATCCCTAACTACCCTTGAATGACCCAAAATAGTATTAATGACAATATCTCATGTTGTAATTAATCCAAAAGGATTTTATTTCCCCCCAAAAATTATCTAATCTCAAGAGTTAAAATTCACATTTAACTTCAAGTGAAGGTTGAAGAACCATATGCCAATTTCAATGTTTTGGTTATATTTCTAATGTGAATGATTTTCATGCAGTTCTTAGGCCACCATTTCATTGGATTTCATGAGATCCTAGCTTGTTTCACATGCAACATTAATGAATTCTGATCCTAAGCTAATTTTTTGAGGATTGAGTGACCAAATAGAGTGATATATATATATATTTATTTTATAGAGCAAAGGCCATTTATTTCCCCATTTCATGTGATTGTAATGCTAAGGAAGATTTAGGGTTTCAATCCCTACATGTCCAGCCACCATTAGAGCATCCCATTTTGCAAATCATGAAGATGTAGATAGTTTGTAACCGATGTCTTCTTGGCTAGTTATAGATCTTCAATAAGATTTCTAGGCCAATAAGTGTGACAAGTTCTTCCTAGCTTAGGTTTTTCTCTCACCACATAAATGTTAGTGTGAATGCATTAAGAACATGATAAGTGTTGTATCACTTTAATGTATTGCAAATTGTCATTCGTAATGGTATTTTTCTTAAATTGCATGTGGACTTCTTGAATTTTAGAGAGGGATTATTAAGCATTCCTTGTTATTAATATCATCTCTTTTTTATTTTTGTGTTGTGTCTTTTGGTACTTGTGAAGTTCTATAACCCAATATAAGGCACTGGTCTTGAAAGTGTTTAATGATCCATATACTTTGTACTTGTATTTTAGGAATCTTTCACATCATGTTGTTCCATTATTGTACTCACACTATTTTATAAATTACCATGGGGGCTTGTTGTGTGTGATTTGTTATTTGTAATCACAACCTTGTGTACCTTTATACAAGCGTGCCTTGATTTTGTACACCCTTTTGTATTAAATGTACTATCTTGTGCATCTTTTGATGTTGCTTCTTCACCTTCTTGCACTACATTGTGATGCCTAGTTTCAATGGACTTATCATACCTCTCCCTTGTCAACATTATAGGGGAGTATCATACTGTTAGCGGTAATGCTTCCTTGGTTTCACTTTGGAGTGAGCTATACATTTAGCTTTTATTGCTATATACTAGGTGGATTTAGTCACTAGTTACCCATGCATTTTAGTGAGATGGAACACATACCATATAAACACTCTTGCATTCCTATTTATGGAGGTGACCCTCCATCCTCAATTGATTTGTATTCTTTAGACTATTGACACACTTATTTTTTACTTGTAGTATATTGGTGTGATTTCATCATCTATACATTGGTTGAGTAGTGTTATTGGGGTCACTCATGTAGATTGATGTGCCATCTATATCTTCAATTATTATATTCTTGCTTAGTTAGCCATTGATCATTGTTCATGTAAAGTCACTGGGGTTAGCCATGCACAATTTTGTCTCTTTGATCTCGATCTTCATCTTGATTTTAGAGGAGGTTCTTTAGTTTCAACACTATATTAGTCATTTTTTAGTAGTTTGTAGCTTCTTTCTTCTTTAGTGGTATTCTTCATGTTCTTACTATTTCTATAACAAATTTTGGAGCCTTCTTAGTTCTTTACATGTTTTCTCTCCTATTGGGGTACACCTATTGTATTTGTGTTGGAAGTAATCCCTGAAGGGTCATGTTGAGTTATCCTTCCTTCACTTCTTCATGTTTTTATCTTTTTTGGGAAGGTTTTTTTAATAGTTTTTTCTCCTCTACTCCATTTGTGAGATATTTATTTGTACATGGTTACCTAACATGGTCTTGTAATCAAGACCCACCCTTGCATCTTTGCATGTTTTATCATTCTCCCTATGTTGCACTTAAGGGGGGTGTTGGTGTGAACAATATACATTACCTAACTAGTTTCATTTTAGGAACTATTCACACCTAGTTACTTAAGTTCACTTAGGTGATTTACTTTTCGTGTCTAATATCATAGGATTAAGACACTTGTCATGATCTAAGTTTATCTTAGGGTATCATTTAGGGTTTGACTCTTACCTTTATAATAAGGTAATCTTATCATTGTGAATGCTATATTCATTGCTTTCTAGCAATATAACAATATTTTCTATTGTATCTCTCATGTAGAAGGTATTTGTTCTTACTCGTTAGGTACCTCCTCTCGTGAATTCTTCCATTTCTCCAACAATTTTGACAAGGATAATCCTACATAAGAGCCTTGTGCAAATACCTCTAAATCTTCTTGCACATCAATAAATCTAACATGAATGGGGCAACATAAATGCTTTTTTTGCACCCTTTAATACACCTTGAGTTCAACCATCTTTGGAGAGCACGTTGTAGAAAAAGAGTGTTCATGAGAAGGCTGAAAAGGCTATTGCCAATTTCTAATATTATTCTAGCATCTCTATTTTACAATATTGGAAAGAGATGGTCAATGTGATTGTAGTTATAGGTCCTAGCTTCAAAGCCCTCTCATATGAGAGTTTGAGGAATAATATATTGAGAGATATGAAAAATATTATTTGTGTCCTTTTCAAGCATAAAAAAGACAAGGTGCATAATTATGTCAAATGTGTGAATGAATACAACAAACCAAACTTTGATTAATTTTCTTTATGACATTAGAGATTGTCATATTTTTTGTAGGTCCTTGGTATGCATCTAACATAATCAAATTGATATATATAGATACTTTTCTCTATGTTTGATGAGGTAGTGGTTCAATTTATCATAGATAATGTTGGAAAATTTTGATGGAGAAATATTTTCATGTTGTTTTGAAGCCTTATGTGCAACATATTATCTCGATTTAAACCTATAAGACTTGACAAATTTCTATGGGTTAAATCTATTGTAGAGAGTTGGTGAACCATCGCAAAGTTTATTTATAGTCACATAAGGGTGCTAAGTATGATGCAAACTTTAATTGATAAAATAAACTTATTCACCTAGGGGTGACCATTTTTGCTACCAATTTTCTAACATTACATAACATACACACTACGAAAAATCTGAAATGAATGATAGTTTCCTTTGAGAGGGTCGAGCCTAGCTTTATTTGTCACCTAGATGGCAAGCTCATTGCCACATTTATTTTTTATGAGACTTTTTGGTTGGCACAACATATTGTGCAAAGTTCAAAATCATTGGTCAACATTTTGAGAAGAGTTGGTGGGAAAAAAATCCCCAAGGTCTATATCTATGAGGATATGGAAAGGGCCAATGAAGCTATTAAGTCCTAGATGCAGAATGAAGAGGAGAAATATATGTCGACATAGGAGATTATTGATGAGAGTTAATATTAAAAAAGCATTGCTAATTCAATGCCATTGAAAACTATATAAATACAATGTTGTTTTATGGCGACTCTTTCAAAGATGATGTATATGTGGCAAAGGGCCTCTTCAAATACATTGAAATATTTTCTCTTGACATAGATGATAGGCGAGCAACTAGGCAAAGCTACCCCTATACTAACAAGCAAAATGATTCTTCTCAAATGCATGTGTCATGGACTCTAGGATGACCCTAACACTAGGAAATTCAACCAATTTGTCTTTACAGATTTTGAAAGACAAATACATTATATAGACATAATATTAATAAGTTTTGGATTTCCTTTTGATAGACAATGATGCAAAATTTGTGCCAGCCCTACATTTTTTGCTTGTGAGCATACTTGAAATGGATTTGGACACACACACTTCAAGAAACATATTCATTTTCCAAAATAAAATGAATGATTTAGTGTTTTTTTACTACAACCTTTGCTTATGACTCAATTTTTTTTGCAACTTGCAAATTAACAATCAATTTGAATTCCTTGCATAATGTTCATACCAAAACATCACAAAGCCACACATTGTTAATATCTAGCAACATCAAGGATGATCAACCAATTGATTTTGATGAGAATGGTCTAGACTCAAGTTGGATCACAAATGATGAGGATTCACTATTTGATGATGAGGATCTAGTCATCTTGGAGGAGGTGTTTGATGATTATGACTATAATCGAATGTCAATGAGCAAAGACATTAGAGCCTTGACATAATATTTTGTAGCCTCCAAATAGATCGTAATCTCATAGATTCGATTTTGTTACTTTGTGATATTACATTATTATTTGTAAATTACTAAGTTATATTTGATATTTTAGGTCCAAACTTCAAACATAGAGATAGCATTCAGCAAAATTAATAAACAAATTCCAAATTTCATAACCAAAACATGTATTGATATAAGAAAAACTATTTTTTCCCCTCTGTTTCTATAAGTATTTTAGTGTTTTTAGGTTTCCTAAATTTCCCTTGATTAAATCTGAGTAATTGAATTACATTTATATTCTTGATTTGCCGAGTCAATACTGATTTTAAGTAATTCTATTATGGTTCTATTGGTTAACTCATTGAATTAGAATTGTACACAACAAAAAAACATGAACATTGAACTCAAAAGTCAAAACAACTCACAAAACAATTACGGTGATTCCAAATTCTGTAAAGGAACAGAGAAGCAATCTGTTATAGCCCCATGAATTACAACAAAACAATGGAGTTAGGGTAGGAGTCAGAGTCATGGACACAATACAGCACATTGAAATGATAAAATAAAAGTCACTATCCACATCATAAATATATATAGCTCATAATATATGTCATGAAAATCAAAGAAAATACTAAAGAGCAGAAGCTCATAAAACCCTATATATTCAACTATTATGAGTTCAAACACGCTAGCATCACCAGACATTATCAGACTGGATACTTATTAAGAGTTCAAACGCGTTAGCATCACCTAACATTATCAGACTGGACACTTATTAAGAGAATCAGAGTTATTTGACATCCACATTGTAACATAAATTACTGTACAGGTGTGAAAGCATAT
This sequence comes from Sequoia sempervirens, assembly GCA_007258455.2. NCBI lineage: Eukaryota > Viridiplantae > Streptophyta > Pinopsida > Cupressales > Cupressaceae > Sequoia > Sequoia sempervirens. The sequence goes on from VDFB02000013.1 coordinate 216,949,450, forward strand.
GAAGAATAGGAAAGTGTGCCATGGCTCCAGCTATTGTGGATGAGTTCAGCTTTAGCCCGCTCACCAGCTGCTCCAAGAGCAACATGCAAAGGTAAAAAATGGTCTGGGTATGGATGGGCCATCCTTGCACAAGGTGCTTTCTCTTCAAAATGATTAACTTCATCATGCCTGAAAATGACAAGTGTTGAAACAAATTCAAATGAGATCTTTGTGCAGCTAAATGATTACAGTAATGCAAACAAAAGACAATTTAAAAATAATGAACTCGACAAGGTTCATGTCAATGCAGATAAACAGAAAGTCTCTGTAAGTGTTAAGTGGCTTGAGAAGAAGCTGGGAGCTCTTCCTTCCTTGGCTTGATGAAAAACTTCAGAACATGGAGTGTTTGATAATTCGATTTATAGATTATAAATAAGCAGTGAAGGGTTTCCCTGTGCTTCCTAACATTAATGAGGCATGAAAAGTATAAGATAACCCAGCATAATTACCTTTAGTGCTAATTTTAACATGAATTGAATGTATAACAGCCAACTGCATGCTATGGAAGTAATTTCATCCCGACTCTGCCCCTGTAGTTTGGCTGCCATTCATGGGCATCCTTCGAATGCTATTTCCTTAAGTTATGTCTTGGAAGCTGAAGTCTCCAACTGGTTGCAAGCATAATTTTGTGAGCTTTCAAAATTGGAGGCAGGCCACAAAGACATGACCCCAAAGTCCCCTGTATGGTTATGTTAAAGCAAGTTCATTTTAGTGTGTTGTACAATTGACCAACAATTCACCGCCAACAATTCACTGTCAACAAATTCACCCCCAATAATTCATCGTCATGACAAATTCATCTCGTAAAAAACTCATGTGGTGAATTTGTCATGACAATGAATTATTAACGATGAATTGTTGGAGGTGAATTTATTGGCTGTAAATTATTGACGGTGAATTGCTGTAATTATGTAATTAGGCTTGCAATTACTATCATACCTTACATGGCAGCCATGCTTATTGCCAATGCAAAGGTTCAGTCTTTTCTTGCCTTAAACGGCTTAATAAGTTAATAGAGATCAAGTTGTATATTGTTTGATTGAACGCTCAGGACGTAGTAGTAAGCCTATGCTAGTATGCCTACGTTTGATCTTAGCATCCTTATAGATCAATTAAATTTCCATTTGCCTTCATTGTTAGTGATACCATTTTTAAAAATTGCAGAAGTAGATTCAGAGACAATTAAACCATGTAATTTGATACTTCAAGCAAGAAATATATCTGCACAACTAAATATGGAAGACTTACAACAAGAATCTGAAACTTACCCAAGAATCAACAAATTCTCGGTTAACTACCAGGATCAATATGAAAAATGTAAGCAGATGTGACGTGTATGTTTACCTGCCATTGATTAGAGATTCCGTGAGCCAGTTGTCAAATGCTTCAGCCCAGGGAGCCGGGCCCTTACCATCAAAAGACAAAGCTCTGAGGTTGTGAGTGGCACTGCCAGAGCCCATAATTAAAACATCCTCCGATTTCAAGGTTGCCAAGGCCTGCCCCATCTTGTAGTGGTACTCACCACTTTGATTTGACTGGACAGATAGCTGACAAACAGGTATATCAGCATTGGGGTACATTAAAGAAAGGGGAACCCAGGCTCCATGATCTAGTCCTCTCCTTCCATCCTCCTTAACTGTCTTGAATCCTGAATTAATCAGCAACTCTTTCACTCTTTTTGCAAGATCAGGAGCTCCAGGGGCATCGTATTGAAGCTGCCAAATGTGAATATTATAACATCATAAAGACCTAGAAGAAAACTTTTTCCTTAGCTGAAATAGTTATGTATGGAAGACAATTCAAGTAAAGAAGAAATCGTTGCATTCTAAATCTAGACAAAAGAATCTCTGCAATTATCGCACAAATTCTCTCCCTGCATTCTTTGAAATTTTTTACATTTAACCAATTAGAAAATCAATCTACATCAAAGGGATCAAGGGGATAAGGCAGCATTTAGTATTGCATGTAACTTCTGAGTGACTTGGGTAGAAACATATTAATTTTGTAAATCCATTGATAGAACTAAACACAACTTTCAAGAGTTCAGAACAAATAAAGCACATTCACAGACACACAAGAACAAAGGGGACTTTGAGCTTGGAAATGATTCATAAAAGTTTATCATCATTCATTTGAATCAAATAGTTAAAACAACCCGTCCGTTGCAAGATCAAGGTCCTAACTGACTTGAGGCAGTTCTAGAAGCCGCAGAACGAATAGTCAATACATGAAATTAAGATGAGCCCAAAACAAAGTCAACAGCTTTGCTTGTAAGCTAAAAATCCATTTTCATGATGTCACTTGTAGATTTCAACTATAAATTAGTTCTATGACCTTGGATAACAATGAAACTATGCTCCTCTATTCTCCCAAGTTTTTGACACACGTCAGACAACCTATATCAGGAAAGTAGATCGATGACACAGATCAAGGAATTCAATGACCAGACAGCGAACTTTTGGGTGTCACATTATCAATAGTCTAGGAAGTTATGATGATTTTGAAGATAAGGCTCAAGTATCTCCTTCATATGGTCTATATTCAAAAGATTATCACCTACTCAAGATGCCTTTTTCTAAACAAAGTCAACAGCTTTGCTAAACATGTCTATTAATAATCCATTTTCATGATGTCACTTTTAGATTTCAACCGCAAATTAGTCCTATGACCTTGGATATCAATGAAACTATGCTCCTCTATTCCCCAAAGTTTTTGACACACTTCAGACAACCTGTATTAGGAAAATAGATCTAGGCCATAAAGATCAAGGAATTCAGTGGCAAGATTGGGAAGTTTATGTGTCACCTTAGAAGCAGTCTATGCAGTCATGATGATTTTAAAGATAAGGCTTGAGTATCTCTTTAATATTTATCACCTACTCTTAGGATGCCCTATCTCTAGCAAAATGTGGATTAACTATTATGTACGAACAGGTCACATAATGGAGAACATTGAATGAGATAATGCAATGCTTCAATAATTACTTCTGTTAGGATACATTCCACATATTGAATAGGGGCAACAAGATATGATGTGAGTGCGAAAGCCATAATCTGAGTGAAGTGACTCAGTCATGGAAGAGCTGGAAACTTGGATGTGTAAGCGTCCACAGTTTGATCATTGGCGATAGATGGTTGGGGCATGGTCACTGTATCTTTTTGACCCACTAATTGGAGAGATTAGGACATCGAGTCATGTGAGTATTGGCAAATTGCAGAAATGTTAATGGGATGGCTGATCTGTCTGGAAGTGGAAATGATGCATGCCTTTACGGGATTGGCAATATCCAGAACCTCTGTGCAAAAGATTTTGAAATTGGGTATCTTAATACTTGTGGGTTAATCTTTGAGCAGTGAACCTGACACCTTAATTTCATTGCAAAATAACTCCTTCAAGCAACTGCTAATGACTAATGTACTAGTGAATTGAGAGACCGGAAAAAAAGGACTTATAATGTGTAATTTCATTGCAAAAATAAAATTGGGGTATTGGTTGAAAAATGCAGGAAAACTGCCTGGGAAATTATTGGGTTTTATAACTGCAAATTTAAATGAAATGAAAAAGGTCCAAACAAAGGCTGAACATTTGGCCTGTGAAATTTTCAACTACATGAGCAAAACCCATTTGGGAATCAAGAAAAACAAACAATTCATTTATTGGTTTGTATCCAAAACTTTACAGAGCTGTACCCAGACATAGTTATTATGTTCACCTGTGAATATCTCAAATGCTTAATTTTATATTGAACTGTGAAAATCTCAAATCTTTAATTCAAGTTATTGAATGGAACAAATTTGTGGTCTTTCAATGAAATAACAAAATAATTGAATAACTGAAGAGCAATGAATCAGAACCCAAAAGGGCTTAATGTACTTCAATTAATTCAATTCCAAACCTTAAAAAATCCCAAATCATGCAAGCACCAAAGCAGCTGAATACATATCTTGAACTATGTTTGCAAACAATGGAAGCGAAGAAAAGGACTTACCTCATACATTTCTTGAGGAAAGCCATAGAAATCATAGATTGTGCTATTTCTGCTCACAGTATTGACGCTGGGAACTGAAGTATCCCAATGACCAGAGATGACCAATATAGCTTTAGGCTTCTGTTGTAGAACTTTGTCCCAATTCAGCAGAAAATGCCTTGCAGGAAGGTCTTCTATGGCTAAAGTGGGTGATCCATGGGAAATGAAGAATGTATTCATCATGGACATCTGCGTTTCTTATTGTATGCTTATGACCAGAGCAGGAACAAATGACTTTTTGGATTAACAAGCACTCTGCATGAAAAGGATGATTGTAGATTACTGCTGCGTTTATAATGTTTGACAAGGAAAACAAAGAGGGTAGGTGACAGTGGCACGCACCTCTCGTTCAAGGAAACCGGCTGGTCGAAGGAGTCGATTAGTTGAGGGGTAGAGTCAAAACCTGTATATAGATTTTGATTACGTCATTCATGTGCTCATCAGCAAAACCGTTTTCTTTTTTTAGGATTTTGTCAAATCCAGATAATGATCTCTGTTAGGCGGGTTAGGCCCATTCAACAAAGGCTCAATTTGGAAACAAAATTCAATGTACAAACGCATTTTCTTCGGATATCTGATGAATTTAGGAATGTTCCAGAACAAGTCGTCATTACTCATATCTATCTCAGATCAACCAGAGGCATGGTTGGTCATGTTCCTGCCGATTGTTAAAATGTTAGTAGGTGGTGGGGAGAGTCAGAAGGAATAAGGACATATGGAAGCCTATTTTAGATAGAAATATTGATATTTTGGTATTTAATACATGAATTATTTTCCAGAAGTAATTGAATTGTAGTATAAGTGAATGATTAATGTGCACATCATCTAAATATAGTAAAACATAATATGAATGTGTAATTTTTATTAAATTTGAATATATAAATGTATTGAACTTTGAAATGCAATGTTATCAAGCATAGATAATTGAGATAATTTATTCAATAAGTACACATGATATAAGTTGACATAGCAAATTTAGGAAATAAATATTTTGAAACTTGACACAATAGAAATATTTAGTTAAATCACATTAATAAGGATGTAGTCTGATTAGAAATAGAAATATATATTTATAGAGTTTGCTTTTAGTCATAAGGATCATAGAAAATGAAACTTGAAAGAAAGAAATGTCCTTGTAGTATTTGACATGTAGTATTGTAAATAAATATTCTAGGAAACTCTTATAGGTGTGGTGCAGCCTGAAGAAGTGGTATGGTGTCCCTTTTCCAAGCTAATTTGTTACCTGCATGTAGTAAATGTGGATTTTAGGAAGTGAATATTGTTATATGGCACAATATTGACTTAATAGTGACATGCATAGAGGTAAATATTAAAGGTAAATAATTTACGTACCTTTCATGAATTTGTTGACTATTCTTGAAGATGGCTAGCATTGATGATGATGTTGTTATGGTTCAACGTGAAGCTCCCTCTTGCTGAGAAATCCCGTAACATGAAGATGATGTTTGATTTGTCATCAATTGGTGTAGTCTTCATAGGTGGTATGCAATTCAAGTAGTAACATTTGCACAATGGATTTATCGACAAAGCAATGTATTATTTGTTTGTTTTTAGGTATTAGAATTGTTTTTAGAAAAGGGGAGAATATATAGTTCATGTCATCATTACATCTTGCACAAAAGGCAACCTGGTCTTCTAGTGTTCCATAATTTTCAAACTTGAAGTTGCAGTTGGCACAAAATGCATGGAAGGGGTTGGCAACTTTTAAAATTCCTTGTATCTAAAACACATATGGAAACAATATTGTTATGTAGGGGAGAAAATGTAATAATATTTTTTGAAAGTAACAATTTGAAATGATTACCTGAAATGTTGTTTGGATGAGTTTTTGTAGCCTTTCCATTGTTCTTTTGTTGTTTAGTTTGCAAATATATGTTGCTTTGCCGGTTATGAATTTGTTCTCTGGCTCTTTCTGTCTTACAATATTTTTGAATAACATTGGTGGAAACTTGTCTTCTCGCACCAAGTTTTCCATTTCTAAGAACTGTTGTGTGAAACTTTCATGTAATTGTAACTGTTTGTTTAATGCGAGTAAATTCGATTTAATATCTAGATTGTAATGATAGAAAGAAGAAAGCAATGAATTTAAAGTTGTCAAGGGGAAGTGGCTGAAGCATCTATGTACCTATGCTTTGTCCATATCAGATGACCATCTTTGATGTCAAGTAGAAAGTGTGATGCTGTTCTTTTTGTAGAGAGAACTATTGCAGCAACTGTTCCAATTGGATAGCTATTTGTTGTTGTAAGTAACTGTTGAATTGTCATGTCTAGTATGAACTTATATTCTTCACATAGGCGGGGTATGACTTCAACTATGCTTGTTTCTTGCAAAATGATAATGCAGTCACAGTCACCATGATCATAATCTGTTTTGTGTGCAAGTTGGAAATTTGATATACGGATTGCTGAGCCAGGAATGATTTTGTCTTCATGTTGTTTGATAAGATGGCCAGTAGCATTTAAAGTTATTGTCATTTCAGCTTTGCCATCTGTCAAATCTGCACGGAGCAATTCGCATGATTGGTTGGCTTTGTCCAGGTTGGATTTGTACACTACAATTACATCACCTTCAAAAGTGTTTCCAGCTTTTCATGCATTTAGATCCTCAATGGATATGGAATGGGGGTTTCCAATTTTTGATCTGTACAAAATATAATAGAAAAGCTTGAGCATTGGAAAAGTGAATTGGCAGAGTGGAAATTTAATTTTGTGTCTTGACTACCTTTTTGGTGTTTCTGGTTGTGTTGTTGCTTGTTTCTTGCTTGTTCTCTTGCTACTTTCCATTGTTTTCCTGCAATAATAATCGTCAGTGTTAGATTGACTACAATGAAATTGTAGTGATTTATGTTAAATATCAACTAGAGTAATGTGTTTGAACAATTAGAAAAGTAATTGTTTTTCGCCGCAAAGAGGAAAAAGTTATTTGGTTTTTTTATAGATGCATTAGTATATTTGTTAAACACGATGAAATAAGCATACAATTTTGAAACTAGAATTTGGGTTAAGATAGGTAGCATAATAGAAATAATGATAGTAATGTAGTAATGTTGTAGAAGAGGACCAATATTTTAATATGGTTAGTGAGAATGTCAAGTATAGTAATTTTGTTGATTAGGATTGAAATTTATGAATGTGGCAAGGTGATCAGTCCACTATGCTTCCAATTTGTAGGTGGAAGATGCATGTGTGTGTGAATTACACCAGACATGGTCAATTAGTGGTTTGTTTATAGTTTGTGTTTTGTTTAATATGAATTGTATTTTTTTTTTCCATATGATTAGAGAGTAATTTTTTCTTTTTTGTTTCTATATTCATGTCTATATTGAAGTCTCCTATAATATAAAAGATGTTTTGTGTGTTTATATGTGTAAGTATTGTATCGATCGTTGTTAAGAGTTCTGAGATTGGAGTATTGGGTCTTGCATAGATGTTACATACATTCAACTCGAAGTTAGTTTGAGTAATTGCTATTGTGATGGATTCAATGTTTGGTGTTGTATGTTGTGTTGTTTTAGATATAATAATTTTTTTTTTAGCTAAAGTCAAAATGCCATGTATGTTTAATAGACCAAAGGAATTGAAATCTTGAAATATATTGTTAGTTTCAGATGGATGCATGTGTGTTTCTTGCAAACATAAGATATCAGATGCCATTATGTCATGGTCATTTAGAATGTCATTTATATGTGCACGTAAGGAACGTGTGTTCAATGTGCACATACAAATTTTGGGATGTTATTATGAGGTTTGTTTTCATTTTCAAATATCCATTGGGCATTTGTTTCAAGGCGTTGCATTTCGAGGACTACTTTTTTCTTGACTTTGAAATTTTTTACATTTAGAGGTTTGAGCAAGAATAATGATTGGATGGATTTTGTTCATGATAGTGCTGTGTAGGTTATTCCATGTTGTGTAATCCCACTTGGATCAAATTCCATACCATCCATTGTAAGTCCTTGGGATCGATGTATAGTTCTTGCACAAGCTAATTGTATTGGAAATTGTTTTCTAATTGTAATTCTTTTTTTTATGATTGATGTGTGGATGGGCCTAGAAATGCGAAGTATGGGTACCCAATCTTTCTAAATGTTTTCAGTATAATAGTATGCCAGTTTTTTGATTTGTTGTTGCCCAATTTTTGTGTCATTAAATTTGATCCAAACTATATCCAAGTCATTGTGTTTTGTATATGCTTTGAAGATTTCGTCTGAACCATTGACTAGACCATCTTGTGTATTGTAGTTTCTAGCATATATTTCTACAAGTACATTTGGTTTGACGCATATTTGAGTTGGTAGAGTAGCTCTAAGAGTGTATGATCTTATTCCATCATAGTTATCTTCATGTTCATCCTTTGCATCTAATACAATGATATCTCCAGGAATGGTTGATAGCATTTTGTTATTGTGTTCATCAACATCTTTTCTTCTATAGAAGAGAAAAGGGAATGTTGGGTCCATCGGTGGTAGACGTAAGCAATGGTGATTTAGATAATGCAAATCATCATTTGTTTGTGATCCAACATGAATTCTATTGAGAATTGCTATGAATTTCTCATCTCTTTGTCGCATGGTAGAGATCAAAGAATAGCACTTTATATTGTCATTCCAAAAATTGTAAGGCATTAGTTAGAGGTTGTTGGTTTGTTTTCAAAAACATTAGAGTCAAGTACAGGCTGCGCTTGGTAAAGATCTCCACAGAAGATTGTATCAAGATTTGCAAAGTATGTAGTTGGCATTTGCATTATATCTCGTAGTCGCTTGTCAACATAGCGTAGAAATGTAGAACCCACTAATGAGATTTCATCAATGAGAAGGACACACAATTGTTGATAGTGCTTTGACATTGTATCCAATGCTTCAGTATTCAATGGAATGAAATCTGATTTGTTGAAAGGTATGTGGAATGCTGAGTGTAGTGTTACTCCACCTATGTTGTAAGCTGCTTTTCCTGTATAAGCAGTTAGTAGTCCCTTAGGTTTATCTGGGTCATTGTCAATAGAATTACTGTAGATGCGAAGGAGTGCTTGGTATATGGCTTTTGCAGTGAAGGTTTTTCCTGTTCCAGCTCCACCAGTCAAGAATAAGTGTAGTGGACTTTTAATATCTTTCATTTTTTTTAATACAATGTCCTTTACAATTGCTTGTTGCTCTTTGTTTAACATTTGTCGTAATTTGTAGTACTCATTGTTTTCCATTATCTGGGGATGTTGTATAATTTCAATTGTATGGAGACTTTTACTATTTAAGTTGATGTGGTTAGTAGTTTGGAAATCTACTTGTATGTCATAGTCCTCTTGAGCTTTTTTATTGTGTTTGACATAATTGTCATTGACATTGTTTTCATCTTGAGCATTTAGTTCTTGTATAGCTTTGTCGATGTCACCCCATGTAGAGTGAACATTGTAATTGAACTTTGCACGGTTAAGCTGAATTGTTTTCTCATGATGTATGTAAGCATTTTTCCATGAATTGAAATTATGTTTCAATGTATTCTCATGCATTGTAAAGGGGACATAAAGTAGTAATTGCTCTCTACAATGATTTTCTAGATCAACATGTTTATTGAAATTGATAAAGCGTATAACATTTGATTTTGTCTTTGGTTCGATTCTATTACCATTCTTGTTGTAATTTCCAACAAATTCTGCAAGGCATATGCCCAAAATATGCAGGGGTCATTTTACATAGTAGTCTATTAAAGATTTACAAATTACATTTTCTGATTCATCTGGTTCTTTGGCTATATGTTTTATTGATTTCAAAACAAAAGTGCGATCGTTTTCAGGCCTTGTATCAATGAATATACATTTCCTTGAACTATAATTTAGTGGAAGCGATAAGGCAATGTGAGCAGCTTGCTGTGAAGACATTTGTTGCAAATTAAGTAAAGCATTTCCAAGCCTAGTTATCATCTTTATCGCATCAATATTGTTATGTTGGTGGTCTTTAGGTATTCTTTTGAATGCTTGTGTCATTGTTTTGTCAATCTTTGTCATGTAAGAGCTACAATACATTGCTGCTGCATATGCATTGAGAGCAAATTGTGCATCTGTATTTGCTTTCCATAATTGTGGAATTTTCTTTGCAAAACTATTGTTCCATATTTGCGACGGTTTCCTTTGTAATAGTAGTGTAGGCCTATGGAGTGTTGATCTTACAGCCATGATATACTTGTCCTCATTGATATCCATTTGATCTAGGAACATTTGAAATGAGAAGGATGTTTCGTATGTTCCTTTTTCCAAGGTTGAAAAGATATTCTTGGAAGTTGAAATTATATCTTCATTCTTGTCTACCAGTGGATCGAGTATTATAGTTTTGTTCATTGGGGGCAATGGGAAATTGTATTTGCAGATGGATTTTTTTGTTTTCCTACATTGTTTTGTATGATGATGCTTGTGTAATATAGCTATATGAGGTTGTAAATGCTCTGTGCTACAAGTTATGTACTTGTCTACAAAGTCTATAATATTTGCATTGCTATCTTTGCCATAGATAGGTGCATTTCTTATCCATAGAAGAAAGTGATCATGTTCATTTCCACGATTCTGGAATTCAGCTACAGAAAAATAGTCTAAGACATTTCCAAAGAAAGAATCATCTATAAATATTAATCTTTTGATTGCATTTATTCTATGTCTATAGTAACGTGCACAAGTAATTGGATCTTTTTTGATGAGAATGAATTTTTGATTTTGATTTTGGCTATAAGGTACTTGTTGTGATCTTGAATGATGTGTACTATGTAATTGTTCAAGTGTATTGGATAGAGGATCCCAGTTTTGTTCAGCACTAGTAAATGTAACAAAAAAAGTAGGTGGTCCTAGTTGTCGTATCATTGCAAATACATTTTTTTTAAGTTGTAAATAATCAGGAGATGTTCGTATCCTTTTGAAATCATTATAGCAATATCTGATTTGAGTATCTTCTCTAGATTGGGTTTGTCTTTGACATCTTTAGCTAGTAGCTTTCTTCCTTTTAGTTGACCTTTACGAATTCTTATCCACATTGTAGACATAACTTGTTGTATGAGTATTTTCATGGTCTTGAAAAATATGTTTGTTATGTGGTAGGCATATTGTCTATTTGAATGTAGTAACTCCCATTGTGCAATTTTTTGGTATGTAAATTTTTTTACAATGTCATCATCACGTGGATTGCCAAAAAATAGTGTAGGGAAATTCATCTCTTCAGAATATTTATCTTTAAAGATTCCAATAGGAGAATTCCCTTGTACAGGTGCTATTTCTATAATTTTGTCTTGCATTTTATGTATAGATCTAGATTCAGTGAATCCATGGATTAAAGATTCAGAGGGATATTGATACTCTGTGTCACTTTCTGATTCACTCTCTGTTGTACTTTTTTCATTGCTTTGTTCATTTTGATCATTGATTCGAAATGCTTTTTCCCAATCTTTTTTAATTTCAACCTTTTCCATTTTGTAAAGAATTGTTTCGCTTAATTGGTTCAATGCGTGCATGATAGTATTTGGTCGTACCATGCCTTTTTGGAATGCATTTTTGTATTCCAATAGTCTCTTTAGAGAAACCGCAATTGTTGATGTTTGATCAATAGATTGTGGTAGTGCTTTTTGTATAATGTTCATGTTGACTGGAACATTAATGATGGAACCGGTTAATCCTATTTGCGATCTTTTGTATCCTAGTTCCCAAATTTGAGCAAATGCAATTCTAAGTGAGACAAGTCATTCTTCTAATTGTGATAGAGTTTGTACATATTTCAATGGTTTGTTTGTTCGAATATTATGTGGTGTTGCATATTTAGGAAGCATGTTTTGTTTCAATGATGTAAGGCATTTTCGACAAATAGAAGATTCTAATATTGGATCAGTAGATTGTATTAAATGGTAGTAGGTTTGTTTGTATTTGTCTTTGAAAATCCTAATGTCTTTGTTGAAATACAACATTTGACAAATTGCACATGCATTTTTTGGTGTGTCTTGGATTGTTTTTTCAAATATTGCTATTGGTGAGAGTGAGGTCTTTTGCTTTGACATTGTAGATATGACTGGCTGGTTGTTGTGTATTTGCTTTTTCATTTTGCGCAGTGAAGTATTGTTGAAATTTTCTGGCTTTTTCCTTTTCATTGGATGTAATATTTGAATTTGGTTATTGCTTGTTACAAATTGTTTATTTTGTGTGAATATTGTTGGTGCTTGGTAGTTTAGATTGTATGTTAGGTGTGGTAGAAGTGGTTCAAAATGTCCACTTTGAGGAGTTTCATCGTGAAAGAGAATGGAATATGAGTGTGAATCGATTGATTCATTGAAGTGCAAGTACTTTTTACCTATTGTCTTTGACCAAATACATATTTGTATATTAAGCCATTTTGATAGCCAAAGAATGCAAAATATATCTCCCCATAGTCCAATTTCTTTGTCAAGTGTAGTTGGTTTTGCTGATAGTCGCATTCTGTGTAGATATGTTTCAGGATCTTGTACTTGGTGTAAATCATGTAGAGCTTGAGGGTTCAAGTCAC
>VDFB02000013.1:216962140-217054672 GCA_007258455.2 Sequoia sempervirens
ATGCAAAACATGACAATATCATAGTTTCTAGATGCCAACACATTTCTAGGATTCTAACACATTTTTAGGAAACCTAAGTACTAGTGTGATAGTATCCTTATATAATGGTAGTGTCCTCCTAGTGCACTGGTGTCCTTTTGGCACATTGTTGTCCTTTGGTGCATTGTGGTCCTTTGGTTTGTTAGACAATGTGTATTTCTAGGAATTTTTAAGGGAAACTTTGTATATAAAAGTTGTTCCTCTTTGTTTTGCGAGTCTTCTCATCTTATAACTTCATTAAAAGTGTCACCATCTAGAATTTGTGCCATTTTTTCATTGGGAAGAATTATCTTGCACGTTGTTGGAGGGCTTGTATCTCCTAGCGTTGTAACCTTTTGTGGAGTTTCGACCCTTATGTTTGAGTGTCCTTGTTGGTATTTTTCCCACTTTTGTATTGTTAAGTGTGTCATGTGTCCTAGGAAATGGTACTAATCTCATCCAGTAGAGATGTGACATGTCTTAGTGGTTCCATCTCTATCATATTTTTCCCTTAGTTTTGGGAATGTTGTTATGTGTGTGTAAGGGGTTGAAATTGAGGTAGATGGTTCCCTCATCTTACCCTCATGATTAGTATATGAAACAATGTGATCATGGGGTTAGGGCCCAACCATTGTTGTGATGTAGTCCCACTCTCTTGTAGGCCTTTAGTGGTTTTTTTTACAATTGATAAGTCTTTAACTTATGCCACCTTGGTTGGAGAAATGGTGAAATCTAGTAAGTATTATCTTTGTCTTGTGTTGAGCATGACATGACCCTTAGTAAGATAGTTTAGTGTTGCATTTTAGTTGTTAAAATTTGTCTTGTGTTACTCTTAAACAAAATGTTCACTTGGATAATGTCTTAGGTGTGCGGCTTGGGACATTATAGTATTTAGTCAATTAAATCTATTTTTATAATTTTTGGGGCTGATAATGACCTTCATAGCCTATAAATTTAATTAAAAAAATTAGAATACAAAGTTGCGACACTTTTCCTAACATTCTCCCACTTGTCAAACACTTTGGAAGAGCAAAGAGAATACCAAAATTTTCAACTATCTACAAGGGACTGAAAGGTCCATAAACTTCCTACACCACCAAAAATTATATGTCCTAACTAGCTTTGTTAAAGAATCAACGTTATCCAAAGTATCAACTTTCTCTAGAAATATCCCATATTCCACTATGTCACAAATAAAATGATATTATACAAATCAATGTGCTTTGCCCAATGTGAAAGGTTGGGTTCTTTTTCAAGCTAATGACATTTGGACTATTGTAAAATAATTAACTATTATATGATGAAACTCAACATCTAAACACAACCTTATAAGCTAAATGGATTCCTTATGGGAATGGGTAGTTATAATTTACTTTGCCTCTATTTTGGATAACGTGATGACAACTTGTTGCTTGCTCAACCAAATCATTGTGCCATCAAACAAGCTAAACATGTAGCCACTAGTAGACCTACTATCAAAATCCATTGCTCAATATAAATCCACATAACCCTATATATTTATTGAGTGTTGGTCCTCTAAAACATCACCATGATAACAAATGGAATATTGAGAATTACCTTACAAATCTTTGAAAACCCTCTTCACTAAAACCTAATATTCTTGTCTAGGATAAGCCATGTAATGGTCCTCAAGACTCTTATTGCTTGGGAAATGTATATCATAGTGCATACCATAAAAAACAAAATCCTCCCAACTACTCTATCACAGGACACTAAACTCATCTCCTCCATCTCTATAGGTGTCTTAGGACATTGCTCAATTGAAATCTTCGTTCCCACAAAATATGAATAGTCATTAGTTTATTTTTACTATTTTGGGACTCAATTTGATAATGCCAAATTTTTCTTGAGTCCCAACCTATTTATGCGTTTAGGCCTCATTTTACTCATCACATATAACTGATTTGAGAAATCTTTGTATGGGTCTCCATTCTAGTCAAAATTTCCTAGGTGTCGTTCTTTGTCATCCCCTATGTGCTTATTATGTGCTAGCAATTATAAATATCCAAGAAAATTCTAAGTGGGGTATTTTTTGGTCATTTCTATAAGTGTATTTTTGGTCATTTCTATAAGTGTAGAAAATTTGTCAAATGTTTTAGTTTCTTTTTCTTGGAGTCCATTTCAAAGTTTCCCTTCCTAGTATTCTTTTCCTCCCAACTCTACCTTTTTTTATTGTCCTTGTCAAGATATCAAACTTTCCCATTTGGGCATATCTTTCACTCACGCCCTACCTTCATCCCATTTTCTTGTTGAGACTTTAGAGTTTTTCTTCTTGATATCCTCTTTCCCTTGCATTTGTCATACTTTCAAACTTTATCTTATTGATATTCCTTTCATTAAAACCTTGAATCCATGAATCTTACACTAGTTACCTTTCAAAGTTGAAGTTTTGGCCATTCCTTACTCAAAGTACCTTTTCCTTAGTATCTTATATCCCTAACTTCCAACATTTTCTTATATATAATTTTTTGGAGTTAGATATGTGAGAATACTTCTAATGTGGTACAAGGTATGAACTATCCCCCACTCTCAATCTTTGACACTTTTTATTATGTGTCTCATTTGGATCATAATTTTGAACTTATCCTTATTTTCATACCTTAAGGAGCGATTTCCTTGGTACCTTTGATCCTTGACTCCTTGACAATGGTATTGGCTATGAGGTATATATCCTTGACCTCTAATCCCTAAAACTCTGAAACTCGGACCACCTTTTACACTACTCATCCCTAACTACCCTTGAATGACCCAAAATAGTATTAATGACAATATCTCATGTTGTAATTAATCCAAAAGGATTTTATTTCCCCCCAAAAATTATCTAATCTCAAGAGTTAAAATTCACATTTAACTTCAAGTGAAGGTTGAAGAACCATATGCCAATTTCAATGTTTTGGTTATATTTCTAATGTGAATGATTTTCATGCAGTTCTTAGGCCACCATTTCATTGGATTTCATGAGATCCTAGCTTGTTTCACATGCAACATTAATGAATTCTGATCCTAAGCTAATTTTTTGAGGATTGAGTGACCAAATAGAGTGATATATATATATATTTATTTTATAGAGCAAAGGCCATTTATTTCCCCATTTCATGTGATTGTAATGCTAAGGAAGATTTAGGGTTTCAATCCCTACATGTCCAGCCACCATTAGAGCATCCCATTTTGCAAATCATGAAGATGTAGATAGTTTGTAACCGATGTCTTCTTGGCTAGTTATAGATCTTCAATAAGATTTCTAGGCCAATAAGTGTGACAAGTTCTTCCTAGCTTAGGTTTTTCTCTCACCACATAAATGTTAGTGTGAATGCATTAAGAACATGATAAGTGTTGTATCACTTTAATGTATTGCAAATTGTCATTCGTAATGGTATTTTTCTTAAATTGCATGTGGACTTCTTGAATTTTAGAGAGGGATTATTAAGCATTCCTTGTTATTAATATCATCTCTTTTTTATTTTTGTGTTGTGTCTTTTGGTACTTGTGAAGTTCTATAACCCAATATAAGGCACTGGTCTTGAAAGTGTTTAATGATCCATATACTTTGTACTTGTATTTTAGGAATCTTTCACATCATGTTGTTCCATTATTGTACTCACACTATTTTATAAATTACCATGGGGGCTTGTTGTGTGTGATTTGTTATTTGTAATCACAACCTTGTGTACCTTTATACAAGCGTGCCTTGATTTTGTACACCCTTTTGTATTAAATGTACTATCTTGTGCATCTTTTGATGTTGCTTCTTCACCTTCTTGCACTACATTGTGATGCCTAGTTTCAATGGACTTATCATACCTCTCCCTTGTCAACATTATAGGGGAGTATCATACTGTTAGCGGTAATGCTTCCTTGGTTTCACTTTGGAGTGAGCTATACATTTAGCTTTTATTGCTATA
Source organism: Sequoia sempervirens (assembly GCA_007258455.2). NCBI lineage: Eukaryota > Viridiplantae > Streptophyta > Pinopsida > Cupressales > Cupressaceae > Sequoia > Sequoia sempervirens. The sequence continues at coordinate 216,966,082 of VDFB02000013.1, forward strand.
TACTAGGTGGATTTAGTCACTAGTTACCCATGCATTTTAGTGAGATGGAACACATACCATATAAACACTCTTGCATTCCTATTTATGGAGGTGACCCTCCATCCTCAATTGATTTGTATTCTTTAGACTATTGACACACTTATTTTTTACTTGTAGTATATTGGTGTGATTTCATCATCTATACATTGGTTGAGTAGTGTTATTGGGGTCACTCATGTAGATTGATGTGCCATCTATATCTTCAATTATTATATTCTTGCTTAGTTAGCCATTGATCATTGTTCATGTAAAGTCACTGGGGTTAGCCATGCACAATTTTGTCTCTTTGATCTCGATCTTCATCTTGATTTTAGAGGAGGTTCTTTAGTTTCAACACTATATTAGTCATTTTTTAGTAGTTTGTAGCTTCTTTCTTCTTTAGTGGTATTCTTCATGTTCTTACTATTTCTATAACAAATTTTGGAGCCTTCTTAGTTCTTTACATGTTTTCTCTCCTATTGGGGTACACCTATTGTATTTGTGTTGGAAGTAATCCCTGAAGGGTCATGTTGAGTTATCCTTCCTTCACTTCTTCATGTTTTTATCTTTTTTGGGAAGGTTTTTTTAATAGTTTTTTCTCCTCTACTCCATTTGTGAGATATTTATTTGTACATGGTTACCTAACATGGTCTTGTAATCAAGACCCACCCTTGCATCTTTGCATGTTTTATCATTCTCCCTATGTTGCACTTAAGGGGGGTGTTGGTGTGAACAATATACATTACCTAACTAGTTTCATTTTAGGAACTATTCACACCTAGTTACTTAAGTTCACTTAGGTGATTTACTTTTCGTGTCTAATATCATAGGATTAAGACACTTGTCATGATCTAAGTTTATCTTAGGGTATCATTTAGGGTTTGACTCTTACCTTTATAATAAGGTAATCTTATCATTGTGAATGCTATATTCATTGCTTTCTAGCAATATAACAATATTTTCTATTGTATCTCTCATGTAGAAGGTATTTGTTCTTACTCGTTAGGTACCTCCTCTCGTGAATTCTTCCATTTCTCCAACAATTTTGACAAGGATAATCCTACATAAGAGCCTTGTGCAAATACCTCTAAATCTTCTTGCACATCAATAAATCTAACATGAATGGGGCAACATAAATTCTTTTTTTGCACCCTTTAATACACCTTGAGTTCAACCATCTTTGGAGAGCATGTTATAGAAAAAGAGTGTTCATGAGAAGGTTGAAAAGGCTATTGCAATTTCTAATATTATTCTAGCATCTCTATTTTACAATATTGGAAAGAGATGGTCAATGTGATTGTAGTTATAGGTCCTAGATTCAAAGCCCTCTCATATGAGAGTTTGAGGAATAATATATTGAGAGATATGAAAAATATTATTTGTGCCCTTTTCAAGCATAAAAAAGACAAGGTGCATAATTATGTCAAATGTGTGAATGAATACAACAAACCAAACTTTGATTAATTTTCTTTATGACATTAGAGATTGTCATATTTTTTGTAGGTCCTTGGTATGCATCTAACATAATCAAATTGATATATATAGATACTTTTCTCTATGTTTGATGAGGTAGTGGTTCAATTTATCATAGATAATGTTGGAAAATTTTGATGGAGAAATATTTTCATGTTGTTTTGAAGCCTTATGTGCAACATATTATCTCGATTTAAACCTATAAGACTTGACAAATTTCTATTGGTTAAATCTATAGTAGAGAGTTGGTGAACCATCACAAAGTTTATTTATTGTCACATAAGGGTGCTAAGTATGATGCAAACTTTAATTGATAAAATAAACTTATTCACCTAGGGGTGACCATATTTGCTACCAATTTTCTAACATTACATAACATACACACTAGAAAAATCTGAAATGAATGATAGTTTCCTTTGAGAGACTTGAGCCTAGCTTTATTTGTCACCTAGATGGCAAGCTCATTGCCACATTTATTTTTTATGAGACTTTTTGGTTGGCACAACATATTGTGCAAAGTTTAAAATCATTGGTCAACATTTTGAGAAGAGTTGGTGGGAAAAAATCCCCAAGGTCTATATCTATGAGGATATGGAAAGGGCCAATGAAGCTATTAAGTCCTAGATGCAGAATGAAGAGGAGAAATATATGTCGACATAGGAAATTATTGATGAGAGTTAATATTAAAAAAGCATTGCTAATTCAATGCCATTGAAAACTATATAAATACAATGTTGTTTTATGGCGACTCTTTCAAAGATGATGTATATGTGGCAAAGGGCCTCTTCAAATACATTGAAATATTTTCTCTTGACATATATGATATGCGAGCAACTAGGCAAAGCTACCCCTATACTAACAAGCAAAATGATTCTTCTCAAATGCATGTGTCATGGACTCTAGGATGACCCTAACACTAGGAAATTCAACCAATTTGTCTTTACAAATTTTGAAAGACATACATTATATAGACATAATATTAATAAGTTTTGGATTTCCTTTTGATAGACAATGATGCAAAATTTGTGCCAGCCCTACATTTTTTTTGCTTGTGAGCATACTTGAAATGGATTTGGACACACACACTTCAAGAAACATATTCATTTTCCAAAATAAAATGAATGATTTAGTGTTTTTTTACTACAACCTTTGCTTATGACTCAATTTTTTTTGCAACTTGCAAATTAACAATCAATTTGAATTCCTTGCATAATGTTCATACCAAAACATCACAAAGCCACACATTGTTAATATCTAGCAACATCAAGGATGATCAACCAATTGATTTTGATGAGAATGGTCTAGACTCAAGTTGGATCACAAATGATGAGGATTCACTATTTGATGATGAGGATCTAGTCATCTTGGAGGAGGTGTTTGATGATTATGACTATAATCGAATGTCAATGAGCAAAGACATTAGAGCCTTGACATAATATTTTGTAGCCTCCAAATAGATCGTAATCTCATAGATTCGATTTTGTTACTTTGTGATATTACATTATTATTTGTAAATTACTAAGTTATATTTGATATTTTAGGTCCAAACTTCAAACATAGAGATAGCATTCAGCAAAATTAATAAACAAATTCCAAATTTCATAACCAAAACATGTATTGATATAAGAAAAACTATTTTTTCCCCTCTGTTTCTATAAGTATTTTAGTGTTTTTAGGTTTCCTAAATTTCCCTTGATTAAATCTGAGTAATTGAATTACATTTATATTCTTGATTTGCCGAGTCAATACTGATTTTAAGTAATTCTATTATGGTTCTATTGGTTAACTCATTGAATTAGAATTGTACACAACAAAAAAACATGAACATTGAACTCAAAAGTCAAAACAACTCACAAAACAATTACGGTGATTCCAAATTCTGTAAAGGAACAGAGAAGCAATCTGTTATAGCCCCATGAATTACAACAAAACAATGGAGTTAGGGTAGGAGTCAGAGTCATGGACACAATACAGCACATTGAAATGATAAAATAAAATTCACTATCCACATCATAAATATATATAGCTCATAATATATGTCATGAAAATCAAAGAAAATACTAAAGAGCAGAAGCTCATAAAACCCTATATATTCAACTATTATGAGTTCAAACACGCTAGCATCACCAGACATTATCAGACTGGATACTTATTAAGAGTTCAAACGCGTTAGCATCACCTAACATTATCAGACTGGACACTTATTAAGAGAATCAGAGTTATTTGACATCCACATTGTAACATAAATTACTGTACAGGTGTGAAAGCATATGAAGAATAGGAAAGTGTGCCATGGCTCCAGCTATTGTGGATGAGTTCAGCTTTAGCCCGCTCACCAGCTGCTCCAAGAGCAACATGCAAAGGTAAAAAATGGTCTGGGTATGGATGGGCCATGCTTGCACAAGGTGCTTTCTCTTCAAAATGATTAACTTCATCATGCCTGAAAATGACAAGTGTTGTGAATCAAACTCAAATGAGATCTTTGTGCTGCTAAATAATTACAGTAATGCAAATAAAAGAAAATTTAAAAATAATGAACTCGACAAGGTTCATGTCAATGCAGATAATCAGAAAGTCTCCGTAAGTGTTAAGTGGCTTGAGAAGAAGCTGGGAGCTCTTCCTTTCTTGGCTTGATGAAAAACTTCAAAACATGGAGTATTTGATAATTCGAATTATAGGCTATAAATAAGCAGCGAAGGGTTTCCCTGTGCTTCCTAACATTAACGAGGCATGAAAAGTAGAAGATAACCCAGCATAATGACCTTAAGTGCTAATTTTAACATGAACTGAATGTATGACAGCCAACTGCATGCTATGGAAGTAATTTCGTCCCGACTCTGCCTCTGTAGTTTGGCTGCCATTCATGGGCATCCTTCTAATGCTATTTCCTTAAGTTATGTCTTGGAAGCTGAAGTCTCCAACTGGTTGCAGGCATAATTTTGTGAGCTTTCAAAATTGGAGGCAGGCCACAAAGACATGACCCCAAAGTCCCCTGTATGGTTGTGTTAAAGCAAGTTCATTTTAGTGTGTTGCACAATTGATGTCATGGCAACGGTGCAGATGGCCTATAAGGTTAAATATTTGCCATCAGTGTGCTTACAAAGAAGCACTTATGGATGTAATTATGGGCTTTACGAAAATTCACCACCAACAATTCACTGTCAACAAATTCACCCCCAACAATTCATCGTCATGACAAATTCATCTTGTGAAAAACTCACGTGGTGAATTTGTCATGGCAATGAATTGTTGACGATGAATTGTTGGAGGTGAATTTGTTGGCGGTGAATTGTTGACAGTGAATTGCTGTAATTTTGTAATTAGGCTTGCAATTACTATCATACCTTACATGGCAGCCATGCTTATTGCCAATGCAAAGGTTCAGTCTTTTCTTGCCTTAAATGGCTTAATAAGTTAATAGAGATCAAGTTGTATATTGTTTGATTGAACGCTCAGAACGTAGTATTAAGCCTATGTTAGTGTGCCTACGTTTGATCTTAGCATCCTTATAGATCAATTAAATTTCCATTTGCCTTCATTGTTAGTGATACCATTTTAAAAAATTGCAGAAGTAGATTCAGAGACAATTAAACCATGTAATTTGATACTTCAAGCAAGAAATATATCTGCACAACTAAATATGGAAGACTTACAACATCTAGCAATTTTTTTAACAAGAATCTGAAACTTACCCAAGAATCAATAAATTCTCGGTTAACTACCAGGATCAATATGAAAAATGTAAGCAGATGTGACGTGTATGTTTACCTGCCATTGATTAGAGATTCCGTGAGCCAGTTGTCAAATGCTTCAGCCCAGGGAGCCGGGCCCTTACCATCAAAAGACAAAGCTCTGAGGTTGTGAGTGGCACTGCCAGAGCCCATAATTAAAACATCCTCCGATTTCAAGGGTGCCAAGGCCTGCCCCATCTTGTAGTGGTACTCACCACTTTGATTTGACTGGACAGATAGCTGACAAACAGGTATATCAGCATTGGGGTACATTAAAGAAAGGGGAACCCAGGCTCCATGATCTAGTCCTCTCCTTGCATCCTCCTTAACTGTCTTGAATCCTGAATTAATCAGCAACTCTTTCACTCTTTTTGCAAGATCAGGAGCTCCAGGGGCATTGTATTGAAGCTGCCAAATGTGAATATTATAACATCATAAAGACCTAGAAGAAAACTTTTTCCTTAGCTGAAATAGTTATGTATGGAAGACAATTCAAGTAAAGAAGAAATCGTTGCATTCTAAATATAGACAAAAGAATCTCTGCAATTATCGCACAAATTCTCTCCCTGCATTCTTTGAATTTTTTTACATTTAACCAATTAGAAAATCAATCTACATCAAAGGGATCAAGGGGATAAGGCAGCATTTAGTATTGCATGTAACTTCTGAGTGACTTGGGTAGAAACATATTAATTTTGTAAATCCATTGATAGAACTAAACACAACTTTCAAGAGTTCAGAACAAATAAAGCACATTCACAGACACACAAGAGCAAAGGGGACTTTGAGCTTGGAAATGATTCATAAAAGTTTATCATCATTCATTTGAATCAAATAGTTAAAACAACCCCTCCGTTGCAAGATCAAGGTCCTAACTGACTTGAGGCAGTTCTAGAAGCCGCAGAATGAATAGTCAATACATGAAATTAAGATGAGCCCAAAACAAAGTCAACAGCTTTGCTTGTAAGCTTAAAATCCATTTTCATGATGTCACTTGTAGATTTCAACTATAAATTAGTTCTATGACCTTGGATAACAATGAAACTATGCTCCTCTATTCTCCCAAGTTTTTGACACACGTCAGACAACCTATATCAGGAAAGTAGATCGATGACACAGATCAAGGAATTCAATGACCAGATAGCGAAGTTTTGGGTGTCACATTATCAATAGTCTAGGAAGTTACGATGATTTTGAAGATAAGGCTCAAGTATCTCCTTCATATGGTCTATATTCAAAAGATTATCACCTACTCAAGATGCCTTTTTCTAAACGAAGTCAACAGCTTTGCTAAACATGTCTATTAATAATCCATTTTCATGATGTCACTTTTAGATTTCAACCGCAAATTAGTCCTATGACCTTGGATATCAATGAAACTATGCTCCTCTATTCCCCCAAGTTTTTGACACACTTCAGACAACCTGTATTAGGAAAATAGATCTAGGCCATAAAGATCAAGGCATTCAGGGGCAAGATTGGGAAGTTTGTGTGTCACCTTAGAAGCAGTCTATGAAGTCATGATGATTTTAAAGATAAGGCTCGAGTATCTCCTTAATATGGCCTGACTTCAATAGGTTATCACGTACTCTTAGGATGTCCTATCTCTAGCAAAATATGGATTAACTATTATGTACGAACAGGTCACATAATGGAGAACATTGAATGAGATAATGCAACGTTTCAATAATTTCTTCTGTTAGGATACATTCCACATATTGAATAGGTGTAACAAGATATGATGCGAGTGCCAAAACCATAATCTGAGTGAAGTGACTCAGTCATGGGAAGAGCTGGAAACTTGGATGGGTAAGGGTCCACAGTTTGATCATTGGCGATAGGTGGTTGGGGTACGGTCACTGTATCTTTTTGACCCACTAATTGGAGAGATTGGGACAGAGTCATGTGAGGATTGGCAAATTGCAGAAATGTTAATGGGATGGCTGACCTGTCTGGAAGTGGAAATGATGCATGCCCTTACGGGATTGGCAATATCCAGAACCTCTGTGCAAAAGGTTTTGAAATTGGGTATCTTAATACTTGTGGGTTAATCTTTGAGCAGTGAACCTGACACCTTAATTTCATTGCAAAATAACTCCCTCAAGCAACTGCTAATGACTGATGTACTAGTGAATTGAGAGACCGGAAAAAAAGGACTTATAATGTGTAATTTCATTGCAAAAATAAAATTGGGGTATTGGTTGAAAAATGCAGGAAAACTGCCTGGGAAATTATTGGGTTTTATAACTGCAAATTTAAATGAAATGAAAAAGGTCCAAACAAAGGCTGAACATTTGGCCTGTGAAATTTTCAACTATATGAGCAAAATCCATTTGGGAATCAAGAAAAACAAACAATTCATTTATTGGAAAGGCAGAACATTTGGCCTGTGAAATTTTCAACTATATGGGCAAAACCCATTTGGGAATCAAGAAAAACAAACGATTCATTTATTGGTTTGTATCGAAAACTTTACAGAGTTATATCCAGACATAGTTATTATGTTTACCTGTGAAAATCTCAAATGTTTAATTTTATATTGAACTGTGAAAATCTCAAATCTTTAATTCAAGTTATTGAATGGAAGAAATTTGTGGTTTTTCAAAGAAATAACAAAATAATTGAATAACTGAAGAGCAATGAATCAGAACCCAAAAGGGCTTAATGTACTTCAATTAATTCAAATTCCAGACCTTAAAAAATACCAAATCATGCAAGCACCAAAGCAGCTGAATACATATCTTGAACCATGTTTGCAAACAATGGAAGCGAAGAAAACGGACTTACCTTATACATCTCTTGAGGAAAGCCATAGAAATCATAGATTGTGCTATTTCTGCTCACAGTATTGACACTGGGAACTGAAGTATCCCAATGACCAGAGATGACCAATATAGCTTTAGGCTTCTGTTGTAAAATTTTGTCCCAATTCAGCAGAAAACGCCTTGCAGGAAGGTCTTCTATGGCTAAAGTGGGTGATCCATGGGAAATGAAGAATGTATTCATCAGGGAAATCTACGTTTCTTATTGTGGGCTTATGAGCAGAGCAGGAACAAATGACTTTTTGGATTAACAAGCACTCTGGATGAAAAGGATGATTGCAAATTACTGCTGCGTTTATAATGTTAGATAAAGAAAACAAAGAGGGTAGGTGACAGTGGCACGCACCTCTCGTTCAGGGAAACCGGCTGGTAGGAGGAGTTGATTGGTTGAGGGGTAGAGTCAAAACCTATATATAGGTTTTGATTACGTCATTCATGCGCTCATCAGCAAAACCGTATTCCTTTTCTTAGGATTTTGTCAAATCCACATAATGATCTCTCTTAGGCCCATTCAACAAAGGCTCAATTTGGAAACAAAATTCAATGCACAAACGCATTTTCATCGGGTATCTGATGAATTTAGGAATGTTCCGGAACAAGTTGTCATTACTTATATCTATCTAAAATCAATAATACTCAAAAATTTGACTGGCGAATGAAAAGTCATTGAGACAAAAACGTGTATTTTATTATTTGAGAATTTTTCATTGAGACAAAAACATGTATTTTGTAATTGAAGATTTTTTCTATTAAAATTTTTCCCTATTATTTTAGAATTTTTATTGAGACAAAAATATGTATTTTCAAATAATAAAATATTGATAGTCGAAATGTATTATTAGTAGAGAATGATTATCTTCTAATGAATTAGAAGTGAGAATTAAAGTTAAATGAACTATAGGGGAGAGGACCTTAAACATGTTTCAATAGTTGTGATAGTAGTTGTTTATATAATGTCCAATATTTTTATCAATATTGGACCAATAGTTGTGACTTTAAAGTTGTTAGTGTTGATGATGACTACCCATAATTAAACAAAATGTATTCCTTTGATCTAAAAAGCAACCAATCATGTGATTCCACATCAACGCTCAATAAAAAATTAACTTTTTTTTTGGTCTTTTTGGACACCTTGACAAAAAGCATGTTGATCTAGGATCATATTTGATGATGTGACCCTGAGGCCTGAAACCTTAGTTATAAGCAGGGGACTTGCCAAGTAAGCTGCTGTAAAAAATTGGGAGTGATTTGAAATTTCCACGTAGGATAATTAAAAGTGTGAAGCTAGGGTGCTCAACTACTAGATCCTCTCCCCTACTTCATTTGAATTTTTTAAATTTTTTAAGCCAAACTCTTCATTGAAGACATTCATATATTTATTGTTATAAATTATATTATATCTTAAAAAATATAAGTATTATGTTAATGATTATATATTATATTTTTTTTTGATAGGTAAATATTAATTTTATTGATTTTCAAAAAGACGGTTTACAGTCCAGGCCTGCATACCAGGCAGATTTTCAATTAACACTACCCTCCCATCCAAAAGGCATTACAACCAAACAAAGATGCCCGACACACCGGCCATGAGTAGCCCCAACCAAAACTTACTAACGCTCCTGCCGCTGAAACCTCACCAACGCGAACCGACGCCCAGAACCACACAACCACCAGCTTCAAAACTTGCACCAACACACTGGAACATACGCACCTCATCACAGACCTATGCCAACCACGCACAAAACATGAACCAGGTAGCCAATGACATAACCAACATTCACCACCCAGCGCAAAACACCACCCCGGCAAGAAGAGAGCCACCATTTTTAATCCTCAGGAACAATACCTTCGGCATCCAGGTAAGCACAAAATAACCCAAGCCAATTCACACCTTCATTCGGCTCGAAGTAAAAATGGTGCTTGAGGAAGATGAGGCCACATTTTATGATGCTCAACTAGCTTCTGCTGCTTGATGACAAGCAGGAAAGGATACCACCTCACACGAACCCCAGGCATGAACGCCCTATGCAAATCTAGCAGATGAGGCAACCCAACACCCAACCGAGCCACCACAAGAATGTCCTCTATGCCCTTAGTCAAGTTATCCCACACCGTTCGTCGCACCAGCAACAGAGTTTCGGCCTTGCAAACCTCCAAATCAAGCAATGCCGCCACAAACCTAGCAGCGATATCAGCATTTGTACGCCAACGTTCCGTAGAATCCATGAACTTTCGACCTAGCAAGAGCGCAGCCGCCTCAAGGACTAGAGGATACCACACCTTGAAGACTGGTTTCAGTCGCACCCGTCTTATCCGGCCATAGAAAGCCCATAATTTTCTACCCGACCCCAGACTCAGTGATGTCTCCATCAAAACTCACCACGCAACAAAACTTAATGAGAGTGAAGGCTAGGTTGAGCCCATAAAATGTGTGTTTGGCAGGCACGGGAAAAGGGGCACTGCAAAACACATTCGGCGCCCGCCACCACACCTCAACTCTGTCCTTTGGTAGTACTCAAACAGCCTGTGGGAGTAAATGCCAGCTGCCACTTCCCTTGTATAATGCGCTTGTGAGGCCATATGGCATCCAAATTATATATTATATTAGTTATTAATATATTATTTATAATATTAAATCATTATATTATTATATAATATTATAATAATAAATTATAGGATGGATAAGTATATTATTTAAAAATAAAAAAATTATTAATTTATTTTTTTATTTTTTTATATAGATAAGTGCTACCAAAACAGGGGTAGCTCTCAATTACATCCCAAACAAAAATACAACAACCAACAGGTTACACAATACAACCACTAACTACTAAAAAACCAGCCCAAAACAATCCCAAACAACAAATGCACCAAAAAATGGCCTATTATAGCCAAGAAACAAGCATCCCATCAACTGGTACTACAACCCACAGGCTACTCTAGACAACGCCAAACACCTAAAGCACCAGACACTAGTAAATAATAGCCAAGTAACTGCCCAACGCATAGATCTGCGTAAGACTCCCTTCGCTAAGCCAAGAACGATCAAAAGCCATAAAATCGGGAAAAGGCCTCCATATTCACATTTTTGACCCCGGTTCTGAAAACTTCCCAAGCATTAGCCATAAAGTTCACCAAAGCCGCAGCTTCGTCACCCTCCACGACCTCCTCCAATACCAATGTAGGATAAAAAAACGAGTGCAGGAAGCTGACCCAACCATTCGGTCTCAAATCCATGGTAGCGTTTGCGATTGCAAGAACATTCAGGCCAACCACAATCCTATTTAGCCGCACAGACACCCATTCCCTCAATTCACTAACGTCCACAAGAGCGCCAACCATAGTCTCATTTAATTTGTCATCGCACCAGTGTTGATTCACGTTTAACACTCACGAGACAATTTCCACAATTGCATTATGCAATCTCTGTTCTGGATTACAAAGAGTCGACTGCACTAAGCCGCTAGGGACTCCTTAGCACATACATAGGCCAATCCAAACTGGAACACCATAATTGATCGACCACAATTAGTGCTCAAAACAATGCACCACACATGCCAAATATGGCCAAACTTTCCAGCATAACCCAAATGACCAAGGCAGGAACCTACGACCCAAACAACCCCAATACCAGGCTACGAAAAATCGTAACCACCAACCAAAGCCGAAACAGGCCTCACGGGAAAAGTGTGTCATCCGATTTCCATTGAGCACGACAGTGAAATGGAGTAGTCAAATCAACAGCCAGGCAATTCAAAGTACCACTTAGCAATGACGAACAAATAAGATCCTGCCACCGAAATTCCCCGTGTGACACGGTACTACCCCACATCCCCTTTGGGATTTCGATTACATCTTTTCCTTGTCTTTGACCACTAAATCCTTGAGTCCAATCCAACATTCTGCCTTGGAATCGATGATAAGCCCATCCACTTGCCATAGACTAGCGTTCACCAGGAAATCTGCAGCCTTATTAGCTTCTCTAAATGCATGCCCAATCTTGTAATTATCCAATTTGCTAAGAAGTACCTTAATCTGGGCAACCCAACAATCAATCTGCCAACTTGGAGACCGACCATTGATTATAGCTTGGATGCAAACCATTGAATCACCCTCAATCTCTATCGACAAGATCCCCTTACTGATGCAAATCTGTAGGCCAACATAAGTGCCTCAAGCTCCGCTACATTGTTAGTACACACCCCTAATTTCTTTGAGGCTTCCCAAACGCAATGCCCTGCTTGGTCTCTAATGATACATCTGGCTCCTGCAGTGTCGGGGTTCCCCTTAGCCGCCCCATCAAAGTTCAATTTCCAAGGGAGATCCACTGCCCCCCTCCAATGTACAGTCTTTCTGTCAACCTTGACAACCATGGGCGGACACACCTTCATCCTTTTTAGTTTATTCCATTCTCTTTGAATCTCTTCATCCCATTTCGTGAATATTGAATTAGCACTTAGCCTTGTCCTATTGTTAGCCACCTCAAAAATTGCCTCCTTGAACCTCTCTATTAGTTTGTTATTAACAAGTACTTCGCCTCTGAAAATTATCCTCTTCCTTTCTTTCCATATATTCCAAATCACCAACGAAGGTGCTAATAACCAAAGACTTTGCCAATACCCATTTTTATTGCCAATTTGCCACGCATTCAGGAAATCTCGCAATTTCTCCTGTCTCGGGCCATGAACTTGAAACGACTTTTAGAGCCAATCCCAACATTCCATTGCAGTAGGGCATGATAGAAACAGGTGATTGACCTCCTCTTCGGCTTGTTCACACATCACGCATCGAGTTGGGCCTGCAACTCCCAATCTTTTTAATCTATCCATCATTAAGCACCTCTTATGAAAAACCACCCAGAGAAACACGCCAACCTTGGGGAGCACAACTTGGTTCCAACATAATTTTTCCATCCAGTCTATTCTTGCTCCAATTTCTACATGTATTTGATATCCCAGCTTGGCAGTGTATTCACCAGATTTTTCCCCACACCATACAATAGTGTCCTCTTCTTTGGACACACACAACCTGATTGTTTAATTCTTCTGAAATTGCCTCCAGTTTCTTTTGTTCAAGTTGCAGATGCATCAGATTTTTCCACTTCACCCTCCCACCGCCACCAGTTTCTTCTGAGTTAATATACTTGGCAACTTCAATTCCCCATTCGTCCTCGAGCCGTCCAACTTCCAGATCTAATTCGAATTGCTCTGCAAGACACATGTATCTGTTCCAAGAATCGGACCAGAACCTAGCCTTTTGTCCATTGCCAAGTCTCCATGTAATATGATTTGTGATCAGTGGACAACATTTTTTTAGAAATCTCCAAAAGGCCGAGCCACCCTGGAGATTGTCAATCGTTAAAATCCTGGAGGGGGATTCATTGTCTAAATATTTCTTCTGGGCTATGTGGCACCACAACTTCTTCAGTTGTATGTACATTTTCCAAATCATCTTTGCTCCCAGCGTAGTATTTTGCCTCCCAATCCTCCTTAATCTCGCACCACCTTCAATTTTAGGCTTGCAAGCAGTATCCCAACCAATCAATGGAATCTTCCTCTCTTCTTTTGACCCTTCCTAAAGGAATCTCTTTAGAATATTCTCTATACCATCTTCTATCTTTTTTGGAGCTTCATAGCAGGCTAGTGAAAATATTGGTATAGCCGAGAGAACTGCCTTGGTCATAGTGATCTTGCCAACCAAAGTCAACCATTTATTTCTCCAAGACATCGCCTTGATTCTACACTTATTCATCACCTCTTCCCAGTGCTTAGATCTACAAGCCCCCTCAAAAATCTGAACCCCAAGGAATCTGGTAGGAAGCTTATCAATTTGAAACCCCAGAAATGCAGAAATGGCTTTCTGAACATTAGCCCTTGTGTTGAAGAAATAGATTCTTGATTTCTCCTTATTCATTTTTTGCCCCGACTGTAGTTCATACTCTGCCAAGTCGCTTTGATGCATCTAACCTCCCTCATGCTTGCCTCACCAAACAAAGTGGTGTCGTCGGCGAATTGAGTGTGAGTAACTTGTTCCACATTCAAATCCGCAATGATTCTAATCCACTCGGAATGATGTCTTCGCCGTTTGATTGCGCAACTTAAAGCCTCTGCCATGATAACGAATAGAAATGGGGATAAAGGATCCCCTTGGCACAGACCATTGGTAGTCGCAAAGAATCCATGCATCGAACCATTAATTAAGACAAAGAATCTAACTGAAGATATGCAATGCTTGATTAATAAGCACCATTGGTTGCTAAAGCCTATACGATCCATAACTTTTAGCAGAAAGTCCCATGAGACTTTGTCATACGCCTTGCAAACATCCAACTTAATAACCATGCCAGCCGTATGGTTTAACTTTAGCGAATGTACCACTTCACTAATGAGAAGAATACTATCTGTGATCTCCCTCCCTAGAACGAAGCCATTCTGCTCAGGAGCATTGATCTTGCCGAGTATCTTCTTGAGTCTATTTTCCATTACTTTTGCAATTACTTTGTACATCGTATTACAAAGAGAAATTGGCCTATAATCTTTGAACGTCTGACATTTTTCCCTCTTGGGAATGAGTGCTAAAACTGAATTATTGAGATCCTTGACGAATCTCTTAGTCCTTCTGAAGTCCTCCACCACTAACCAAAAATCCCTCCCAAGAAATCCCCAGCAGTTTTGGAAGAACCAAGTAGGGAATCCGTCCGGCCCAGGAGCCTTATTGGGATGCAACTGAAAAAGGGCCACCTTAACTTCATCCATCGAGATAGGTTCTTCAAGCATGGCATTGTCCTCGCTTCCCACCCTTCTTTCAATTGTGTCTAAAATACCCCCTTCACCACAATCACTCGCATGCTCGCCTAACAAATTTTTGAAGAAAGCGACCACCTCGAAGCCCATATCTGAACTGCCATGCTTCAAGGTGCCATCCTGGGATTGAATCGATTCAATTTTGTTTGCCGCTCTTCAGGAAAGAATGGATGCATGGAATTTTTTTGAATTCGAATCACCATCCGTAAACCAAACTTCTCTTGATTTGTCCCTCCAAAAAAATTCTTCCCTCTTGAGAAATTCGGCAAGTTCAGACTTTAGATCCTTCTCTTGCAGGAGTTCCTCGTTTCTCATTCCATCTCTTATCACCTTCTCATTTAGTGCTTTCAATTCACCTTCAACCCTTTCCTTTTCTGAGAATATATTCATGAACTTATCCCTGTTCCATTCTTTACGTCTTTGTTTCATATACTGCAATCTTTTTGTGAATTTGAAACTAATCGAGCCCCCAACTCGAAGCTCCTTCCACCATCTTTCTAACAAGCTCAAAAGCCCATCATCATGCCACCACATATTCATGAACCTAAATGATGACTTTGGTATCTCCGATCCTCTACTGAGATTAAGTTCGATGAGAAAATGATTCGATATGGAGATTGGTAGGATATGGGCATCAATGATGGAGCAAATATTGTGCCACCTAGGAGAGATCAAGAATCTGTCCAACCTTTCCGAGATTTCTGTAAAATCCTTGCGTCTGTTGGTCCATGTGAAAACTCCATTTGAGGTTTGACAATCATCCAATCCTGAGCTTGCAACGAACCTTTTGAAATCTATCATGACTTGGGATTTTGACCTTATCCCTCTGCTTTTTTCAGACATATCTAGGACAGCGTTGAAATCACCTCCAATGATGAAGCTTGAATTCGCATGACACTTAATGAAGTCTAGAACCTCCGACCAAATCTCAGCTTTCTCCTTTGTTCCAAAAGGGCCATAGATGTTAATGATTGTGAATGTAAGATTTAGACTCATACTAAAGATTTCCGCTGCTAACCAGTTCGTTTGTGAACACAAAACTTTCACTGAAACTTCAGATTCCTTCCAGATCATCCCAATACCCCCTGATGCTCTAACCGATTCTTGAAAATTTATTAATTTATTAATTATTATATATAATATTATATAATATTTATAGAATATACAATTATATTTAATATTATAAATTATTATTTATTGGATATTATATTATTATTAGTATATATTTAATACTATAATAGTTATATATTAAATTATATTTTTATAACTATTTATTAATTTATGATGAAAAATATTAAATTATTAGTTTATTAATTATTAATTATATTTATATATAATATTATAATAATATATTATAATTATATATTTAATATTATAAATTAATCAAAATTTAAATTATTAGTTAAATATAAAATTATATTTTTATAATTAGCACTTGCGTCTTCAAGGATCACGTTGATAGAAAATTATATGTATGTTGGCATGTTAGAGAGTATGTGTTTATGCATGCAAATTCTAGTTATTAATAATAAATGTTAAATAATGGAATGAAATAAATAGACAATTCTATATTTATTTTTCTTAAAGAAATTAAGTATTATTTGATTATGAAACATTTGTATACAAATTTAAAACATAAAGCAATACAAATATAAAAAAATGTCATCAAATTGACAAAAAAACACTATAAATGAAAATAGAATGTTCCCATCTAGTGGTCAAATCAAAATTTAAATATGACTTTTATGTAATAAGTGAGATTTTGGAGGCTTTTACCATTAAACGATAGCTGACTCAACATTGGGACTTGCCTCAAATCTCACACTATATGTAGCTTATCCACTAATAATTTATTAACTTATGATGAAAAATATAAATTTTCACAATAGCTCATGATATAATATATTAGATAATATATGAATAATATTTATTTTATTTTATATTATATTGTAAAAAATATAAAGATTATGTTAATTATTATATATTTTAGTATTATAAATTATTATTTATTTAATAAATTATATATTATTATATCTTTAATACTATACATTAATTAGTATTAAATTATTAATTAAGTATTAAGTTATTTTTTTTATTTTTTTATTAATTTATGATGAAAAATATAAAATTTGAAGTCACATAGACAAATACATTGACACATGGCATTCTCTCACAAGATGGTGGGTAGAAATATACTTTGATTTACGAAGTTGCAATCAATTAATATTTAACCATACAATAAGACTATCACTTGTGCATGCTAAGTAGAATAAAGTAGTGACTACCATAAAAACTTTACAACATATGGATGAAGGTATATTAAACACCAAAATCCAAAACACACAAGCTTTTCCTTTTCTCAAAGCTGCTTGATTGTAAGACAACTCTAGCTATGTTGTCATTGAAGCTTTTTGGAATATTTTCGAATGTGTTTGCTATGCTTTAAGGACAGTGCAAAAATCATAGTGATATGGATTCTGGATATATGTAATGATTATGTTAATTTAATTTGTATTAAATACACCATGTGAAGAATCATAATAGAAGGCACTTTAGTATCTAGGTAATTTATTACAATACCTAAAATATAGATATTGCTTTCTAGTGGAGCATGTCTTTTACTATTTCAAAATGAAAGGTAATAGATGGTTGTCGTATAGGGAAGGTTTTTTTGGACACTTGCGATTACTATATCTCATGATTGTTGTTACCATTGAAATAGATACTCGTTTAAGATGAAAGGTTTAGCTCTTAATTACAAATATTTTTCTAGAAGAACATTTCTAAATACACAATTGTTAAATGTGAAGCATGTGAATTTTATTGTCAATGGTACGAGTATTGGTATAGGTAAACTGGTAACATACAAAAAATATTGTTCCTTTTTTTGTTTTTATTTAAACTAGTTCATTTAAGCTGTTATACAGGGTTGTTCAAGGATTTGTTGGTTGGTGTAGTTAATCACAAAAGCTGTAACATATCTACCCATACAACATAGTAAATACTTAGGTTTTTAACCTTGCAGCAAATAAATCAATTCCTTAAAAATTGGGAAGTAATTTTTTTTCTTTGCTAAAATCATAGTTTGCACTTTGCATAATTGAAAACATAAAAATTTCATAAATGAAATAACATTGCTTTTCAACTGGAAAAAGAGATACAACTTTCTAGTTTCAATTTTACATATACAATTTACAACTAAGTAAAGAAATTAACAATTAACAATTAAGTTCAAGGTTAGAAATTCATATCTAAATTATGAATTGATACAATACGATGGGACAGATCTGAAGAATAACATTGATGCCATCGAATGGCGAACTAGGGTTTCGCCTATGCCACTTGAAGATAGCTTGCAGAGGACATTCTTAGTGACGAAGGCCATAATGTCCAGAGCAAGGTATGGGCGACGTGGAGGAAGCAGTTAATACAAAGGTGCGTTGAAAGTCGTGCTCCCACATTGTTTCACTTTGCTTCTCCTTCACACGTTTTGGTCTATTTCTTGCCTCTGGTCGGTGCCCTTGCATTTAATGCATGCTGACTTTGTTTCAAACTCCTTCTAGGGCCGACGTGTTCTGTAACCGACTTATTTTGAAAACCCTAAAACTCAACCGGCGCATTTTTGATGCGTTTTGTATATATGGTGTTTCACAGTGCAAAATTTTAATAGTAGATTACAAATCATCATGTTTCAACTAAAACATAAGATAATCCGGAGTTGAACTGTCTTTTCACTCTCAACATTCTTAGGAACAGGTGGCTGACCGACAGGATTTGGTATTCCAGCTTGATTATGATGACCATGTGGACTGTGATGAGCTTGTGATTATTGAGAGAAGTCAGGAGCTCCATTGGAAAAGAATGGAACATGAGATTGAGTGTGCAACTCAGACATAGGTCCATAATGGGAAGGAGACATCCCTGAGATAGTATTGAATAAAGGGGTTGGATTATACATCTGATACCCCATAGGAGGAAAACCTCCTGCCAAGTTCCCTTGTTGAGATCTAGTTTGTTGTTGCAACTTGATGGCTAGATGATAAACTTTAGACAGAGAATCAATTTCTGCCGGCTGATAAGTCCTTTGTAGGAACAAGCCAAGAAAATGGTCTATAACTCTAAAATATGCCTGAATGGCACTATTCTCAGCAACTAGATAGGGGTCCTGCAATCTCCTATACATTCAGTGAAATCTTGTATTAAACAAGGGTAGTGATTCACATGGCTCCTTCCTAATGGTAGAAAATTGATGGAACAAAATGGCTGGGTCTACATAAACTCTGAACTGATTGATGAAAGCATTCTCCAAATCTGTCCAACTCAGAATAGAACCTTGTGGAAGATTTAGGTACCAGTTGTACGCCATATCCCCTAAGGAATAATGGAACAACCTACAAACCACATCATGGTGAGCTATCTGGGCCCTAGTACAAGCGTCCTTAAAAGCTTGTATGTGCTCCTCAACACTTCTTGATTTTCCATGAATGTACTTGGGAAAGAATCTCTCAGGATTCTTAGGCATATCATGAAAGCCTCCAGGAATAGTCCCCAATGCGAAGGGATTATTCACAAAAAATTCCATTGGTGGCGGTGGTGGAGGTTGAGCTAGCTATTGGATGGGCTGAACTAGCTGTAATGGCAACTGAGGTGGATTTGGTGGTGGATTCATGGGTCTCCACCGGGGTATTGGTGGGAAGCCTAGTGGAGTGAGTGGAGCTGACAAGGTTGGTAGAATGGTTGTGCCAATCCTATGAATCTTGTGTCTCGTTGGGGTCTTGAGTTTTATCAAAGGTGGTGGGTTTTCAATTGATCGAAGAACTCTATGGGACCTCTCTGGTGAGAAAAACCCAATATTATCCAGTTTTCTCTTCTTCCCTCCTTGACCCACAACATGTAGGTAAGATAAAAGTAGAAATATCTCACCTCTCATGAAAGAGATAATTAGTAATCAAACTAATCACCTCCCAAGGTCTTTGATGTTGGTTCACAACGTTGTTGTTTCACAAAGTGGTCAATATAGCTGTAATGTTCAAGGGGCCTGCTGGTTTTGAGCTTCTGGATTGTTACAAGATCAAACATCTATCTAAACCTATTTTATCTAGGGGTTTTAAAGAAAGAGAAAAAGATAGATCAAGGTTTTAAACTGAAAAGAATGTTGATTCATTCAACTAATCAGACTTGTTGCCTTCCAAGGAATTCCCAAACTAGAATTGCAGAATAAAACATAAGATAATTAATAGTAGAAAAATGGTTTAAATCTCATTCAATCTACTATTAAAAGTTTGCACTATGAAACACCATATATACAAAACACACCTCCCAAAAAATCTGGAAAAGTCTGGCAGGACCGGATTTCTGCGAAAATGACAACACAACATGAATTTCAGGAAAACGAAGGGGAGAAGGAAAAATCGGGAAAATCCGACCGGGTCAGAATACCACGGATGACTCAGAACTTTGAACTTCGGAAGACTGAAGGGAACCAGGCAAATGAAGGAATCCGGGAAAATCCGGCCTGGCAGGAAAATCCCAAACCTGACCGAAAACCCAAACACTGGCCATGACTTCACTCAAATCGACCGAAGGTCACAAATTTGAGGACCCTGGGCATGGAAATCGCCTAAGACAAGCCTCCTATAGATCTTCTTTGAATCCTAGGCTCAATCGAAAGCATAAAAAGATGAGACGTCGACACCCTAGGCATGAAACTCTAGATTTTAACTATGAACACACAAGGTAAGCCATGAAATGCCCAAACACACAGGAACTCGAACCCCAAGCAAGACCATAACATTCAAAGCACAACTCAACTCAGGAGGACGCAAATGATGATGTAAAATGGAAAAAACTAGAAAAACAACCAAGTTAGGAAACCCGACAGTCAGACAAAAATCTGAAAAAATCCGACCCAGGCAGAATTCCGTGAAGGCCAAAAATTCTTGAATCGTAGTGTAAAACATGCCAGGCCGGATTCCGAACACAATCCGGGAAAATCCGAACGAGGCGTAAAATCCCGAACCTGACCGAAAACTCGAACAACAGCAAGAAATCGGAGTTTCAAAGAAAACCGAGAAAATCCCGAACTAGGGTAAAAACCCGAACTTCTCCCAAAACATAAGATTTTCAATATTTAATTTGCGAAAAACACTTGGGAAAGCAAGATAAACATCTGAAGCACATGCCAAGGTAAAGGAAAACCTCAAAATCGAAGGGGGAAAAACAAAAAAGAGTGAAAGCAAAAGAGGGGGCCCCATTTTAATCAGATTTAAAATGGGGTGGTTATGCAAGGCATAACAATTGGCAACTTGGCTGGGAAAATGGTTTAACCATTTTCAGGAAACTGAGGGATTTAGTTACCCAGAACTCCTGGTTTACGGACATCACAATTCCAGTTAGGTTAGTCTTAGTAAACAAGGTTGAGCTAGAATCTCAAATGTAAATCAACACTGGCTACCTCTGAATCTATGTGTGTGCTTGATGGTGCATCACCCTTTTACAAAGTTTTCCTCATCTTTTGAACAATGATGCGCAAGATTTGAACTACATGAGTTGATTTCCTTTAACTGTTGTGCAATGATATCCTGGGCATTGCTCCACTGCCAGTCAAGTATTCACAGCTCTAACGGAGATACCTCTAGTTTTCTCACAGCATTGCTCTACTGCCAGTCAGGCATCCATAGCCCCGGTAGAGATACTTGAATCACCCATTTAGTATTGAGTTTTCTTTTCTTAGATAGTCCTCTTTTCTTTTTCTTTTTATATTCAATTCCTTCTCAATATGTCAGATGCTCAACATTTGTAATAGGTTGAAAACTACCATGGACCTCATAACAGAATCTGAAGAATCATATTTTTCACTCAAATCTTGCAACACCATCATCCTAAGACAAATATACTATTACAAATGGAGATGTTTCTGATGATTTGTGACAGATTCAACAGTAATTAGTGAATATTGCTTACTTTACACCTTGGTCTCAATGACTTTCCACAACTCTCATTGACAATGGACATAAAACAATGAATTTAGGACAAAATCATCCAATTAGAAGACCTAAAAATATCCAAACCAACTTCTCTCCCAGTAACCAAAGTATACTTCAGATAACAACTCCCTTTACTCAACTGGATAAAATGAACGACCCCATAAAAGAAACAAAGGAACAAAAAGAAAAAAGAAAACAAAAGGAAAAGACAAAACCAACAGAACAACAAACTACTTACATAATTACAACCATACAAAATACCAGACCTGCTTACGACCCAAAATAATATTTGAGAAATTGTCCGTTTATAGGCAATGGAACAAGCTGTCTTGTAAAACTACTTAGACATAAAGCATTTTCTCCTAGGATTTCAACAATTTGATAGGGACCCAACTAGAGCTTATCAAACTTCTGGTGGTCACCCTTATTTCATTAGCTTTATCCCATAGTAAGATAAGGTCTGATAACCTAAGAGCCTTGAATTTGGCTCTTTTGTCAAACCAACGTTTGACAATAGCCTGGTGTCTAAAGAATTGTTGCAAAGCAACATCTCTCTGCTCTTCTAATTTCAGTAAACCAGCTAACCTTACTTCAATCCTATCATCACTAGAGTAAAATTCCTGCATAAATTTCAGGATAGGTATTTGCAAGTGAATAGGGAACACAGGTTCTTGGCCATACACTAGCTTAAATGGTGAAGTTTTCAACACAGCCTTGATCCTAGTCCTATCTGCCCATAACACAAATCTTAACTAGGTATGCCAGTCCCTAGGGTTGTTCTTTAACAGTATTTTGATTACCCCTAAGAGATTCTTATTAGTTTATTCTGCAACCCCATTTCCTTGCGGATAATAGTTTGAAGAATACTTTAAAACAATCCTATGATCATAAGCCCATGAAATGAACTCGACAGAAGAAAAGGCAGGGCCATTGTCACATACCAGTGCAAAGGGTACTCCAAACCTAGTTGTGATGCATTCAGTGAGGAACTTGATTACTACCTCCATTGTGCTATTCTTGCAAGGTATACATTTTTTCCATCCCATGCAGTAATCCATGGTAGTCAAAATAAATTTATGTCCTGCAGAAGAATTTGGGTTAATTACCCCAATAAAATCAAGTGCCCATTGGGAAAATGGCCTTACCTCATAAACAGGCTGCAATGGCATGGCTGGATGATGCTCTCTTGATGTAGAAATTTGACATATGTGACATATCCTTACATGTTGGTGAGCGTCCTTAAACACACATGGCCAATAATAACCAGATCTGAGGATCTGATGTGCTAAAGAATCCGCAGAACCATGACCCGTGCCATGTTTCCCATGAAATTCAACAATTGTGTGCTTAGCTTCTTGTTGATCAAGGCATCGTAGATAAACCCCCTCAAAATTCTTTGTGTATAATAATCCTCCTTTGAGCATATAAGGGGAGCTTTTCATTCTCAGTGCTCTCCTCTGAGTTGTATTCATTCCCTCTGGGCACCGATTATTGAGCATGAAATAAATAATATCGGCATACCAAGAGTTATTAGAAAAGGACTGTGTTGTGTACTGCTGACAAATAATGTTCTTACCAACATCTACCATTGCTTTAGATAGGCCTTGACCTCAGAAAAGTTTCATAGGGTGAATCTCCAGATCGAACTCTTGCAAAATAGCCATCCATTTCCCCCTTCGTTCTCCCAACTCACTCTGTATAAGTAGAGACTTCACAGCAGCATCAGGAACCACAACAATGATCTGACTTCGAAGAATATAATTCCTGAACTTCTTGACAGGTCTAACCAATGCAAAAGCTTGCTTCTCAAGAGGTGGGTACTTGACTTCAGCATTCTTAAATGGAGAGCTCATGAAGGAAATTGGCCTTTCATTCCCCTCCTCTGTTCGTTGTGTCAGGACAACTGCACCTGAGTGTTCAAAAGAAAAAGAATAAATATAAAATTGCTTCAAGTAGTCAGGGTTGGTGAGGACTGGAGCCTCCGAAATGGATTTCTTAACTTGAGAAAAGGCAACCTTTGCCTCATTACTCGATTCTATTCTAGCATCTTTCTTCATCATTTCGTTCAAAGGTTTAACAATTTCTACAAAACCTGTGATAAACTTCCTCACAAAGTTGATCTTTCCAAAGAAAGATCTCATCTCCTTCCTACTTCCTGGTATGGTTAACTTTAGAATAGACTCAACTCAGTCTGGATCTATCGATATCCCTCTTTTTGAGATTATGTGTCCCAAAAGTTTCCCTTCATAAACCTCAAACACAAACTTTTTAGGATTCAGAGAAACACCATATTGGATACATCTTTCAAAAACTTTAGCCAAGTCTGTAACATGGTTTAGTCTATCTTTAGAGAAGATTGTCAGGTCATGCATATAAATGATGATGCATTTACCAATCAAATCGTTGAACGCTACGTCCATTGCACACTGAAAGGTTGCTCCAACATTTATCAACCCAAATGGAATCCTCATGTAGGAAAATGTTCCCCACTTAGTAGTGAACACTATCTTCATTTTGTCTTCATAATTAACGATCACTTGATTGTACCCAGAATAACCATCCATGAATGACATCATTTGGGACCCATTGACTGTTTTCAAGACTTCGTCCAGAGAAGGGATCGGGTAGTTGTCCTTTTCTGAAGCATTACTCAGATTCCTAAAATCTACACATAGTTTGATCTCTCCATTCTTTTTTCGAACTGGAACCAAGTTAGCCACCCATGTTGAATGTTGTACAGGAAAAATTATCCTTGTAGAAAGCAATTTCTGAACTTCCTTAAAGATTAGTGGTCCAATTAGGGTGTTGACAAGATGTTGTTTCTGCCGAAATGGTTTAGCTTCAGGCTTCAAAGGAATATCTTTAGCTTCTGGATTGTTAGAAGATCAAACATCTATCTAATCCTATTTTAACCAGGGGTTTTAAAGAAAGAGAAAAAGTTAGATCAAGGTTTTAAACTGAAAAGAATGTTGATTGATTCAACTAATCAAACTTGTTTCCTTCCAAGGAATTCCCAAACTAGAACTGCAAAATAAAATTAGCTTGTGATTGATACAAAGTCTCATTCATTCACAGTGCAAACTTTTAATAGTAGATTGCAAATCATCATTCCAAAAAAACATAAGATAAAATTTCATTCCATGAAATCCTTTCAAATCAAAATGATTAACATAAAATGAATACCATTCTAGAGCATAATATGAAGAAGGTTTAAATCTGGCTGCTCCTACTGTTAGTGAAATAGATAAGTAGCATTTACAAATTTGGCAACACCACCAGTGTACAAAAAACCCATGCCTTCAAATTATCTCCCTCTATGCTAAGAAAATCTGGAAAATACATCACTTCCTCTTCCTGTTGAACTAAAAATGTCTAACTTCTTGCAAAACCCTAGCTTGCTTCTTTCCGAAATCCTATCCTCTACCTTTCGAATCTTCCAGCTTGCTAACTATTCTTAACCCTAACTTGTCTAACAATAACCACCACCTCTCCTTTCAAAAGAGGCGAAACACCATATATACAAAACACGTCAAAAATGTGTCAGCCCAGTTTTAGGGTTTACAAAATAAGTCGATTACAAAACACGTCGGCCCTAGAAGGAGTTTGAAACAAAGTCAACATGCTTTAAATGTAAGGGCATCGACCAGAGGCAAGAAACAAACCAAAAAACGTGAAGGAGAAGCAAAGCAAAATGATGTGGGAGCACGAATTTCGACGCAGCTTTGTATTAACTACTTCCTCCACGTCACCCATACCTTGCTCCATTATGGCATTCGTCACTAAGAACGTCCTCTACAAGCTATCTTCAAGTGGCATAGGCAAAACCCTAGTTCACCATTCGATGGCATCAATGTTATTCTTCAGATCTGTCCCATCATATTGTCCCAATCTCCCTTAGCCATTCCAACCAATGCCTTGAAAACTCAGCTTGCATTCATCAAACACCAATGTGAGAATCCGATTGTTGACAACATTTCATCAAAGTGTTAACTTAAAATCATGATAAAAAACTTTAAATTAGCCATTCCCTCAAAAATGAACATAAGCAGCATACAACAGTAAAATTTACCAAATTAAAGCATGGAAACACAAGAATTCATCATTAGATTCATCAACTTTACCAAATTTCTTCGCTTCATAGTGCCTCCCAGAAAATCCAGAAAAGTCTGGCCGGACCGAATTTCCGCAAAAATGACAATACAACATGAATTCCAGGAAAATGAACGAGAGAAGGAGAAATTAGGAAAATCCGACCGGATTGGAATACTGCGGATGACTCAGAACTCAGAACTTCGGAAGACTGAAGGGAATTGGGAAAATGAAGGAATCCGAAAAAATCCGGCCTGGCAGGAAAATTTCGAACCTGACCGAAAACCCGAACACTGGCCATGACTTCACTCAAATTGACCGAAGGTCACAAATTTGAGGACCTTGGGCACGAAAATTGCCTAAGACGAGCCTCCTATGGATCTTCTTTGAATCCTAGGCTTAATCGAAAGCATAACAAGATGAGATGGCGATGCCCTAGGCATGAAACTCTAGATTATAACTATGAACGCACAAGGTAAGCCATGAAATTCCCAAACACACGGTTGGGGCCCTAGCCTGGTTGGCTAAATATTTCCTGTTGCAGGAGGTTGGTCATGAGGTCTAGTCTCCCCCACCCCTATGGTACCAGAGGGTGTGTTGCGCCAGCGCCGCCGGTCACATTAAAAAGTTTACTCGGCGCATTGCAGTTTATAGGGGGTCGTGCTACCCGATTCCTGCAGTCTAATAAAAAAAGAAATTCCCAAACACACAGGAATTTGAACCCCAAGCAAGACCATAACATTCAAAGCACAACTCAACTCAGGAGGATGCAAACGATGATGGAAAATGGAAAAAACTCAAAAAAAACCAAGTTCGGAAACTCGACAATCAGACGGAAATCTGGAAAAATCCGACCTAGGCGGAATTCCGCGAAGGCCAAAAATTCTCGAATGGCAGTGTAAAAAAGGGCGGGCTGGATTTTGAACACAATTCGGGAAAATCCGGATGGGGCGGAAAATCCCGAACTTGACCAAAAACCCGAACGACAGTAAGAAACCGGAGTTTCAAAGAAAACTAGGAAAATTCAACCAGATCGGAAAATCCCGAACTAGGGTAAAAACTTGAACTTCACCCAAAACATAAAATTTTCAATATTTAACTTGGGAAAAACACTTGGGCAAGCAAGATTATCATCTGAAGCACATGCCAAGGTAAAGCAAAACCTCAAAATTGAAGGGGGAAAAACACAAAAGAGTGAAAGCAAAAGAGGGGGCCCCATTTTAATCATATTTAAAATGGGGTGGTTAGGCAAGGCATAACACTTAGGTTTTTAACCTTGCAGTAAATAAATCAATTCCTTAAAAACTGGGAAGTAATATTTTTTCTTTGCTAACATCATAGTTTGCACTTTATATAATTGAAAACATAAAAATTTCATAAATGAAATAACATTGATTTTCAACTGGAAAAAGAGATACAACTTTCCAGTTTCAATTTTACATATACAATTTACAACTAAGTAAAGAAATTAACAATTAACAATTAAGTTCAAGGTTAGGAATTCATATCTAAATTACTTTTCCGTTTCACAAGCCTTGGGGTGTTGTCTGTAAGAGGGAGAGCATCACCCAAGCGCTTTACCTCCAACCTCAGACAAACAGTCCCACACACACCTTCCAACTGGAAGTGGTCCCTACCCTAGGTGATCCCACATAAGTGGGTTATAATTCCCTTCAAGAAGAAAAATTACAAAAATGCTCCCAAAAAAAAGATCAGGTTTTTAAGGGTTCATGTGAAGGGGGGTGTTCGAGCGAACCCTTTTTTAAATTGCACCTTCGCTCGAAGCCCTTTATGGTGGGATTTAAGGGGGGGGTGATCCCACAATATTGGTTTACAATTTTTGGCCAAACTGGACAATGAACTAATTTTTTCTAACTAAATCTTCACTTTCGGGCACCTATAGCAGCTAAACCATGAGGAATTTGAACATGATGCAAAATAGTGATTTGTGGCATTCTGTCTGTAGATTCTAAATATATTTTTTCCAAAAATTTTGGAATCAGATTGCACTTCTTTTTCCAGCTCCTTCGAAAACTAGTTTTTTTTCAGTAAACACCATTTTTAAAGAGTGACACTCACCGTATACAACATAACTTTTTTTCATGAAGGATAAAATTCTATTTTTTTTGAATTTAGATTTGTAACTATGATATCTAGTGCTTCCAATTTTTTCATAGTATTTTATTGAATATTTTTTTTCTTAATTAAGTTTCAAAGTCAAACCAATTACAATTCAGACATAGGTGGACCATATACAACAACTTTTTTGTATGTATTGAAATTCAATTTGTTTTTTTATTGGATCAAGGACTTCATTATCTAGTGCACTCATATTTTTCAATTTTTTTTGTTGATAATTTTCTATTTTTCCACATGTGCAGAACAAAGAGTTTGATTTTCGATGAAAACCTATGTTTAATCAAACTAAAAAAACAAATACATAATAAAACCAAAACATATTAAAATTATATTTGTTGGAAAGTTTGTTCCGAGGACTGCCATCATCTAGTTGGGTTTGTGAAGTCTCCTCCATTTTCATCCTCAACTTGAGCTTTGAAGGGAAAAATTCTAGAGTTTTTTGGTGCCAGAGGAGGAGAAGGGGGGTTCGAGTGAACCCCCTTTCCACAACCTTTTCCTTGCTTTTTTCCCCGGGAAATGTGGGACCCAACATTTAGTGGGTTCACTCAAAGGGGGGGTTCTAGAGAACCCCCTTTGGGGTTGCTCAAACCAGATGTTTGTTTGAACCCCCAAAAACCATTTTTTTTTGCATGGGGGCATTTTTTGTAACTTTTCCTTCCTCACTAGAATTGTAAACCAGTTTTGTGGGTTTACTTGAGGGAGAAGGAAAAAAAAGGAGGGTTCGACCAAACCCCCCTTCTCGAGAACCCCCAACGAAGGGGGGTTCGCTTGAACCCCCTATTTGAAAGGAAAGCAGAGTGGGGAATACACCTTCCTGATGCTAATCTTTAGGAGAGAAGAAAATTAAACCGTTTAAATCTTTGCAATTACAGTTCATTTAAGATGCACATATTAAAAAACATGAATAGACAATAAAACATCAACACAAGATTTACGTGGGAAACCCTTTCAGGAGAAAAACCCACACTCCAATGCAAAGATCTCTTATATTAGAGTAAAAAAAATATTACATACAAGTTTTAGAGCTATGCTCTTTTAGGTGTTAGTTCATAGAATGAATCTAACAACATTTTGTTACATTCACTCTAATCTTTCACTCTTTGCCAATGTGCTACGATATTTCATACATGCTTCTTAAAAGTTACAGGAAAATCATTGTTACAACTTCCATACCAACCACCGAACTAACATAACCGCAATCCCATCAAGACATTCTTGAACCATTGCGGGGTTGCACTAATCCTTCACCACATTGCCAGTTACTGCGGTACCACCCAATATCGCTCCACTGCAGTCCATCCAAATGACCATTGTAGTGTTGCAGGTTACTACTATACCACAACCCCCCTCATTAGACTATCATGCAGTTGTGGGTTCTATACCATCATACCGCAAACTCCCCTCACAGATTACAGGGTTGTGGGTTCTATACCGCCATAACGTAGACCCCCCTCACGGACTATCGCGGGCTTGCGGGTTACCTGCTATACCATCTTCATGGATTCCTTGCTCATGTGGATTACATGTGCATACATCCAAATTTGACCACTTCCATATGGTCAAAGTCGTCTTCTTAATCATCCCTTTGCTCTTTTAAAATCGTCCTCTTTGCTGGTATTAATTAAATCATTCATTTACTTAATATTATGTTTTTTGCATAAGGTTTCCCAAGGTATCTAATTTAATAAATACATTTCCCCTATTTCCTCTCTAAATTTAATAAATGCATCACTTTATTTAATTTAGTCATATTATCTTTTGGAATTTTAAATTCCCTATTTTCTCTCTCATTGTCACATCTTCCAACTTTTGCAAGTTGGCCTCTAATCCCTCTTAGCAATCTAACCCTCTTTCTTAGTCATAATTAATTTATGATTAAGATGTGCACACCCCTAATCATCATTAGGGTCCCATCCTCCATAATTTCCCACTTGTCTCTAATGAGTCCTTAATTATTTTAATCAAACACTTGCATAACCTTAATCACCTAATTAGGCCATCTCTAATCCCCATATCATTTATGGAATGTGTCCTTAGTCAACTTCATTAAAAACTTTCTCTTTTTGAACAAGGCATCTCCATTCCCCATGTGAATTTTTAATTCACATTTAATCCCCCAATGCATTTGAAAGAATTTTAAATTCCTTCTCTCTTCCCCATGAGAATATTTGAGGAATTTTTAATTCCCCACTTGTCCTCTCACCCACATGGGGACAAGTACCTCTTTATGAGGAGATCTTGTCCCAATCCCAAGGTACTATGTACCCTCTACATGTCATGTACTATCCTTTCACCTCATGTACACATCACCCTTTTTAAGCCACTTCACTTGCCACATGTCAAGATGTGAGGGCTTGTGAGTTCTCAACTCACCTTAGCCCTACATCTTGATCTTGGTGGCTCAATCTTGACCGTCTATTTCCCTAGAGATTTTCAAAATCTCTATAAATACCCCCTCTTTTCTCTCATTTTAGGGGAGATCATGCATTGTAGCCAAACTCTTGCAAATTTTTCCTAGAATCCATACTTAGCCATTTTCATGCTTGCACTCACTTGCATCCACCTTCATATCATCATCTAGCTTGCATTTCTTGCCATCCAAAGAGTACACACACCAAAGATCGAAGGGCCAACCAAAGGATCGATTCGACACAAGGTAAAAGGTTCCATTTGTTGTTTTTATTTTATGTTGAATCCAACTAGGCTAATCTTGAGGTGTAGGTAGTTTTTAGTGTTATTTACATTACTTTGTTTGCTGCTCATTTCCTAGCACTTAGATTCGACCTATCACATTTCTAGCATGCCCGGTGGGACCTACAAACGGGTCTCTTGCTTTCACATTTTCTATTTTTTAACTTTTTGCAGGTACAAGTCACAGAGGGGTGGACCCGACCTATCAGACATGCGGACCTGACCTTCTCCAGGGGCGGACCTGCCCTCCCCAGACTGCAGAAAGTGTTTTTTTGGAAAATTTTCACGGAGGGGCGGATCTGATGACAGGCGGACCCGACCTAACAGACAGGCAGACCTGACTTAACAGACAACTGGATTTGCCCTCACAGACAGCTGGATTTTCCCCAGATAGCTTTTTTCAAAAGGTAAAATTTTAGTTTTTTAGCAAATTTTTGGCTGTTTTAAGGGATCTTACCCCCTAATTAGTAACAATTCAATCAACCTTGTATGCTATGTTTTTGGGTGAGCTATTTGACGTATCCAATCCCCTTGCGCCATTCGGTGATCCTGGGTGACGAGAAATCGTACTTACCATGTCCTTTGAGTCTACCCATTTTATTTTTCTTAGTGGGACCTACTTGGGGATTTCATCACCCTAAGGGATGATTCCAACCACGCGTACCGGTGAGGTATATAAAGGGGGGAGAGCGAAAGCTGTACCTCAATCCAACCAAGTTGTAATTGGCGAAGCATCGGGATGATGTGAAGAGTTGGTCCAAGCCTTTTAGGTTCCCGACTCACGCTTGTAATGGGTTGGTGTTCACGGTTTGGGCCTCATGTACCGGGTGTATATCGAGGACTCCCTAGTAACCATGTTCATCCTAGATTAGAGGACTTTGTCGGCTATACCCCTCTAATAGACTTAGGCTTGTGGTGTCTAAATTGTATTCTTTGTGTGAAACCAGTGATTATCTGATTTATTTCACTCAACCATAGTATTTTCATTGATGATTGTTGTGTTTTGAGTCCTTTGCCTTAGTCTTTTTTTGTCAAAAATCAAGTCAAACCTCACAAATAGGTGGACTTTCCCTCATCTAGGGCGGACTTGCCCTAAAAACTAGTCCTTTGGAGCCTGATTTTGACCTAATTTCATCAGTTTTTGCTCCTTAGGCGGACTTTCCCTCATCCAGGGGTGGACTTGCCCTAAAAACTGGTCCTTTGGAGCCTAATTTTGACCTAATTTCATCAGTTTTTGCTCCTTGGGTGGACTTTCCCTCATCCAGGGGCAAACTTGCCCTAAAAACTGGTCCTTTGGATCCTATTTTTGACCTAATTTCATTAGTTTTTGCTCCTTGGGCGGACTTTCCCTCATCCAAGGGCAGACTTTCCCTAAAAAATGGTCCTTTGGATCCTGTTTTTGACCTAATTTCATCAGTTTTTGCTCCTTGGGCGGACTTTCCCTCATCCAGGGGCAGACTTGCCCTAAAAATTGGTCCTTTGGAGCCTGATTTTGACCTAATTTCATCAATTTTTTCTCCTTGGGCAGAATTTCCCTCATGCAAGGGTAGAATTGACATTCAAATCAGTCCTTTCAGAGTTAGTTTTGACCTAGTTTGGTCAGTTTTTGCTCCTTGGGCGGACTTTCCCTCATCCAGGGGTGGACTTGACCTTTTGACCAACTTGTTTCGGGCCTGTTGTGACCTATTTTGATCAGTTTTTCTCCTTGGGAGGACTTGACCTGTACAAGGGTAGACTTGACCCTTGATCGATCAACTTTTTTATCCACTTTGCTAGCTGAAACCTTCGTTCTTCCATCTTGATCACTTGTCTTCTCGTTTCGTGCATCCGTCCGCTCGTTTCGAGAATCCATTCGTCATACTAAACATTCATCCCCTTAGCTCGTACATCGGTTTACCCATTTAGAACCTACGTTCTGGTTATCATTTCCATGTTTCAGACCATCAGTACCCCATTGAAACCTTGTTAGAGCAGTTATCCGAATTGACCTAGGTGTTCACCTCTAATCGTCACCCATCAAAACCAACTTCTGATCGTCATCCATCCTAAGACGGTCGTCTTTGTTGGCCCAATCAATCCACTTCCATCTCAAGTTGGATTCGATGCCGTTATCGTACATCCCCCCTTTGTTCGATTAATCAACACCTAGCGTTACTAAAGATCACTCTTGAACTGAGTTTCAGATTCTGATCACTATCATCCAATCCAGATCGACTCATCATCTACCAATCAAATTAGTCCACTTCAGTCAAATCGAATCAATCTCATTAAGCCCTAGCCTCAACGGCTAATTGATCATCCAATCAAACCAATTCTGTCGGGCCACATCCTTTTTGGCTAATCAATCATCCAATCAAATCAATCCTTTCGTCACCAAGATCATCCTAATCCGTCATATCATCTTGCATGCCTGTTCAGACCCGGTCACAAACAAGGAAGATGGCCGAACAAGAATCCCAACCAAACATCCCTCAAGATCCTAATAACCCAGGGAATGCCTCACAAGACCCCAATAACAATGCAAACACCCCTCGGGATCCACACAATGGAACATCATCACAATCCAATATCGATGGTCAAAACACATCACCCCCCGGAGATGAAAACATGGTCATCCAACCCGAGGTTACGTTTGAGGAACACTTTAGTAACCCGGTCAATGTGCAAATGACAGATCACTTTCTTGAAAAACATGGCAAAGAAATCTTGGTGCAGTTAATTAACAAGGGTGTCAAATTGCCGTCAGGTATCGACCTATCCAAGTATGGCGGTTCCGCACCTAATATACCCCAAGGTTCACAAAACGTCCCAGGTAGCTCATACGTCCCCAATTTTCCTTTCGTAGAAGGTTGGCATCAACCTGAATTCGGAAATGCCGTTCTGTATCCCGTTAGCAATCCCCCGCATCCCACAATCTCAGTCATAGGGACACCCCAAACCACTGATCCCAATGATCCTTTTGCCTTTGGCATGCCACAAAACGTCCCGCAACCACAACCACTAATGCTACCGGTACCACCCCCTTTGAATCTGCCTCCCGTCAACACTGGGGGCAGCCATTTCACTACATTGCCTCCACCTTCTGGGGCCCTAAACCAACTGTCGCCTTCATATGCATCCCCACAGCTGCCTCAATCTAATCTACCCCCTCCGTATGTTCCCTTCGGTACCCAAAAAACTCCCTTGCAAAATCCCCCTACGTTATCCCAGCCGCCCCAACAACAACAACCGCTATTTTCCTCGCAACAACCACCATATCAGCCGCAAAACAATCCGTCCCGACCTTCCACTCAGACCATATCTCCTTTCCTCCAATGCATCCTACGACTGTGAACTCAAGCACAGTACAACATGTCGTCTCGACCCACACAACATCTCACATCACATCAACAACCACCACAGTATCCCTATTACCAACAATAGTCCCAACAATCACAACAACTCCCCCAGTATCAACGGGTCAATCCACAACATCACATCCAAGCGCCTCAGCAACCCACCTCACATCTTCATCAAACGAATCAATATTATACCTCGTAACAACAACCCACGTATCAACAAAATCCCCCAACATACCAACACGGGATGTCATCACTCCACCATCCAAACCCATACCTCAATGATCCAATGTTCTCTCAGCAGGATCCTCTATCATCCTACCATCCATATCCATCCAACCCGCCACCAGTCAACTCAGATTTGATAGAAATTAAAGCTACTTTGAGAGATCTTCAGCTAGGGACTGGCAAACAATCATTCAAATTCAAGGACATATGCCCATATCCATTTGATCCCTCCATCTCATTGATCCCCTTCCCTAAACATTTTGAAATACCAAAATTCGACAAATACAGGGGGAACAAGGATCCCAAGGCCCACTTACAGGAGTTTTACTCTCAATGTCAAGAAGTTATGTATAACGACAATTATCTCTTGCGCCTGTTTTCGCGGAGTCGAACAGGCATTTCCCTAGACTGGTTCATGACCCTCAAAAGAGGGTCCATAAAATCTTTTG
Organism: Sequoia sempervirens; assembly: GCA_007258455.2. Classification (NCBI taxonomy): domain Eukaryota; kingdom Viridiplantae; phylum Streptophyta; class Pinopsida; order Cupressales; family Cupressaceae; genus Sequoia; species Sequoia sempervirens. The sequence continues at coordinate 217,000,852 of VDFB02000013.1, forward strand.
CGGACCTGTCAGAAAAGTTTGTCTCCTACTTCTCCTTTAATTTGGAGGACACTGACACCTTAGATCTCCTCAAAGAGAAACAACGGGAGGGGGAAACCTTTGCTAGCTATCTTCAAAGGTGGCATACGTTAGCAAGCCGAATGAAAACCCCTCTAAGAGAGAAGGATATGGTCACCCTCTTCGTGGAGAACTCTCATCTGGACATGGCTCATAACTTCAGGTTACATTGTGTCACCACTTTCGCCGAGCTAGTAGAAAAGGGACCTATCCTTGAACGCGCCCTTGTTTCCAAAGGACACATCAAAATATACAGCCAGGATAAAGAAAGGTCATTTAATGACAAGCCACATTTTTGGAACAAGAACAAGAACACAGTAAATGACGGTGTCAAGTGGCTAATACATCACAGAGACAACAACCATCCGTACCTAACGCCATATTGGTGCCACAGGGGGCACCTTTCCCTTCTCAACAGTCAAATCAGAATAACAGGGGGAGCACTAAACGTCAGTATGCTCAATTAGGAGAACCCCTGAGTGTTTTCTTCAATAAATTATTATAGATCAATTATCCAATCACGTACCTTGTCACCAAGCCACTTGACGAATCCAAGCCCAAGTCCGCATGGTTTAGGGAAAATGAATATTGTGAGTTCCATAAAATCAAAGGACACTCTTTGAATAAGTGCCAGGGTTTGAAAAACTATATCCAAGACCTCATTGATCGAGGAGATATCAAGGTTGACGCCAGTCAAACTTCGTCGTCCAATGCTCAGTTGCAGATATATCAAAACGCCTTTCCCAACCATAATCAAGGCCCAAGCACCTCCAACAGTAATGCCCAGGACAACAACACAAATAATGTGAGCTATAGGAATGTACCCCTCAATTACAAGGGTATTATTCATTACATTGAGCAGGTAGAGCCCTGGGTATCCATGATACATGTCAAAGCCAAAGACCCTCAGTGTGCTGTTACTACACAATGAGCCCACATCACTATCCCCGTAGCCCCCGCACCCGCCCAACCAACTCCTATAACCTCCTAGTACAACATCCTTGATCACTTAGGAAAGACCCCTGCTCATATCTCCATTTTGGATTTGCTTAAGTCTTCTCCTGTACATCAAGAAATTATCAATAGAGCCCTACAAGAAACCCATGTACCTAATGACATTGATCCTACATGATTCCAAGCTTTGGTTGGACACCTGGCCTTATCTTATCAACTGCACTTCAGCCAAAATGACATGCCAACTATAGATTTCAATCATAATCGCCCATTGCATATCGAAGTCGTTGTTGCCCGCCATAAAATAAAAAAGGGTCTTGATAGATAATGGCTCTGCCCTCAATTTGTGTACTCTAAAATTCATAAAACAGGTGGGGTATACTCAAGCAAATTTAAGTAATTAGATCATCACGATCAAGGCCTATGATAATGCAAAAAGGAATTTAGAGGGAATTATCAGTCTTCCTATCCAAGTGGGACCTGTGGTTCAATACACTACCTGCCATGTCCTTGATCTGGACTTGCCATATAATCTCCTACTTGGCCGCCCATGGCTCCATGCTATGCAAGCCGTGCCTTCCACATACCATCAGTGCCTAAAATTCCTAGTCAATGGAAAAGAAGTCACCATCTATGTTGAACCCCAACCTTTTGAATATTTCCACGCTTTAGAAGCGTCCTTCCCCCATTTACATTAGTGTCCTGGGGTCAAAATGGGGGCATCTCAGTCATCATCTGCTAATCCACCCTCCATCACGACAACCACTCCATCTTCCACCACTGATTCTACAGTCACAAAAATCCAGATCATTGACAAGGGGTGTGGAGAATACGAAATGCATATTGCCCTTAATATAGCAACCATGCCCCCGTCGCCACACGAGTATGGCCAACCTTCACATGCTACTCCAAAGGAAGACAAGATTGTCACCTTCAGTGGTAAAAACATCCCTACCACCACTTTCAGGTCCCATAGTATCAAGATAGATGCGCCAGAAGAGGATATAAGTCAATGGGTATACTAAGAAGAACCCCAACCAGATCCCCCTCTAAAAGAATATTTTCAAGAAGCATATCCTTGGTCAGCTAAGTTTGCAGAAAAGTGTAACTACCAAGGTAGGGGCCTAGGTAAAGAAGAACAGGGGCGGTTGCAACCTATTGATACATCAAAGCTGCCGAAGAACATAGACATCAGATACGATAAAAAGCAAAAAGGTCCTACAACATCGTCTAATACCTCCAATAGTGTCGCCATGGACAATGGCTCATTGCAAGACATACCTGAGGAGGAATCCATCATACATGCATATGATGACGTCGATCACACCGAGCTATCATCCATGTTCGAATGCCTATCCATTTGCACCATTAGCCTATCCCTTCATCACCTTGAGCTTATTGATTGGGACCTATGTAATAGCACACCTGTCAATATGTCTATGGATACATATGTCAACCTCATGGGATTGGGGGAGGATGAACACTCTAGTCACAAAAATAAGAATAAGAAAAATAAAAAACGGTCATCTAGTAAAAACCTCTCCGAGGCACTTCCTGACCTTGGAAAAGTAAAAATAAAGGACACATCTGATGGTGAAAACCTCGAAGAGGCGCCGGAAGATGGAGATGTTAATCTTCCCCTTGTAGGAACTTAGTTATCTTCCCGATCATCTATTCTAATCGAAGAAACTCAAGAAGTTAATTTGGGTACTACTGAAAATCCTAAGATCACCTATGTCGCTAAGTCACTCTCAAAGCAAGAGTATCCAGTCATCATGTAGTTACTTCAAGAGGGAATCATTAACTTTGCTTGGTCATATTCAAACATGCCGGGCTTAGACCCCGCCTTAGTGGTTCATCATCTAGACGTTCACCCAGATGCCAAACTTGTCAAACAGAAGCTCCGCAAGATGCATCCACAAGTGGCATTATTAGTCAAGAAGGAGTTGGAGAAGTTACTAGATGCAAGTTTTATCAGACCAATTGACTACTCTGAGTGGATCTCCAATATAGTACCACTTGCCAAACCAAATGGAGACATTCGGATTTGCATAGATTTCAGAGATCTTAACAAGGCTTGCCCAAAAGACGACTTCCCTCTGCCTAACATTGACATGTTGGTCGACCTCACAGTAGGACATGACATGCTATCCCTTATGGATGGATTCTTTGGTTATAATCAGATTCGAATTGCACCTGAGGACCAACACAAGACTGCCTTCACAACACCTTGGGGTACTTTCTGTTACAATGTTATGCCCTTTGGTCTCAAAAATGCAGGGGCAACATATCAGAGGGCAATGACGGTCATCTTCCATGACCTCATCCATATCATCATGGAGGATTATGTCGATGACTTGTTAGAGAAATCCAGAACACGAGCAGAACATCCTACCATCCTGAAAAAGATCTTTGAACGGTTAGAGAATTACAAGTTGTGACTAAATCCAAAAAAGTGTGTCTTCGGGGTTACGTCCAGAAAAATGTTGGGTTTTATATTCTCCCGAAGGGGCATTGAAGTTGATCCCGCCAAGGTGAAGGCTATTCTGGACATGCCACCCCCGTATAATCTAAAACAATTAAGAAGCCTCCAAGGGAAGATGCAATCCATCCGTCGGTTCATAGCCCAGCTAGCAGACAAGTGTCAACCATTCACTCATCTCCTGAAGAAAGACTCCACCTTCCGATTGAACCAACAGTGTCAAACAGGTTTCGATAAGATCAAAGAATACTTAGCTTATCCTTCGATCTTGATGCCCCCTATTCCCGGGAAACCCCTCTTGTTGTATATCTCTGCCACTTTAGTTGCGCTGGGGGCATTGTTGGCACAACATGATGAATCATCGAAAGAGAGGGCGATCTACTACATCAGTCGGACGTTGGTCAGCTATGAATTAAACTACTCTCCCATGGAAAAGGCCTTTCTTGCTCTAGTCTTCAACACACAAAATTTTTGACATTACATGCTCAGCCATCTAGTCAAATTAGTTGCTAAAATTGATCCATTGAAGTATTTGTTATCTAGAACCACTCTAACTAGCCGCATGGCCAAGTGGGTCATGCTCCTAAGCAAATTTGACATAGAGTATGTGGATCGAAAAGCCATAAAGGGACAAGTCATAGCTGATCAGTTGGCCAAGGCACCATTAGTCGATGCTTACCCTCTGGACACTGAATTCCCAGACGAAGAAGTCTACACAGTTACAAAAGCACCAACTTGGACGCTATATTTTGATGGCTCGTACACTCATAATGGATCAGGCGCATGGATTTTATTAATTACCCCTCAAGGTGACTACATTCCAAAATAATTCAAGATAGCATTTCCATGTACCAACAACATCACAGAGTACGAGGCCCTCCTCACCGGCCTTCAAATTGAAAAATAGTGGCATATAACTCATTTGAAAGTCTTTGGTGATTCATTATTAGTCATCAAGCAAGTTAATGATGAATTCCTCACAAAGGATGATAAGTTGTTACCCTATAAGTGCATGGTGGATTATTTCAAGAAATATTTCACCTTTATACAATTTGACCAAATTCCTCAGGTACAGAATAAGGCAGCAGATGCAATGGCCACTATCGGTTCCATGATTGACATGCTTAAGGACCAAACGGAATGTGAGTTCCTTGTCGAACAACTTTTAATCCCAGCATATGATTTTCTTGAGACTGATATGGTGTACGATATCGTAGGTCATGCCTCCCCCTAGTACCAGGACATATATACCTCTCTCCATGATAATATCATACCCCCAGAACTTACACGTAATCAACGCAAATCCTTCGTTCATCACTCTTCCCGATACATCATTGTCAGTGATACGCTTTATCGTCACGGGTATGATGGAATCCTCCTTAGGTGTTTGAGTGAGACCGAAGCTTGCACGACACTAACGGAAGTACATGGTGGTGTTTGTGGAGCTCACTCAAATGGTATGGCCCTAGCCAAAAGGATTCTCCGAGCCGAATATTATTGGCCTACACTAGAGCATGATGCTTGTGAATTTGTGAAGAAGTGTCTTCCATGCCAACAACATGCAGATTTGATTCATGTTCCAGCACAAGATCTTCAGCCCCTCCTAGCACCATGGCCCTTCTCTCAATGGGGTTTTGACTTGATTGACAAGATTTACCCACCATCATCCGACGACCATACATTCATAATCATTTCCACTGAATACTTCACTCAGTGGGTGGAAGCCATGTTGCTCTCACAGATCACTGGTATTCAGATCTCAAAGTTCATCCTTTACCATATTCTCTGTAGATATGGTATCCCATCCACCATCCTTTCTGATAATGGAAAACCCTTCAAAAACCAAGCCATGAAACACCTCTGCAACACCTTTCACATCCAACATTGTTGGTCAATGCCTTATTACCCCCAAGGTAATGGTTAGGTAGAAGCAACCAACAAGACCCTCATCCGCATCCTTAAAAAGGTTGTCAATAACACTGATCGATATTGGCACCTCCATATTCATCCTGCCCTTTGGGCATACCGCACCTCCATCCGCACCCCTACAGGGGCCACTCCCTATTCTTTAGTCTATGGTGCCATAGCCATCTTGCCAATTGAAGTTGAGATCCCATCGCTGAGAATTTCCCTAAAAACTTTTATCAGTGAGGAGGATGCTCGTGTTGCATGACTTGCACAACTAGAGTTACTTGATGAAAGGAGAATCAAAGCTTACGATCACCTGCAAGCATATCAAAACCGCCTCAAGTATCACTACAACAAGAAGGTTCACCCTCGACAGTTTTAGGTGGGTGATCTTGTCCTCAAAGAAAATCAGCGTACTCAGCAAGACAGAGACAAGAAGGGAAAATTTGAGGCAAATTGGTTGGGGCCCTTTATCATAGCCGCTAAATATGGATCTGGGGCATATAGGTTGACTACTCTTGAAGAGGAGCCCCTCAAAGAAACCATCAACATCATGCATCTGAAGAATTTCTACGCCTAATTCCGCTTGGTAACCCCACCTATCAAAAAACAAAAAAAACAAAAAAAATAAAAAATAAAAATCCAAAAAAAATAAAAAAAAATAAAATCCAAAAATAGTAAAGAGAAATAAATTCATCCTATGGTGAAAACCACTTTTTGGTGGCGCTTTGGATAAGTATGGATGGGGAAAACTTGGTAACAGGCGTCATCCGTAGAGGGCTTAATCATTATCTACCTAGCATCCTAGTTATTTCATGCTTTCATCCGCACTATCATCCTCACCCATCCCTTCCTTGGCCACTTGGTATATTTTGATTGAGCATTGGACGACCCGTCTAACCTATCCCCCCCATTCTAAGCTTTTTAGTATCCAACTCTGAACTTATGTCGTTCATCTCATCGTCGGTCGGTCCGTGTTGTCACATGGGTTCATCCATCGTGTCGGTCTTCCTTTGGATCTCATCCTGTCATGCCTCCTGTCGAACTATGTTGCCCCTGCGTTGTCACGTAGGCAAGGCTGATCATTTGATCTGCCCCCAGGGTATTCCGACCATCATGTCTTGGTCATCTATCATTCACCTTCATCATCCTCTTTCCGCTTTATCCATTGTCTTTTCATGAACTACGAGGGCTCTGCGCTTTCACGTAGGCAAGGCTAATCTCTGATCGGCCCCCAAGCCCCTAGGTCTGTAGGATATGTCAGTTTGTGTCCTTGTCTTGATCGTTATTCTCAATTAAACTCCCCTTTTATCAAGAGATTTGGTTAATAAACAAAATCTCTGGCGTCAAACTGGGTCATTCTAGCTTAGTATCCATCATCGGTCTCAACAGGATGCATCCTTCCTAGCAGACCTCATTAATCCCATCCATCACCTTGATCCTATGGAAAAGGACATTTTGATATTGATTGTGATCTTTTGATGTTTTGGAATTTATTTATCATTTGAGCTCACTATCAACACTTGTCATGATAGCCTTGATCCATCATATCATGGTGTGTTTTGACTAGTGAACATAAGGGTTTATCTTGGTCTTTTATTTGTTGCTATCTTCTCGGTTGTCCCACGTAGTACCCACCAAGATCCCCGAGGTCTTGTGTTACGTTGGGGCATCCTTGTGTGTTTGTGGTTATCCCAATACCTGGCCCGACCAAGGTCATCATGACATTGGGGTGTTGGGGTAGCCCTTTTTGTTTTCTGTGTTTGTTTCATGCATTGGATGCCAACTCGCCTTGGTCTTATATATCAGGGTATCTGATATCTTATGCTATAGCAAAAATCAGTGCTCCAAAGATGGCGACTCCTATTATGATTGCATTTCATCATCCGTTGCATTGCATGCACCCTATGATTTTGGTTGTGCAAATACTTTATCCCGCCCTCTTCCATTCTTCTCAGGATACTCAAGGTTTTTGACAGATGACAAATTTCACCCATTTTTCACAACCACTACATACCCATCTCCCATTATCATGTCAGTTCTTATTGACACTTATGACCATGTGTTACTTCCTTTCATCATTAATTCACTACAAATTACAAGAGCATTATCGCATATTAGGTTCATTCTATTAACCACACATACATTGCCACCAGCATCACAACGCGTTAGACTCATAATACATCACATCTTGCATATATAAAATACTCATATAGAATCCATCATACACATATACATACATGTCAATAGATCAACTAGGCATCCATACACATAAGTCATCATAGATACAACATGTGCATACATCATATCACCAAGTGAATATCTACACTAATAAAATCATCCATATTCCACAAGTATCATATACCTAATCATCCACATAAGCATGAAGTATCATAAACATGTGCATAAATAAACCAAAGTATCCATCTACATAAGTCAGAAATATCATATACATGTGCGTACATAAACTGAATTATCCATCACAAAAGGAAACATACTGTATAGTGTCAATAAGGACTGTCCCATATCATAATCAAAATAATACAATGTACATCATATGTCCATACATAAAAATCTATCATATATCCATCACATAACCCTCATACATCATCAAATAAGGTACAAAATCCAGAGATGTAGAGCATCTCTGATCTCTGTTGATAAGTAATACACGCTCCACCCTGCATCTGTCAAAAAATTGGTATCCTGTCACCTCTCGAATGAGCTACCCACATCTGATCTCTGTGGTGAATCAGGTACTGATCTCCTACCTGGAGTGGCACCTGGTGAATCACTGTAACCTCTGGTTCGTGTCCCCAACGACTGAGATGGCGCTAGCATTTGTGGTGCTTGTCGAGTATACTGGAACAACCAATGGGCCGGGTCTGGAACTGCATGGTAGTACACGGCCATCCAAAATCATGCCTCTGTCGCATTCTCCTCTCCCTCGGCAACTTGAACCCGAGCGTAATTCCACTCCTGACCATATCTATCCTAATCTCTCGAGATCAGTCTCCTCTCCTGCTCCCAGGCCTCTTGGGATAGTCATAACTGTGCCATCTCTGCCTAAACCCGATCTCTCATCTCCTCGGCAGCCACTGCCCTAGCCACTGCAGCATCCCTCTCTCCCTATAATCCCTGTGTGTTTGTCCCTATCATAGCACTGGCCTGCGCTGACTACCACTGCATCACTGCTGCATCTCGCTCACCCTGCAACACTTGCATCTATATCTCTGCAACATCCCCCTCTCTCTGTGTGGCCTGTGCCTAGGCCTCTACCACATCCCTATCTCTTTGTAGTGCCTACAGTCTCAGCTTGGCAGAATCTCGCTCCCGTCGCAGCCCTGACACTTATGATACCACTGCATCCCTCTCTCTCCGGAGAGACTGAACCCCTGAATCTGCCACCAACCTATCACTCTTAGCTACTTGAGTGCGTGCCTGTGCCAAATCCCTATCTCCCTCTAAGACCTGCACCTGTACCTGTGCCACATCTATCTCTGACCACAACATGCGCATCTCTCTCCACATCTCCTCCTCCCTCTGCTGCATCAGTCCCATGTCCCCGGTTGTCTGCTCTAGACAATCCACTCTATCTTTGAGCTTGGCCCACTCCTAGTGCTTGTTTGCTCTCTCTCTCCATAACCGATGTAGCTATCTTTGCAGATCCTCTATATCCTCGACAGTCCCTTTCCCAGTCTTTGATGGCTCCTGCCCTGTTACCCCTTCAACAGCTTGTCATATCGCCGCCTCTGCCACAAAGCGATCTCGCTCCAATCTCGCGGCATCTCCCTCCTCGTGCTCCCTGGCCACCTCCGCTCTCAACCCCTCAATCTCTGCTCGTAGATCAATTGCCTCATCCCGTGCCTCATCTCTCTCTCTCATCAATCTCTACTCTGCATTTGACGCCAGTGTGGCCAGGGCTGAATAATCTCTCTCACCTTGGGAGAATCGTGTCTGTAGCTCGCTCAGTGCCGCCTCTAACCTGACCCGCTTTGCCTCTATCTGTCGTAACCACTGCTCGCTGAGGCACAATCTCTCTACAGTCTCTCTCAACACCACTGCGGGGTCCTCTCCTCTGGGTGGCACTGTCGACAGTGGTCGGAGGTCATACACATCCGTGTCAATATCCATCTCTCATGGCTCATACCCATCGCTCTTCGCTGACGCCTCCATCACATCCACGTCTATCACCGAGGGGGATCCATCTCTCCTTATCACCCTCTCCTGTGCTCTGCTGGCCTAACCCTCCTCCTGTCTCTGTCGTTGATATCCTTCGGTAGCCATGTCTGCCTCATGTCTCTCCCGCGCTCTTCTAGTCTCAACCTCCTCCCCTCTCTCCTACTATTGACCCTCCGGGGATGCGCATGCCTCCTAGCTCCTCTCTCCCTAGATCTCTGCCCCTTATCCTGCTGTGCTACAGCCCTGCTGGTCTCATCCTCTCCCTCCTCTCCTCCATCCCCTCTAGATCTGTGCCATCATCTCCTCCTCTTGGTTGCCCTATCTGGCTCCTTGGCTGCTGCAACAACCTCCTCTCTCCTCCTAGCTGCTGTAGCTAGCTCCTCGGCTGCTCCCATCGCCTGCTGTCCTCCCCTCGCCTGACCTCCTCTCTGTCGGCCTCGAAGTGTCGGTCCCTCTACCCTCAACCATCTCTCGTCCTTTGACCCGAACCCTAGTGCTCCCTCAATCGACACTAATGGCGTAATCTATGGCGGTGGATGTCGCCTGGACCACTACCGGTATCGATATGTCACCCCTGCATCCCTCGACCCCTCCCCTTATCGGGGTATGGCCTAAACTATAATGTCTCCAACTCCTCCCACACCGCCTCCAGGCTCAACTGAGCCCCCAAGGCCGCTCCCATGACAGTCGTCGAAATCTCACCCGCCCCGCGGGAATATCTTTTCTCACTCCAAACTGTCGTGTCACCCGATCGGGTCTGTGTAACTCCATTATAATCAGAATCTACCCAACAATATAACAGTGCGTGAAGAAGTAACCACTATGTGCCGCCTCATCATCCCTCCAACCCCTGAAGCATCGCAGAATATAGGGATGCCACACTATCATCTCCTCCTGCACATCATCCAACCGTCTCCTCCACACATCCATATCTCTCACATCCCGATACCACAGTATCGCTCCTGCCTCTGTCCCCCAACCCCAGGCCACGACCTCTCTGCCATCCTGCACTCCTAATTTGCACACAATCAGTCTGGTCACCCTGATGTGCTCCCACGCCCAAACCTGTAGTAGTGTGACATGAGCCACACTTAGCGATTTCTGATAACATACCCGATGCATGTCCCGGTACAGCTGTGCCAGCATGCATGTCCCCCACGCGAACTCCCCCTCTCGGCCCTCGATGATATGTTGAATCACCTCGACAAATCTGAGTTGTAGGAACCGACCGCTCCGATCTGGCACTAGGATCCTGCTAATCAGTCCTGCTAAGTATAACGACAGCACCAGTACCCTGCATGACAACATCCTATCCACATCCAACTGACCCTACTAAACCGGTAGATCGTCACTACTGAAAACAACGCGCACGGACTCATCCAGCGCCTCGCCCTTTGACCAACACTCACTAACTGGAAGCCCTGCTATAAGGAGCCTCAAAATCCGCCAAACATCCTCCAAGGTCATCGTCATCTCCTCCGTCGGTAGATGGAATGTCGATGTTTTTAAGTCCCAGTGCTCTATCAACACTGTCAGCATGGCCCTGTGGGCCTTCATCATCTGATAGGACAACATGTGCAATAGTATTGCTTCTGACAGTCTTTGGTGCTCTACGCCTGTCATTCGTGCCACACATCTCACCAAAACCTAGGACCGTCTCTCTCGCGTCCGCAAACTCTCCAGTTTCTGCATCCATCACAAAAATAGCTTGTAAGTTCTTTTTCCTCATGTCATCTTGTTCTACGGTTTTTAACCACCCCCTTTTCCCCCCCGTCCCTCAGGATTTCCCTTGCCTATTCCCCTTTTCTATCAATGTCTTTTTCCCCTCTCTGGTCTTCCCGTCTTTGCTTCAGCCCCTTGGGCGGACCTGCCCCAAGCCCGGGCGAACCCGCCCGAGCTCGCGAGCAGACCCGCCCGAGCTCGCGGGTGGACCTGCCTTGAGCCCGGGTGGGCCCGCCCGAGCCAGCCAGGTGGTGTTGCGCCAAGCTTGGGCAGACCTACCCCGGCCGACAGGGCAGCGCTCCGCCTGGCTTGGGCGGACCCGCCCGGCACGGGCGGACTCAGGTGGACCCAGACCCCCGCCGGGCGGTGGGCATATCAGCCCAGGCCGGCTCGATGCAACCCCCACCCCCGTCCCACCTAACCTGAAACCCACCAAAAGGGAAAAACAACAGCAAAATTTTCTTTTTTCCACTACCCTTTTTTCCTCCCGGGACCCCCCACATAACCCATATCCTTGTTTTGCAAAATTTAGCAAAATTGAATGAAATCATTAAATGGGGTTTCGAACACACTTGACGTGGCACCGCAAAGTCCTTGAAAAACACCTTCTCATCCCCCCCGGTGAATGATCTCCGAATCGTACTCTGGCATCGTGTCTCCTCCTTGTCTGCTCTCTTCGTCTTCCTCCTCTCCTCACTTGACAGCTTTCCAAATGAGGAGAAATAACCCTCCCTCACTTACCTTTTATAGTTTTTTTCCCTCCCTTTTTCACTTTTTAAATGAAAGGAATTTTTTCCTTTTATTTAGCTTTTTTGGGCCTCAACTAATTCCATCCCCCTTTATCTTCCCGGGGCCGCCATTTCCACACTACAGACCTGTTTTCCGCCGTTCACGTGCCAATCTTCTCTATTTCCGTGTTATTTCTATCGACATATACCACTTCATCCTTTCGAGAAGTTGCCCGGGGCACCCTTTTTTCGTCCCCGTCCCCTTCTCGAGGGGGCATACCCTACCATCCTCTCCCAATCTTCCGTCATAAGCCTTCCCTCGCGAGACTGTGACATCCCCTTTAATTCTCCTCTGTTCGGGTAGCTCATAATCTCTCTCATGCTGGGGCATGTCTTTTCCAGTGACTTCTTCTATAGAGTCATCTATGTTTTATTTTTTCTTCGAAACCCTATTATCCTAATAGTGTTTCGAAGAGGGGAAAAATGTAGACATCCAAATTTGACCACTTCCATATGGTCAAAGTCGTCTTCTTAATCATCCCTTTGCTCTTTTAAAATCGTCCTCTTTGCCAGTATTAATTAAATCATTCATTTAATTAATATTATATTTTTTGCATAAGGTTTCTCAAGGTATCTAATTAATTTTCCCCTATTTCCTCTCTAAATTAAATAAATGCATCACTTTATTTAATTTAGTCATATTATCTTTTTGGAATTTTAAATTTACTTTTAAATTCCCTATTTTCTCTTTCATTGTCACATCCTCCAACTTTTGGAAGTTGGCCTCTAATCCCTCTTAGCAATCTAACCCTCTTTCTTAGTCATAATTAATTTATGATTAAGATGTGCACACCCCTAATCATCATTAGGGTCCCATCCTCTATAATTTCCCACTTGTCTCTAATGAGTCCTTAATTAGTTTAATCAAGCACTTGCACAACCTTAATCACCTAATTAGGTCATCTCTAATCCCCATATTGTTTATGGAATGTGTCCTTAGTCAACTTCATTAAAATCTTTCTCTTTTTGAACAAGGCATCTCCATTCCCCATGTGAATTTTTAATTCACATTTAATCCCCCAATGCATTTGAAAGAATTTTAAATTCCTTCTCTCTTCCCCATGAGAATATTTGAGGAATTTTTAATTCCCCACTTGTCCTCTCACCCACATGGGGACAAGTACCTCTTTATGAGGAGATCTTGTCCCAATCCCAAGGTACTATGTACCCTCTGCATGTCATGTACTATCCTTCCACCTCATGTACACATCACCTTTTTTAAGCCACTTCACTTGCTACATGTCAAGATGTGAGGGCTTGTGAGTTCTCAACTCACCTTAGCCCTACATCTTGATCTTGGTGGCTCAATCTTAACCGTCCATTTCCCTAGAGATTTCCAAAATCTCTATAAATACCCCCTCTTTTCTCTCATTTTAGGGGAGATCATACATTGTAGCCAAACTCTTGCAAATTTTTCCTAGAATCCATACTTATCCATTTTCATGCTTGCACTCACTTGCATCCACCTTCATATCATCATCTAGCTTGCATTTCTTGCCATCCAAGGAGCACACACACCAAAGATCGAAGGGCCAACCAAATGATCGATTCGACACAAGGTAAAAGGTTCCATTTGTTGTTTTTATTTTATGTTGAATCCAACTAGGCTAATCTTGAGGTGTAGGTAGTTTTTAGTATTATTTGCATTACTTTGTTTGTTGCTCATTTCCTAGAACTTAGATTCGACCTATCACAACATGAAATTGACATCTTCGCAAATTTGTCTAAGTCTTCACATGTCATTGACCTTCTATTGGTTGTTAGGGATTGGGGATCCTGCATACTCCATATTGCATAGAGCTCAAGCAAGTAGATCGAAAACCAGACCTCCAAACAATGAAGAACAAAGTCCTTTTGTGGTTCGGGATTTGGGGTTTCTCAATACTTGATACCACAGACTTCACAAGTAAAGCATACGATGGAACTCCGAAGTCCGATTGCCAAAATCCTTCAAAATTTCTAAGTCTTTTTCAACTACATTCGATAAGTGATAAGCATGAAGCCTGAACTCCAAAATTTGAAAACTTAGCACAAATTTAGCTAAGTTTTAGACACTTTTTTCTCAACATTCTCCCACTTGACGAAGAACTTACTAACTCCCAATCAACACTTGAAGTCACTGTATCACCCTAGGACTTAAGGCCCATCAAATTTGCAAACCATTTGAACTTCTCTATGCTCACTAGCTTTGTTAGTGCATCAACAACATTCACCAAAGTTTCAACCTTTTCTATGTTAACTTTTCCATCTTCCACCATATCACAAACAAAATGGTACTACACATTAATGTGTTTTGTTCTGGCATGGAAAGTTGGATTTTTTTCCAAACATATGGCACTCTAGCTTTCACAACAAATAGTAATTTGTCCTGAATCAAAACCAACACCTGACCACAGTCTTCTAAGCCAAATGGCTTCTTTACAAGCATGAGTTGCTGCCATGTACGTTGCTTCAGTAGTGGAAAAACTGACTATAACTTGTCGCTTGCTCATCCAACTTATTGCACCACCAAACAATGTGAAAACATATCTATTGGTGGATCTTCTACTGTCAACATCACTCGCCCAATCAAAATCCACATATCCATGAATGCTTACTGAATGCAGAGATCTTGTAGAATAACCATAATAACATAAGGAATACTGTAAAGTACCTTTCAAATATCTAAAACCTCTTTTCATAGCATCCTAATGCGTCTGCCCTGGATTAGCCATAAATCAACTAAGAACTCCCACTACTTGGGAAATGTCTAGCTTAGTACAGACCATTGCATACATTAAACTGCAAACTGCACTTTCATAAGGTACCCTAGCCATGTCCTCCATATCAATAGGAGATTTTAGACAATCTTCTATAGAAAGATTTGTTCCTTGTAACACAAGAACCACTAACTGTTTGCAATTTGTCATATTAAATCTCTCTAGGACAGAGTTCACACATTTTCTCTAAATAAGACAAAGCTTTCTATTTGCTCTATCCCTTTTTATTTCCATTCCCACAATATACCTAGTTGAACCTAGATCCTTCATTTCAAACCGTGCTGACAATTGAGACTTTAATTCAAAAGTCATACCCTTACCATTCCCAATGAACAACATGTCATCCACATAAAGGGCAATAATAAGAAGACGACCATTTTTAGACTTAAAATAAATACAATGGTCAGAATTTGATCTCAAAAATCCCAAAGACAACACATAGGTATCAAAATTTTGGTACCACATTTTAGGAGATTCCTTCAAACCATACAAAGATTTCTTTAACTTACATACCAGGTTCTCTCTACCTTTCTCAATGAAATGCTCTGGCTGGGACATATAAATCTCTTCCTTCAAATCACCATGACAGAAAGTTGTCTTCACGTCCGTCTTCTCGATTTCTAAATCATACGCTATTGCAAATGATAACAAGAATCGAATGGATGTCAACTTTGCTATAGGAGAAAATATTTCCCCCTAAGCAATTCCCTCAACTTGGGAATATCCTTTTGTAACCAACCTTGCTTTATGCTTCTCAACACTACCATCAAGACCTATCTTTTTCTCAAGAACACCCATTTACATCCAACAGGGTTTCGTCCTTCTAGAAAAGGTACCAGATCCCATGTATCATTCTTCTTCAATGATTCCATTTCTTTGTTCATGGCCCCCAACCAGGAATCTGCATTAGACATGTACCCATAGACTCTCTAACAGTCCTAGGCTCAACAATTTTAGTAATCAAAGCAAAGGCACAACTAAAATCTAACATAGAATATCCAAACCTTTTAGGTTGTCGCTTAGCACGCGTAGGGGTATGTGCAAGATCATCATGGAAAAAATAGGCCCTTAAGTGGCAAAAAATTTAGAAAAATCAGAGTTTGAAAATGTGATGTAAAAATTTGAATAAGTTATCTATATTATTTCAAAAATATGTAAGAATAGAATCTCTAGCAAATTGAATGTAGTTTCTAAACTACTAGGTTTATTTTTAAAAAAGAAAAACTATTTAGTGAAAATTTGAAATTTCAATGCAGTAGTACTTAAATTTAAGGGGAAAAATAAGAAGTAGGTGTCTGTTTGACCACCCTAACCATAATAAAATGATAATATTTTAGATATAAGTAGAGGACTCATGTCCTAATGTGATGCATATTTTTTTGTAATTTTTTTCCAAGGAAATAATTAATTATAATTTTTTTATTACAACTTTTAAAAAATATAAAAACTCATATGTCTGACCACCTTAACTTGGTCAAAACTTCATGAAATTCATTTTTTTTAATCCTATAGTATAAGAAATCATAGAATGTGACACATGTTTTGGATTCAAAAAATCTAATACCGTTTGAAAGCTATAGATGTTTTTCAATCAGCCTATCAATTAAGACTTTAGTTGTAATTCAAATATACAATGAATAGTAATTATTTATTAAATTCAAAGTAAAACATAATTTATATTGGTGGAAAGCTGAGAATCTCCTTTAAACACCCTTTTCATTTCATCAATTTTGGGTAAAAAAAAGTCGTCAGCCACATACTCTACACATACCCATCATATCGCCACTTTTTGGCCCATCATGATCCTACACATACCTGTAGACCTCCTCACAAGCTAAGGTTGAGGTTCTTCATCTTGTTCAAAACTTTCAGAGCTACTTGAGCTCTCCTCATTAACAGGTCCACTAGGAGTACATAGTTCATCCTTATTGGGTGTAAGAGGAACTATCTCCTTTTTTTTTTCTTTCATCTCTGGTTGTAGATCAACTATCACTAGTACATAAACAACAATATATGATTAAAAAAACTGCTAAAAAATACATATAAATGACCAAACATGATCACGTGACCATTAGTAGTTTATTTCCAGTCATTTATAATGTGACCAAATTGACGACTAAACCATTTTTAGTCATTTATTGGTTGTTTTGATTGATCGATTTGGAAGTATATTTAGTTGTTGATTTAGTCATAGATTGCTATAATTTGGCCACTTATTTAGTCATTTTTTATTCACTAATATATTTAGTCATTGATTGTTGTTAACTGGTCACTTATTTAGTCATTTTTATTCACAGATTTTTGTCCATTGGTAGTGTATTTAGTCATTAATTTTAATCATCATTTGATCAATTTGGTAGTATATTTAGTCATTTTTATTCATTGATTTCACTGGTCATATATTTAGTCATATTTATTCACTGTTCACTGATTTATGTCAATTGGTAGTATATTTAGTCAATTTAATTATTAATTGACATCAAATAGTAGTATATTTAGTCATTTTAATTGATTGTTATTTGATGATTTAAATATAAAACACAAAAATACACATCAATCATCAATTGCACACAATAAGACAACCATTAGGAAGGCAAAATCACTAAACTTTATTTAAAGAAAGGTGTTCTTATAGCTTTCACAAGTCTGAAATATTTATCTTTCTTGAAAAATTCTTATAGAAATAGAGTATTACAATTTTTATTTTCAGTCACAAGACTAAAAATCTAAGTTACAATGCACATAAATGACAAGAAAAAAACTTCTCCAAAAAACTTCTACAATGACGAAAACACATGCTTGGAGCCCTTCAACGCGAGCACATGCCCCTTTCATCTCTTAAAACTTCTACAACGTGGGCAATCTTCCTGGAGCAAGTTATAATGTGTAGAATCCAAGAAGGAGAGTGTTGATCATGTCCCATAAATGAAGCTCTCTCCTTCAATGCAGTCAAAAATAACCTTAGAATCTTTCCTCCTTTATATGCAACATGCCATCTAATATGAGCAACAAGGTGTCGCCTTTTCCACCATGAATGAAGTTGTGCCTCAATACAACCAAAAAAATTACTATGTCTCAATTTAGAAAGAATAAAAGTGCATTGCATATTGCAAGTTTACAAAAGTAAGTCCAAACACAACAAAAAAATAAATCAATTAAAAAATTGTAGGAGACAAATCTCATCCAAAAACATGGGAGAGCTATGCAAAATTGGAGAAAATGGCCTAGAAAATGAAGGCAATAGGGTATTTCTAGATTCAATACTTTTACTTAATGCTATGGAATAGAATAAAAATGAATCATTTATTTGCCACCATAGTGAAAAATTACCAATTACATTTGGTTTGTTAAACATGGCCCCTAGTACAACTATTAGAGTTGTTAAGAACCTTCGAGTATGTTCTGATTTTCACACTGCATCTAAATTCATCTCCAAGATTGTTGCAAGAGAAATTGTTCCAAGAGATGTGAACCATTTCCATCATTTTAAACAGGGACAATGTTCTTGTGGAGAGTATTGGTGATGCTAAATGAAATAATCTAAAAAATAGGCTTGCACTATAATAATGTGCACTACATCAAATATCCAGTAATAACAAAGGGACATCCATCAAAGCATAATAGTAGGGATATTTTTGTCATATGTTGTAGTTACAAGTGCCTTGCTAGACATACATGAAAATGTGGAAGCATAGACAAGGCAAGTGAACTGTTTCAAAAAATGCCTCAAAGAAATGTGATATCATGGAACAAATCAGTTTTTGTATGTGCCTTTTTTTATTCCATTGAATAACAAAGAAGCAACTTTTTACTTTGAAAAAAAACTAACCCATTGTGAGGTACAAATAAATGGAGGGCAAGACTACAATAGTGCTAGACTGTACGAGTACTCTAGAAAGAGACATCGATTGGCAATGAAGTACTCCCCCCAATTGAGGACCATGACATCCCTGAACACACAATGCACTAATGCATTGTCAAAATCTATGTATGCACTCTATTACAACTAAGCTCTAAGTTTCCATATGTAAGTTATATGTTCTCCCTTATTTCCATAATCTATGTATACTAGCTAATTATACTTCACTACTATTCTAACCAACTTCTATCATTTAATAGGTAATGGTTACCCTTATTTACATAATAAAACAACCATTACTTGAATAGTACTTACTTGCATGTGGTTTCATAACACTCACCTCAAGTTTATCATGACTACTACTATGAATATCATGTGCATGCTCGTCGAGTTCATCATCATAATCACTATCAACATTGACATGAATTTGTACAACTTTGCAGAGAAATCTATTGACATGGCCTTTTTCTTTCATTCTGCTTACATATAATTGCTCTGCATGTGGTTTAATCATCATGCAAAAATTAATATAAGTCAAGTAAAGAATGCAAAATCTATAATTTTTTTTCCAAAAGAACATTTTAAACATGAAGAATGACAAAACATTGGGACAGATTAAATTACAACTTAAAGAATGCAAAAGCTATAATTTTTTGTCCAAGAGAACATTTTAAGCATGAAGAATGACAAAGCATTGGGACAAATAACTGACAACTATTATATTACCTCAACTTCAGCATAACTATGATGGCTGTGCTGAGCATCCTTGTCTAATTCATCATGATCATCACAACTATTATTTTCACCAACTGCATTTGTTGAATCACAAATGCGTTGGCTTCTATGAGATGGCGTCACAATATCTTTTCTTTCCTTTTGTTTTTCCTCCACATTTTCTTTGCACTCTTTTTCTTGCCTATAAAACAAAAAATAATATCATATTATGTCTTATATACATAAAGATCTTGCCTATAAAATTTTATTAAACACTATTAAACAAATAATATACTACTTAGTGGATTTACAAATTGCCTGTTTATCAAACCAAGACACAATCTAAATATTTATTATTCTTGGCCACTTTTTCACTACGAAAGTGCTCATAATCTATATTGAAATTTAAGCATTATGATCTTTATAATCTAATTTACGCCTTACAGTACTTTTCCTCATTTCCTGAAATCTAAATAAACAATAATCTATAAATCAAGAACTTGAATCAGTAAAACTTTATTGAGCTCATAAGTTGATAACTGTTGACTTTCCAATTCACTAATAACTGCAAATGGAAACTTAAAATAGAATTCAATTTACAGATTAAAAAGAATTTGCAGTAAAAAACCAAGAAGATGTTTACAATTACAGGTATCATAAATTTTTTCCTTAGGGATATACTCACAAGAAAAGAACTCATAAAAATATAACACATGCAGGATGAAGGAAAAATATACTCTAGTAAGGTTATGTTTGATTTGTCTCCAGTTATCCTGGGAGTTGAACCAGGCAAATATATATCTAATATTAACATATATGATGATTTTTTGACACCAATAAATCATTCCTAATTGTAAACCACATATCTCCTTGTTAGTTTGATTTACTTATTCTCCCTAGGTTACTGTGATTTACTTAAGGAATTTAATCCTTCCTTGAAGGAACCAATAAATTAACCACACAAAGACAACAAATGTGTTTTGATAAACCAGATGTACCCTTGATATATTGATTTAAATAACAAGGAAAGATCAAAATGGATACAACAAGATAACATTCATTAATTCACTTCAACAAACAATTGAAGCCAGAATTCGGTCACCAATTATAACTTCATTCTATTGGTCTTGAAAAATATTTTACAATACGCTTCAAAATTTTGTCCTGACTAACATGTCAAAAAGTGTCTTTTCAGTTACCCACGTTTAACATAAATCAAAAAGTCTTAATTACCATTGTTTACATAGGATTACATAAAAGCAATGAAAGATGAGAAATGATCAGATGTTGAAGTCTAGAGCACTCACAAGATAAGGAAGTCCATTACTCATTTAAGGTACCCGTGATCATTTAGATCTGGCAAAGTCCTCTCTCCATGATAGTATCTGCAAAGCTTGGTACTTCACTGCAAGGCCTATTCTTCTGGGGGAGCTAGATATGTTAGCTCCCATTGGTACATTGTGCAATCACAAGGAAATTTGTACTCCTAGATTTCTTGTGTGTTGGGAAAGTGACTCTTCCATCTACTGTCTAATAACCCTTTTCCATCCGTGATGAATTTTGAGTATCCAACATCTAGTGCAATTATTCCATCCAAGGTTAAATTGAGGCAGTGAAGATTTATCTCACCATCCTTCTATAAATTAGTAAGGCAATTGGGAACAATTTTTCTAAACTCATCTATCCAATCCTTGGAGCCTTTCAGTTGATCATCATCCCTTAGTATCTTAGGCACAGACCACTGCTTTAGTGTGTGAAATAAATCTATTCTTGCCTTGATCTTTTGGTCTTCTGTAGATATGTATTGAAATTCATCTATGACCATTTAGACCATTTCCTCAATAGGCTTTAAATTTGTGGGGGCCTCAACACCCCTTTGTAAAATTCAACATAAAGTTATTAAGGTGTGATGTACATGTTGCCATTTCTTGAATAAGGGGTCCAATATAGGTACATGGGCCTTTATTTGATCAACTACTTGTGACAAGGAGACATAACATTCATACAAATTTTCCAATTTGTCCACAATTAGTTTAACCCTATGCTCCAAGCTCTTTTCCAATATCTTGAGGGTTTGTCTCTTTACTCCTTCCTTTATTTCTTCATTAGTCTTTTTCAACTTCTCAATTTCTTGTTTTAGCACATTTACTTGTTCAACGGTGATTGCACCTGTATCAATCTGGATGGTAGGGGGCTGGTATATTGTTAATTTTGTGCTTTGGGAAGGACTTTCTCCCTTCAACCGCTGTTTCAATTTCACATTTTATATGAATAACCTATTCACTTCATCATTCAGATCAATCTATGCTTTCTCACATTCTACCAATCTAAGCTCCATACCTTTAACTGTAGCCCTAGTAAACATCACTGAGTGCATTGTCATAGTATTTTCCTCCAATGTTGATGTGTCTTGAAGTGTCTTTACCATGGCAGTCCCTCTCATTTCTTGTACAACATCAAGCAATCTTGGTTTTTCTATTCTTTTTTGCTTTGTCCAAAAGGCTAGGGTTTCAATTCTTGGATTGTAACCTGTGCCACTCATTCCCTCATTTGAATTGAATTCAAAAACCAATATGGGATCTTCTTGGATTCTTACTTGATCCAGTAAGAATATCTTTTTTTAACTCCATCCCAGGAATAATTAGTATATTGCTTTCTAAGACCAATTTTCTTGCTTCTTGGGGGCTAACAATAATTTCATTAATCCTGAATTCTTCAAAAGTTTGGGAAACAATCAGGTCATGTTATGACTCCTCAATGCCCATCTTATTAATTTGGAGTCTCTCCTCAAATTCTTTCATTTTCATCTTAATCCAAAAACCCTTAAACTCAAGAGTTTGAATTAAGTCATCATCTTTAATAAATCTAAGGGAAATGCTTGTTAAGGGGCATAGCAGGGTTAAACTAGCTTCAAATGTGTCTAAGGTGGTGACCTAGGAAAGACCATTGGAGGGATGGTGGAAAATTAATTTTGATGGGGCATCAAAAGGGAACCCTGGTCCATCAGGGGCAGGATTCATCATTTGAGATTGGAAAGGAGATGTTTTAGCCTTGGGAGTGAAGAAGCTAGAAGATGGGACAAATAATGTAGCATAAGCCATAGCAACTTTAATGGAAATTAAACTTGGAAAAAGTCTAGGAGCCTAAAAAATACATTTAGAGGGGGACTCATTAATAATTGTCCAAGCAATGATGAAGGGATCTATAAATGCGTGGCACCTCCAAAATGTAATTGAGAAAACAAGAGAATAATTAGCATCATGTGAAAAAATTTTAGTTAGTCACATAAGAAGATTAGGGAATGTTGAATTTGATGTCCTTTTTAAATGGGCCTTAACATTTAGGGAAGTTGGCGAATTAAAACTGGAAGATTTAAGGAATGTGGAGTTGGTAGAATGAGAAAATGAAGTGGAGAGTACAATGCATTTAATAGACATGAAAGGTTTCAAATTGAAGTAGATTTGAAAAGATGGGAGAATTGTTAGAAAGAGTGGCAGTGGCATCTAAGTACGAGAAACATTAAACTCGAAGTGAGGCAATCAAGAAGATTAAAATCCTCAGGCATCAGTCTCGATGCATTAAGTTGTGTTTGGTGTGGGAAAGAAAAAGATGAGAAGAAGACATTGTGATGACAAGAGTGGTGAAACAGGGCATCAATGGAGGAGAATTTCACCTTCCTCTCAAAGTTCCAACTCAGTTTGTTAAATATGGGAATGTGTCTAAGAAGCAGTTAATGGGAATGTTTCTCTTTAATGATGAAAGATTGGTGTAGTGTGTGAGGATGATTCTGGGAAGGGATTTTGGGATTCTCAGACATAGATATAGGATGAACATGGATGTATACTCTCTGATTGAAACATGGGGCCTAGACCTTGGAGAAACAGTGGAAATTTTTAAATAAGTGATGGAGATGTTGGTGCATGAAGACTTCATAGTTGGGTTGGAGACAATTTTAGAGTGGGTGGTACCAGGTGTGGGGTTAGATATCAGTGAAGGAATAGAGATTGAAGATTTCGAGGATTCTGTGGGTTGCATGCCTTTTATTTGTTGGCCAGAGGGAAATTTCAAAGCACGCTGCAGGGAAGAAGTGAGGCTCGGCTGGAAGGCATTAACACTTTTTATTAAGCTGATGAAGGTTGAAGTAATAATTGCTGAGGTGAAGGCGGAAGCAGAGCTGTTGGAGGAAGCGGAGAAAATCCAGCAAAAACAGAAGGTGAAAGCTAAGGGAAAGGTCAAGGAGGAACCAGGCAGTGCAAAATGAAGAAAGCGACAATTTCTATTTTTCGTTCAATTTTAGCTTCTAGTTTGTTTAAGTTAGAATTAGAGGGTGACTGAACTGTACACAGTGGAGATGGGTGTTCACTATTTAGGTTTTAGAAGTTGTTTAAAGTTTAAAGTGCTTTTTGAAGGTTAGCCCAAACTATGAAATATGTTAAGAGTACAGAGGTAGAGAAATGATTTATGTTTCAGCATGTTAATGTGCCTTAGGGAAGAATCTTTATGGTTACAGATGGTTTTTGGTTTGAATTAGTTAAACTGAAACTTATGATGTAATTTTTTTTTAAGCAATACAAACAAACTCTTATTACTGACAAAAAAAAATATCTAAGGGCAACAATCACCCTTTCATCATCATGCACTTCTTGATCATTATGCCCATGTACATCCACTCTTTCTTCTGGTTTGTGAGCATTAGTTGCAAGATTAGGCAGTGGCTGATCAACTTCATCATCTTTAAAATTCAAAAGTACATCGGCTACCTCTTCAGTATCCCCTACTCCTTCACTTATTTCATATGCCACTAAGGGGGCCACTCCATGTGTCTTTTTCCTTCTAGGACTTGGTTGTTTAGGGGATGCTTCTAATTTTATTGTGGCAATGTTTGGTAGGGGCTCTGTGATTACAATACCACTTGGTTTGATGGGAAACTTGGAGGGTTTTGATGGTTGTAGGGATGTATTCATTGTTATAATGAGTATGGTGTTGATTGCATGGTAATTAGTTCTCATGCCTTGGATTGATATGGTTTCATTCATATGTTATAAGATGGCTATACATAGGAAAGTGTTGGCACTCTCTAGTTGCATTATCTATTTTTCTACTTGTGTGGCATTAAAAGTAATCTTGTGATCTGTGTTGGGAAAATGTGTCTCAACCTTGCAATTATATAAAGGTTATTGTTGATAGGATATATATATTAATGTTGCATGGTTTGGATATACATATACATATATATTTCCTAGTTACATTGATAGGTGTAATATACAATGGCAGAAGGGGGGAGAGTGGGATGCGTGTAAACATTTTTTTAGCTTTTTCAAGAAACTACTAAAATGGCCAACATACATTAGATAAATGATATAATATAAATCTAGACCATTAATTATTAGGTTTTTACTAAAATGGCCAGCATACATTAGATAAATGATACAATATAAATCTAGACCATTAATTATTAGGTTTTAGATCTAATGGTGGATATTTTGTTGGCTTGTTTGGCCCTAGAATGTAACTCTCTTTTATGAGGGCGTTGTAGTATGACTACGTAGAGAGAGACAATGATGTATTTTGAGAGTCTGATAACAGTCATGTTGTCTCTCGATCTCTGAGTGGTGATACTCCTGTGAGAAGCTTGCTATGCAAGCATATTGTAATCTTTGTGATTTATTGAATAATATACTAGGTGACTTTTAGAGTGTGGTGTTTTTCTCCCAAAAGGGTTTTCCCCACATATATCACTGTATCATGGTATGCATGATATTTATGTTTATTTCTGTTTAAGTTTTTGTAACTGTTGAAGATATGTAAAAAGTTTTGGATTATTCTCCTCCCAAGATTAGTGTAGGAAGTTTTTCCGCTACCTTAGCTTCCTTACAAGTGGTATCAGAACTTGATCACCTTTGGTTTTAGTTGTGGGTTGTTGGGTTTTTTGGACTAATCTAGGTTTGAGTGGGAGCTTGTGTAGAAGATACTTTGTGATCTTGTTGCAATAAATTTTAGATGGAAAGTTTCATTAGGGAGAATAGAGGTGGAGAATTTTTTTGGAAATAATTTTGAAATGTGGAAGCGGAAGATGGAGGATAGTTGATAGATCGAGATCTGTGAATTGATGTTGATGAGAATGTAAATCAAGGCCTGTAGATCCTACTCAGGTTGCTCAATATGATGTTATGGATCGTAAAGCCAAGGGTCTAATTAGATTGTGTTTGGCAGACTCTGTTTTAATTAATTTCCATGAGGATGTACCACTGTACAAAAAATATGGAAGAAGCTTGGCGAGATATTTTAGGCCAAATCTTTAGTGAACAAAATTTTCTTGAGGAATAAGTTGTATTCCTTGAGAATGGAAGAGGGTGGAAAAATCATAGACCACCTAGGAGCATTCAATATGTTGGTGGCTCAATTGGCATCTTTTGGTGTCAAAATGGATGAGGAGGAAAAAGTCAGATCTTGCTTTGTTCTTTGCCTGATTCATGGGATTCTCTTGTTATGGCTATTCAGAGTACTTCTGTTATTTTGAAGACTGAAGATGTGGTGGGTTATTTTATTTCTAAAGAGATGAGGAGGAAGGTATCCATCAATGTCAAGGAGGCCCTAAATGTTCGTGGAAGACCTAAGAACAGAGGCAAGAAGAATGAGAAGTGTGACAAATCCAAGTCTAGGGGGAGATCTAAATCTCTTGGATTTAGTCCAAAGTTATTTGTTGGAATTGTGGTAAGCCTGGACATGTTCATAAAGAATGCAAAGAAGAAAATAAGAAGAAAAATAAGAAATTTGATTCTGATTTTGAGTTCGAGAAGGAAGATGGCGACACATTCATTGCAGCTTTGGCAACTTGTGTAGGTAATGATGCATGGTTAATTGACCCAGGTGCATCTTTCCATATGACCTTTAATAAAGATTGTTTTCCTAAATATGGAGAATTTGATGGAGGTAAGGTGTACTTGGGTTATGATTCTCACTTAGACATTGTTGGCCATGGTAAAGTTAAAATAAAGTTTCTTGATGGTAGAATAAAAAAGATTAATGGTGTGTTGCATATCCCTAAATTAGCACAATTTTTTTTATCTATGAGCAAACTAATAGATGCGAGTGTGCAGGTAATATTTTTTGATACAGGATGCAAGATGGTTAGAGGTGCTATGGTGATTGCTAGAGGTGTTAGATATGGCACATTGTATAAGCTTGATGCATGCATTGTTGAGTGCAATAGTACTTCTGTGAAAAACAAGTCTGTGGAAGAAGTGAGGGTTTCACCTTCAATAGATGGTGATGGCTTTTGGGTACCCAAGGGTGCTCTTTCTTCTAAAAAAAAGTTACCTACAGAGAAAACTATGTTATGGCACTAGAGACTTGGCCACATTGGAGACAAGGGTCTAAGGACCTTAAAAAATAAAAAAACTTGTTGAAGGTTTCTCTGATTGTAATCTTGAATTCAATTTTTGTGAGCATTGCATTTATGGAAAACAAAGCAATGTTCAGTTTTACTTGAGTTCTCATAAATCTTGTGGTGTGTTGGATCTTATTCATTATGATGTGTTTGGTCTTGTAGATGCTTCTTCAATTGGTAAATCCACATATTATGTTTCATTTATTGATGATTATAGTAGGGCATGGGTATATTTCCTAAAGAGTAAATCTAAAGTTTTCAGTTGATTTAAAGAATTTAAAGCAATGTTTGAGCTACAGATTGGAAAGCAAATAAAATGTTTAAGGACTAATAATGGCGATGAATTTTTCTCTAATGATTTTTATAGATAATGTAAATATTGTGGTATTCATAGACAAAAGACAACTCTATATTCTTCACAACGGAATGGAGTTGCAGAAAGAATGAATATGACACTAATAGAGAAGGCTAGGAGCATGCTAAGTGGTGCTAACCTAGAACAAAGGTTTTGGATTGAAGCTATTGCCACTACCTGTTATCTGATTAACAAGTCTCCTACATCAGATCTTGTTGATAAGACGCCTATAGAGGCATGGTCGGGTTGCAAGCCTTCATTAAGACATATTAGAGTTTTTGATTGTGAGGCATATGCACATGTGCCAAAGGAGAAGCAAACAAAGTTGTAGAACAAGGTTGTGAAATGTATCTTCATCGGATATAGTTATGGTGTGAAAGGATATAAGCTTTGGGAACTTTTTGCACAAAAGGTACCTGGTAATACATAGTAGAAGTGTTATTTTTAGAGAAACTAAGCCTTTTTTGTTACATTGTAGCCAAAACAAAGTAAATAGGAAGATGTGATTCAATTTACTTCTACACCTAAGAAAGTTGAATCAAGACCCAAGGATAGACAAGAAGTTGAGGAGAGCTCATCTAGCTCTAAATCTTCAGAAGAGGAGGAAGAACCTCCAACTCAACTTGTTCATAACTGTACAAGGAATAGACAACCACCTGAAAGGTATACACCTGATAATTGGAGATGTTTTTTTTCTTTGAATATTAACATGGATGAACCCAAATCTATAGAAGAGGCATTAGGTATGAATGATGCAGAATCCTGGAAGATTGCTATGGATGAAGAAATGAAATATTTGAAAAAGAATGATACATGGGATCTTGTACCATTGCATGAAGGACAAAAAATTGTTGGTTGCAAAGGGGTGTTCAAAAAAGAGATTGGTTCAGATGGAGGTATTGATAAACTTACAAAGCAAGGTTGGTTGTGAAGGGTTACTCTCAAGTTGAGGGTGTTGATTATGGTGAGATATTCTCTCATGTTGCAAAAATTACATCCATTAGATTTTTGTTTTCTATTGCTACTACTTATGATTTAGAGGTTGAGAAAATGGATGTGAAAACTGCTTTCCTTCATGGTGACTTGGAGGAGGATATTTATATGAGACAGCTAGAGCACTATGTGGTCAAAGGTAAAAAAATTAGTTTGCAAATTGAAGAAATCTTTGTATAGCTTAAAACAGAGTCCTAGGATGTGGTACTAGAAATTTGATACATATGTGTTGAGTTTGGGATTTGAGCATTCTAAATCAGATCATTGTGTTTATTATAAAACTGATGGTGATCATTTCCTATTTATTGCATTGTATATTGATGATATGTTATTTATTGGAAAAGGGAAAGGTATGATTTCATAATTGAAATCTCAACTTGCTGCTAAATTTGAAATGAAAGACCTTGATGTAGCTAGGCACATTCTTGGGATGGAAATTAAAAGAGATAGAGTAAACAAAAAGCTATGGCTTGGCCAAAGTAAATATATCAATTAAATTTTATAGAGATTTAACATGCAAGATTGTAGATCATTATGTGTCCCCCTTTCTGTTGGAACAAAGTTATCTATTTTAGATTTTTTGACATCTCCATCGGAGATGGAAGACATGAGTAGAGTGTCTTACCAAAGTGTAGTTAGAAGTTTGATGTATGCTATAGTTTGCACTAGACCAGACATTTCTCAAGCAGTGGGAGTCCTTTCCATATATACGTCTAATCCTAGTAGAGTTCATTGATATGCAGTTAAAAGAGTCTTCATATATTTGTGTGGTACCTTAGATTATTCCTTATTTTATCATAGTAATATGACTAAAGATGAGATTTCCCTTGATATTCATGGTTATGTGGATTCAGATTGGGTAGGTGATATTGATAGTAGACGATCCACCAATGCCTATGTGTTTAATTTATTTGGTGGTGCAATCAGTTGGATGAGTAAGTGACAGACTATGGTTACTTTTTCCACTACTAAAGTAAAGTATATGGTAGCTACTCATGCTTGTAAAGAAGCCATTTGTGTTAAGAGAGTGTGCTTAGATATTGGAATAAAACAAGGTGCAGTGACAATTTATTGTGACAGTGAGAGTGTGACATGTCTAGCCAAGAACCCAACATTTCATGCCAAGACCAAGCACATTGATGTACAATATCATATCTCGAGGATGGCAGGGTGAAGTTGGTTAAGGTAGAGACTTTGATGAAAGTTGTTGATTCTTTAACTAAGCCTGTGAGCACTGAGAAGTTCAGATGTTGTTCAGAGATTATGGGCCTTTCGGCCCATAGCAATTAAGAGACAATGTTTACTCCCTCTCGTTACTCTTGCAAGGTGTTCGACAAGTGGGAGATTTGTTGGGAAAATGTGTCTCAACCTTGCAATTATATAAAGGTTATTGTTGATAGGATATATATATATATATATATATATATATATATATATATATATATATATATATATATATAATATACAATGGCATAAGGGGGGAGAGTGGGATGCGTGTAAACAATTTTTTTGTTCTTTTTCAAGAAACTACTAAAATGTCCGACATACATTAGATAAATTATACAATGTAAATATAGACCGTTAATTATTAGGTTTTAGATCTAATGGTGGATATTTTGTTGGCCTGTTTTTCCCTAGAATGTAAGTCTATTTTATGAGGGCATTTTATTATGACTGCAATAGAGAGAGACAATGATATATTCTGAGAGTCTGATAGCAATCTTGTTGTCTCTTGATCTCTAAGTGGTGATACTCCTGTGAGAAGCTTGCTCTGCAAGTATATTGTAATCTTTGTGATTTACTGAATAATATATTGGGAAGCTTTTGGAGTGTGAGGTTTTTCTCCCGAAAGGGTTTTCCCCATGTAAATCACTGTATCATAGTATGCATGATATTTATGTTTATTTCTATTTAAGTTTCTATAACAGTTAAAGATCTGTAAAAGTTTTGCATTATTCTCCTCTCAAGATTAGTGTAGGAATTTGTTCTGCTATCTTAGCTTCCTTACAATATGTACAAGATTCTTGGTCGATGATATATTATTTTCCCTTCCACAATATTTTTTAGGAAGCCTCTACATTTTTTATCTAATGTCAAATTGATTCTCACATGTGCAGGTTATTTTTTTGTTGAGAGTGAAATATTGCACATATATTATTAATGCTTAATTTAACATTGATTTTGTTTGTGTCCATGTTCTCTCCAAGCATATTACTTAATAATGTCTACTTTCATTTGAATGGCAACTTCTTTGGTTCTGCCTCAATGACCTAATCATGTGTTGTCACATTCCATGGCTTCCTTTTTTAGACTTTATATTCTAGTAAGTTCTATCAGATCAGAGATAGTCATCCCTTTACAAGGCTCAAGTTTCATAGAGTGTTCTTCATGGGTGATCGAGCACAATATTGGTTTACAATTTTTGGCCAAACTGGACACTGAAATAATTTTTTCTAACTAAATCTTCACTTTCAGGAACCTATAGCGGCTAAACTGTGAGGAATTTGAAGATGATGCAAACTAGTGATTTGTGACATTTTGTCTGTAGATTCTAAATATATTTTTTGCAAAATCTTTGGAATCAGATTGCACTTCTTTTTCCATCTCCTTTGAAAACTAGTATTTTTCAGTAAACTACATTTTTAAGGAGTGACACTCACCATATACAACATAAATTTTTTGCCATGAAGGATAAAATTCTATTTTTTTCAAATTTAGATTTGTAACTACAATATCTAGTAATTCCAATTGGTTTCATAGTGTTTTACTGAATATGTATGTATCGAAATTCTTTTTTTTTGGTTGGATCAAGAACTTCAATATCTAGTGCACTCATATTTCTCAATTTCTTTTATAATCTTCTATTTTTTCACACGTGTAGAACAGAGAGCTTGATTTTCGGTGAAAAACCTATGTTTTATAAAACTAAAAAAAAAAATACATAATAAAACCAAAACATATTAAAATTATATTAATTGGATAAATTGTTCTGAGTTGTTCCAAGGACTACCATTATCCAGTTGGGTTTGTGAAGTCTCCTTCATTTTCATCCTCAACCCAAGCTTCAAAGGGAAAAATTCTGGAGTATTTTGTGCAGAGGGTGAGAAGGTGGGAAAAGGGGGGTTCAGGCGAACTAGGGGGGGTTTGAGCAAACCCCCAGGGGTTTTTTCGAACCAAGGTTCGCTCAAACCCAGGTTCGAGCGAACCCCCTTTCAAAAAAGGTTTTCTTTGTTTTTTTTTGTGGGAATGGTGGGACCTTGCATTTAATGGGTTCGCTTGAATCAGGGTTCTAGCGAACCCTCTTTTGGTTCGCTCGAACCAAAAAGTTCATTCGGACCCCAAAAACCATTTTTTTTTGCATGGGGTCATTTTTTGCAACTTTTCCTTCCTCACTTGAATTGTAAACCACTTTTGTGGGTTTAGCCTCATTTAGTGCCTACAAGTGGAGGATGCTTTGTTCTTAATAGTGGGTTGAGATTGGTTTGCAATAATTATTCTACCCTCCTAAATGAAGTGTATTCTCTCTTTTCCTTGAACCTCATGGATGCTTTGAGGTGCTTAGAGATGGTAAAGTTTATTACATTTACTTATATATCCTCCCAGATATTTGTTTGTTTCCTGAACTTGTTGGTATTTTGGACAATTACAACTTCGACTTGGGTTCTCCAGTGGTGGGAGGCCTATTTGATCATGCCACTCTTCTGTCAAGTCTGGTTCACTCCTCTTTGTTAGTTTCAATGGCACAATGTTTAGTTGGTGATAACCATTTAGGGTTCTCTCTTTGTCTCAGTGATTTTAGACCGATTATTGACAACTACATGTGTTGTACTATTTAGAATTTGTTTAGTGCAGTTTATTTATTGTATAAGCATGTAATTGTGGATCCTCATACTATTCCTTTCTTCCCTCCTCTTGCTGATATTGCTTCTTTCTTAGAAATTTGTATTGATTGAGGGGGGATCTCTTGTAATTCTATTGGAAATCATTTTGTAGCCTTGATTTCCTCTTAAGATATGTACTTTTGGTCTTTTACATCAATATAATTGCATTGGCTTGGCCACTTATATTTTAAAAAACAATAATCTATAAGAAATCTAAAATAAATAATTAACATAATAAATTGAATAATACCACATGATTCAAACACAACAACATCATAATTTATAATAATCCCAATACCTTTTGATATCAATTGTTTTCAATATTTATCTAAATCAAAACGCTTGGAAAATAACTCTCACCCTAAGAAGATTACAATGGTATTAGCTCTCACTATGAAACACTCTAGAGGACTTGTGTAACAAGACAACATATTCCTTATTGCACAAAAAGGTGTTCATACTTACACAAAGCCTTAGCCAAGACAATCTTAGGTGTACTTTTGTACCCCAACTTGGACACTCTCATGTTCCCCTTCTCCAATGTCCATAGCCCATCAAACCATTTTTCTCCCTTGAGTGATCTTGATGCTCATTTCAAAGTCTCACCTAATTTATTTATATACACCTTAAGTGGCGAATTCTAAGCCATCACATCCTTTCACAATGGTTTTATCTAATAATTATATAATAAACATTTATTCTTCTCTTAAACAAGAATTTTCATAAATATGATTCATTAATATTTATTTAATTCTTTCATAACTTTATTTTCACTTTGAAGAATAAGTTCTGAATAACATATTA
The DNA here is from genome assembly GCA_007258455.2 of Sequoia sempervirens. NCBI lineage: Eukaryota > Viridiplantae > Streptophyta > Pinopsida > Cupressales > Cupressaceae > Sequoia > Sequoia sempervirens. Next base: position 217,033,700 of record VDFB02000013.1, read on the forward strand.
TTTTAATTTCTACATTATATTAGAAGTTTAAATTACTTCCAAATGCCCCTAAATATTTAAAAAAAACAAAGAATAGTGCAATTCAATATGAAAAGCCATAAAAGTTATTATTTTCATGTAGATTAATTAAATCATACTTAAATTTAGAAAAATATAAAAAAGGAAAATCTAGATATAGCTCTTCACATGCATTTAGTTTATTTAATTTAGTCAAAGTTGTTAAAAATTTATAAAAGAAAAGTAAAAGATTATCCCTCAATACAGGTGCTCTACAACGAGGAGGCTAGAGGTCGTCCTCCATTGTAGCCCTAGTTTGGTTTTTCTCTCAAGTAATCTCCATTTATTATTGGTTTCCATTCCTCTACTCTTGGTTGGTGTGTTCTTGGGTGGTTGGTTTGTTTGTCTCCCTCATGTTTTTTGAATTTGATTTCTCATCTTGCAAATCTGAACTTGTTTCCAGCCATTACTTATGCATTTATTAATCCCTAGTTTTGGGTGCTTGATCAGTCACGAGAATTTATGTCCAAGGCAGTGACAAGGCACCAGGCGAGCCCCTAATTTCCTAAAAGGGGTAAATGGCATTAAAATCATCATTAGTGATAGTAATTGCTCTTCCCAAGATATTGTTGTGGAGGTCAATGGTGAAGGCGTTCCATCTTACACAAAGTTTGAACCAGTTGTGGATGTCGGGCTCTAGGTAGATTGGTTGGTAGAAGGAGGTGAAGGTAAATACCCTCCAATCGGCCCTAGGAAAATTTTGTCATTCCAAATTCTGATATGGTTGATACCTTGGGGAGGGAGAAAAAATGGCTAAAAAGTGTAGCTATCTTTCTCGCTGCTCTTGATTGTAATAGAATACTAGGAAAATATTCATGGATGAATGGTTTAATAATATTTGGAATAAAAAATTAGGGTTTCAAATCTCATTTGTAGAATAGTTCAAATAGGGTTGTTTTTATTTTTTCCAGAAACAATGTCATGCAAGAAAAAATTATTACAAGGGAATTTTGGAAAATAGGTAATTCAATGTTTCGGGCCATTGTTTGGTCCTTAGATGTGTTAAATAAGTAAGTTTTGGATCTATCATACCCTAGATGGGTTATTGTTAAAAATGTCCCTCCTCAAATATGGGAACTTTTACCTCAATTACATTTGAACTTTTACCTCAATTACTATCACCAATAAGAAAAGTAATGAGGATAGAAGAAACTAAAGCTACACTCTTGCATATGGATGCAAGATTATTGGTTTCCTTATCCCCGAGGATGGATAATCTTGAGGAAATAGAGGTTGATAATGGGGTAAAACGTTGTCTTGAAAACTAGAAATATTAGGAGGTATAAATGTTTGTTTCATGTGCAAGAAGGAAGGCCATATGAGAAGAAATTTCCCTATTCTTAAAAGTAAGTCAAGAGGCCCTAGATTTAACCCAAATTCTATCAATCCAAAGCATAAGGATGTTGTTGAAGGGAGTGTGAATGATGTGAAATTTATTGACAAAAAAATAATTTAGCAAAATTGTATGGTGTAATCCTAAGAGAAAATAACCTAGATATCGTATGCAAGGAAAGCATAATTTCTAACCAAGTGGAAGATTCTGTAGAAACCACTCCTTATAACCCTAAATTTGGAATCAAAGATGCAAGGTCTAATAGTTTATAAGAGAAAAATGAGTACTAGGCCAATGAGGCAGTATCCTCTGAAGTGGGATTTTCTATAATAGACTATCCATGGATAACACCCCATAGTGAATAATAATACTAATAGGTTATTGGTGAACAATAATAACACTAGGCATAAGAAAAATTCCCAAGAGATATTCTTAGACAAGATTAAGAAAATAATTTCTCAAACCATTAACATAAGCAATAGTAGGTGGGAAAAAATGAAAAGCTTGAAGGGACTTAAAGCCCTGGACTAATTTGGAGACCCAAATTAATGGTGATTTTATAAATGAGGCAAATGATTCAAACAAGGAGATAAAAAAACCCTAATAACACAACTAAAAAAGGAAACTCTAAAGCCATGAATAATATTTAAGAATATGAGGCCAAAAGGTTTGAAACTAAAGAGTTGAAGGTTATAGATGATCTTCCAAACATTAGAAGTCTTAGTTTGGAACATAAAAAAGTGAATAGCTCCTCTATGCTATCTGTGCATAATTCAAGCCTTAGATAAAAGGAAGATGCCCAGGTGTTAGTCTTAGACAAGAGTGAATAGAGGGGTGGTACTTAAAATGATAAAAAAATAGATGTTCAATAAGGAGGAACATACATGAAAAATTGAAGTGATTAATTCCACTAGGCCTCTATTTCCTAACTCTAATCCTAGAGAAAATGAAATTTCCCAGGAATTAGTCTTAGACAAGATAAATTAGAGACTTTATAATAAAGTAGAAAACAATTTATCGAAAAAACAAGAGGATCTGACAAGGGTTATAGAGAATTTGACTAATGAGGAGACCACACAAATAATTATACACCCTAATTCAGTTGCCTACCCCATTTCTAATGGGAGTAAATTTCTAACATAAGATGGAACACATCAGTTAGTAGTAAGGAGAAAAAGAAAAAAAGAGGAATAAAGAGGAATAAAGAGGAGGTTGAGTCTTACCCAAAGAGGAAAGATAGATATTTGAGGATTCCCAAATGCTTTGATAGATTTAGGAATCCCAAGGATGAGTCTCAAATGATAGTTGAGGATGAAATTTAATTGTACTATTTAGAATGTGAGGGGTCTTGAATCCCTTGATGTGAAATTAATTGTTAGAAGATACATAAATTTGGACAAATATAAAGATGTTATTTTGTTACAAATAGTAAATGTTGTTAATTTTAATATGGAAACCAACCACAAATTCATTTGGAATGACTCTACTCAATTTTCCATGAAGCATGAAAAAGGTAAAGGGGGATTAGCCATTTTTTATCTAATAAGTGGTCCTTATATGTGACTAATTATAGAGTCTGTCCATGTAACATGGTAGTTTGGGTTACTATAGAAAAGGAGAACAAGAAATTTGGTATTTTCTCAATATATGCTCCAAATGAGTACAAAGATAGAATTGAGCTTTAATATTATTGAGAGCACGAAGGATAAAAGTGGTGGTATAGAAATGGAGTGGAAAAGAAATGAATTTTTTTGGGTTCAAATTGAAGAATAAAATCAATCTATTTGATCATCTAGAGGGATTACAAAAGGAAAATAAAAATATTTGGTTCACATGGTACAACTCACAAATAGGGAACAAGAGAATATATTATGGGTTAGATAGATTCTATGCCAACAATGGTTTCTTTAGTTAAATGATCAAACTATTGGTGGTAATAGATTAAAAGTTTATCCATGCTCTAAATATGATCATCCTTCTATCATGGTGAAGATCATAATAGATAAAGAGAAACCTATAGAGTGTAGAAATTTATGATATATTCCATATCCATGTTTCTCTTGAATGCAAATTTTCATTTTCTAAACTGATGAAGCAAGTCAACTGCATGCCTTTTTCTATTATGTAGATATCCCCTTAATAGACTATAAAACCTAAAGACTAAGAAATAAATATAGAAGCCAAAGATCAATTATGTTAGAGTGCTCCATCAAAATATGTTGAATATATTAAAGCGTGGATGAGAAGCTACTAGTTCTTGAATTAAATGTTCTAATCACAATAATATTATAAAAATCTAATTTTTATGCCTCTAAATATGTACTATTTGATCTAATTGGTATTGATGAATCCATATTCAAAAGAAAGAAACCATAATATTATCATACCAAGATTGAGAGGTTTATTTGAAAGCATACAATGAATTTAAAATCCTAAAAATAAGTGAAGATTCTTGCACAAACCCTAGATAACACTCCATGTGTAGATCTCCTTAAAAATATCATCATATAAGAAATTAGTCTTCACATCCATCTAGAAAATTGACCATCTTTGAAATGTAGCAATAAAATGTAAAAGGAGAATAAAATCCATTTGGGTTATAGGAGAAAATTTCTTAGAGTATCAATACACTTAACCTATGAAAACACCTTAGCTACAAGATGTGCCTTGAAATATTAGCTACATACTTAGTGTGATACACTCACTTGCATTGATTCACCACCTTTCTTCCCTTAGAAAGAGAAACAAAATCAAATGTTCTATTATTCATCAAGGAAAAATACTAATCTACCATAGAATAATACAACTTTGGAATGCTAAAAGATACTAAAAAATATACAGATTAGTAGATATAACATGACTCAAAAGACTAGAGCTAAATGTTTATGAGAAAGTGTGGTGAGAACTCATAAGATCAACAACTAAAGATAAAGCCTCTTGAATAGTACTATGGGATTATTTAGGAAAAAACAAGTAGTAGGAGGTGGAGGTGGTGGTGTAGGTGATATATATGGTGTAACAAGACCATAATTTGAAGTATCCTCATGAGATGAAGAAGTTATATTAGGTGGTGAGGAAGAAGAATTGGATAGGAGGATCTATTTATGTGAAAGACTTTCCAAAATGGACATAGATAAAAACAGTCATCTCGAGTGGTTGGATCAAACAAATGATAATCCTTCACATCCTCACAATAGCCAAAAAAGATGTATGGTTGAATCTTCTTCTTCTTTTCCTTATACCAACCATTTGGTACATGAATGTCTAAGGCTCACTAATAAATCCCTTCAATAAGGAAATTAGATATGATATTAGATCAAGCCTCCTCTAGAGTGATATTTTGAACTACCTTGTGGAAAGTGTGGTTCTAAATATAGTTGGAATTTTTTTTTCTTTAGTCCAAAATGACAGATTAGATTGATATTAAAGCATAAAATTTTGCATCTTCTTTAGTGATTTGTTCTTTCTTTCAATGACAACATTCTAATAAGAAGTGTAGGGAACTAAATATTGATGATGAATACCATGCTTAGTACAATACTTGTAAAATTCCTACTTCACACCCCCCATTATCTATGTGTATTGACCAAATAGGTGAACCTAACTATTTTTTCATAAACACCTTTAAAGTCCTAAAATTAGTGAAGATATCATTCTTGTACTTAAGAAAGTACACCAATATGCAATGAGATAAATTATTAATGAAGGTGACACATACTTAGATCCTAAAAAGGAAGCAATTAGAAATGACATGAGGTCACTATGAATTGACACAAGTAATGTACTAGAATGATGAGCCTTACCCATAAGAATGGTTCTTGATGATGTTTTCCAAGAACACAACCTTGAAAATAACCCTCTCTACATGTATCCATAGGAAGACCATGTACGTTATCCTATGTACTAACTCACTAAAGATGCCTTCATTTGAGGTGTCCAAACCTCTAGTACCGAAGTCTTCCTAAAGAATCTATGTGGGTACAATGTGTGATAAACCACAAGATGACTCAAAATTATGACAATTGTACTATCTAGAATAATGATCAACTCAACCTAAAGAAACACTCATCTTTAGATGCTATAGTTCTTCAATAACTACATCATGTTGTGATATCTCAATTATATTTCTATCCCTAGTATAGAAAATATGGTATATATATAGAAGATCTATATATATCATGGGAGCATAGAGAATATCCTCATGCGACCATCTATCAATTTCATAGTACTTGGCCCCAATATTAGAATCTACGGTTGAGTTACCCACTGCAATCTACGTAGTGCTATAAAAAAATAGACTTAAGAAGATAATGTGAATGCGTCATCTAATCTAATGCTCGAGTTAATATTGGATTCTCTTTGGATAAGTCCAAAAATTTAGCGATAAATTATTTACTCTTGCTAGGTTTGGGAACATCAATATTATATTTCTTTATAGCTTCTTCCAAGGTTGTAGTCCTTTGATGATAAAATTTTATTTCATGATTGTATAATCAATAAAAAATGCATGTTACTCTATTTTTCTCCTTTATCATGAAAAAATTCTTACTTGACTAAGAAGATGATGTGGCTTACAGTGTATTAGTTTTTTTCTTCAACTTAGATGAATTCTCATTTCCTAAAGTTGATTATACCTTAATTTATTTAGAATAATTCTTAATTGTTCCCTTATATTTTTGGGCCACTAGTGCTTGAATTTTTGAATAGGTGATCTATGGAGAGTAATTTAGATTGTTCTCCTAGAGTCTCTCAAAAATCATTTAAAAGTAGGCATATTAAATCTTGTTTGAAGATAATCCATAGTATAGTAGAAGGTAGAAGAAAAGGGGTGAAAGGAATCTTTTGTCTTTGAAAGAATCAAGAAGACACATTCTTTTTCTAATTTTGTTTTATGACAATACTAAAGTCAAGAAAGTAGAGACTTAAATTTTCCAAAAAATATTAAATAAAGGGAAAGGCTTTAGAAGATAAATTGGAATTCAATTTAATATCCAATCAAAGTATTTTACACTCATCTACTTCTCTAAATAAATCAAAAAATTATTTGACATTTAATTAAGAGTTGTACAATTTAACAAGATGAAATTATAAATTATTAGATACATAGAGGCTAATAATTCTCCTGGCCTCATCTAGGTTATTCCAATAGATGAACTATTCATACTCCCTTATGAATTAGATTTTTCTATAATTTAGCATTTTCTGTAAACCCTTTAAATGAAGAAGTTGTTGAATCTCAATCTTTCATGTATGAAAGTTATGTGAAGTTAACATATCAATTTTTGAATCCATACTTGAAAAAAAAGGCACTTGAATTATGCCTTACAAACCCCTCAAATTTGATTAGACTATAAAATAGGTCCCCCTAAAATTTGATAAGATTTTATTACAATTTGTGCAAGATGGAAGCACAAATTATCCATCTATAGAACACAATATTATATATATTTTTAAATTGGCTACCCAAATATTAAAATTATATGTATAATTGAAATCCTTGGGATTTTTTGATAAGTTTAAAAAATAATTGTTAGTTTTTTTTTTCACTAAGATGAATGCCTTATCAAAATTTAATAAAAAAATAGACTTAAAATAAAAATAAATAATTAAAAATGGTACAATTTAAGAAAAAAACTTCAACATGATTCAAGTTTAAAGAAATATCCCCTAGTTTGAAAGTTGTGTTAAATAAAGAAAAAGACCCCCTTTACAAAAAAAAAAAAAACCAGTCCTAATGGTTAGCATGAAATGCTCACAATAAAGATAACCACTAGAATAAAATGCTATTATTAAATGTAACTTGTAGCATATACTATTTGTAGTTAGCAAAAAATGATAGGGTCATTGCTTTTTGTCAAAAAAGCATAAAATTCTAACATTGAGAATATTTTTTACATAAAATAATATTATAACAATGTTGTAATGTTGGGAGGCCAATGGATGGGCGATTAGGGGAGTTGTTGGAATGTGGTGTCCACGGGTGTTGCTCACGGGAGGTAGCATTGTTGAGGCTACATTTGTTACAAATTCAAATGGCCACCAATGAACTTCAACGGGATCATCCATCTATTGTGTGGTGAAGGCATGGCTCTTTGGAAGGCTCTTGACTTAGTATTCTGATTGGATATATTTCCCACTTTACAAAGATGATGAAAACCTCAATTTTCTAGAAGACACCAAATTAGTGTCATAAAAAATTTCCCATGAACAATTGCTCAACAAAAAATTCACTTATTAAAATTATCAATTTTGCATTAAATTTTTTCCTCTAAAACAAAAAATTCCATTCAAGTCGTAAGACCATACTATACAAGGGGAAAAAGTAATTTAAAATAAATCTATATCAAAATTTGACAATTTGACAAGCGTTCCTAGCTAATTTGACATTTCTAAACATAATGGTGATTTCTATTTCACTCTATGACACACTTATGGTTGGGTTATATGTGAAATTCAACTAAAATAAGAAGGGATTTGTAATTCATTGCTCTAATACAAAGTTGGAGTACCAATAAGATGAATACAAAATCAAAAATACTTTCACAAATGAATTAAAACACAAATTGCTGAGCACACAGTGATACTGAGAGGGGGGTGAATCAGTATCTAACAATCCTTTACTTTTCAAATTTAAATAATTACATCAGCTACACATATGCAAGATTTAGCAATTAAGTACACAATGAGACACATGTTTTATATGGAAACCTTCTGGGAGAAAACCATGAAATCATTTTTCTTATATATATAATGGATTTTTTCTTGTAGGCTCCAACCTACTAGAGGATCCATTCTCTACTTGACAAAAATATAGGCTCCAACCTATTGGAGGCTTCAACCTCCCAACATGAATTTCAAATTTTCTACACAAACTAAGCTACAACCCAACACGAGGCTACAACCTCTTATTTGATAGGCTCCAACCTATTAGTTCTTCAAATGTTGATATAATATTATTCTTCACACAAATCGGATCAACCTCTTAAATCTTTTCACAATCTTCACAAGTTAAAAAACTCTAAATCTTTTCAATATTCACAAATTTGATTGAAGTTCTAGATCTTTTACGATTCTCACAAATCTAATTCAAATTCACATATCTTCCTTCTTAAATCTAAAAATTATTAATCCATCTCACTAGTATAATTCATTCATTTCATCATGCAAATATCTTCACTATACATCTGATTTATTCTTCATATTTCTACTCTTATTCTTCTTTTTTATAGATTCTTTTTAAATTTAGAAAATATTCATCGAAGTTGTTGCCTTTTGATACTCCTTTCAACCTTTATTTATATCATTTTATTTTGTCAAAGGATATATCTTTTTATGAGGGATATGTCTCTTTAAATGGATGTGTCCTTTGAAAACCATTTGATGCCTTTCCTTAATGAATTTTTATCTTTGTAAGAGCTTCCTTTTAATTAATGAATCACTACCTTTAATAGATTACAACCTTTAATGGATCACTACCTTTTATTTATATCTAATGAGTCACTATGTTTAATTTATCAATAGGTCGTTGCTTCTTTGTTAAGGTTATTTGTTCCCTTAGTAATCATTAATTTTAGTAGCCCCTTTTTGTATGTATGTGGTTGACCTAGATGACAATTTAAATTTAATCTATTCATTGATGATCAAAGGAGTTGGCCAGGCTTTGGAGGTCGATCTGCATAAGATGTTGATATAATTTTGCACCTTCACTATTTATTACTAGGTTGATCCATATTCATTACTAGGTTGATCCATATTCATTTGATAATTCTTCCATTTTCAAATTTGATATTGTCTTATGATATTTTCTCGAATCCACCATTTTTTCATAGAATTATAAATAGAGTGTTTACATGGAGTGTTGTCCATTTTCTTTAGACAATTAATCTTCACACCTTTGACATCAACGATAATATATTCCAACACAAAATACCAAATACTAGTACAATAAACTCCTTGTATATGTAGGACAAGAAAGAAGAAGGTAAGAAATTGAAAGACTAACCAACCCTCTAAGGAACTTGTGATGCATGTTTAACATGTGGAAAAACTATGAGATAATGTGTATGTGCCTATGAGACAAGATAACAAAACCACTATGTGAACTTAAGCTAGTGTGAATAGCCATCTAGGAACCAGGTAAATAAAAACTAGTTAGGTAACAATTATTTTCACATTAATAATTCTACGAGGCTATGGTTAGGGAAAATGAAGCTATAAAGACCAAGATGTACAATGAATACGAGAAAAATATGTTGGTATAGGAGATCATTGATGAGAGATAAGATTTTCAAATGCATTTCCAACTCAATGTCATTGAAAACTAGATAAGCACAATGTTATTTTAAGGTGACTTCTTCAAAGGGTGTTGTAGAGTTGATAAAGGGCCTCTTCAACTTTGATGAATTTTTTCCCATTGATGTAGAGGATAGGTGGAAAACTATAACAAAGATGCACATATACTAATAAGAAAAATGATTATTCTCAAATACATGCCATCACATCTAGGATGACCTTGAAAATAAGTAACTTTACAACAAACTTTGGTCTTTTATTTATTTTATTTTTTTAAGTACATTAACATTAGATAGAATATTGCTTAAAGTTAGATTTTCTTATGATGGATGGTGATGAACATTTGGAGAAGTCCCACATTCTTTCAACTTGTAAGCATACTTGGAGTGTATTTAGATAGACACACTTCAACAAACATATCCATTTGATTCAAAAGTAGATGAATAATTTTGTGTTTGTTTACCACAACCTCTTCCAATGACTCATTTTTTTTAGATTAACAAAACATTTTAAGTTAAATTATTGAATTCTAATTATTTTTTCATTTGCAAATTAACAATCAACTTGAATTTCTACCATAATAGTAAGATATCATGAATTTATGCATTAATAATATCTAGCAATGTCAATGATGATTATTCTTATGATGAGGAGCCACCATTTTGATAATAAGGATCTAGTAGGCATTTGATGACTATTACTATAATCAAATGCTATCGAACAAGGACATTAGAACCTTGACATAATATTTTGTTGCCTCCTATTGGATTGCAGTCTCATAGGTTCCATTTTGTCTCTTTGTAATATTAATTTATTAGTTAAAACGTCAAACTTAGAGATAGTATAAGTTATAATCAGCAAAATTGATGAACAAATTCCATATTTTATTTCACTTTGTGTCTATGCATTTTATTTGTTATGAGTTTTTCTCTGCTTTTATGCATATTTTTGTAATTGAATTATAAGTCAATCCCGATTTTGAATAATGCTATTATGCTTCTATCGGCTAAGTCATTTGAAATAGATTTGTATAGAACAAAACTGAAAATTGAACTCAAAACTACTCTCAAAAGAACACTTATAATGATCTACCAAGGAGCACAGAAGCAATCTGTAATAGCCCATTCAATCACAATAAAACAATGAAATTAGGATTGGATTCAGAGACATAGATACAATATAGCACACTGAATTGATAAAAAGATAAATCACCATCTACATCATAATAAAGTATATATACCTGAAAATAAAAGAAACACTATAGAGCAGAAGCTCATAAATCCCTATCTATTCTACTATTTAAGTTCAAACACACTAGAGAGAATTAGAAGCTCATAAACCCCTATATATTCAACTATATTAAGTTGAAACACACTAGCACCACCAAACTTTATCAGACTGGACACACTGATTCAAAGAATCAACACCATTCAACATCCATATTGCAACGTCAATATGAATTCGTTACTGCACAGATGTGAACGCATATGAAGAGTATGAAAGTGAACCATGACTCCAACTTGTGTGGATGAGTTCAGCTTTAGCCCGCTCACCAGCTGCTCCGAGAGCGACATTCAATGGAAAAAAATGTTCTGGGTATGGATGGGCCATTTTTGCACAAGGTGCTTTCTCTTCAAAGTGATTAATTTCATCATGCCTGAGAATGAAAAAGTGTTACGAAATAAACACAAATGAAATCTTTGTGATGCCAATCATAAATAATTAGAGTAATGGAAATAACATACAATGTAACAATAATGAACTTGACAAGGTTCATGTTGATTCAGATAAATAAAATGTCTCTGCAAGTACTAAGTGGCTTGAGTTTCCTTTCTTGGCTTGGTGAAACACTTCAGAACATGGAGTTTTTGATAATTCGATTCATAGGCTATAAATAAGCACAACTAAATTCGGAAGACTACAGAATCTGAACTTACCCAAGAATCGGTTAAGGAAAAAGTATGTCTTTGGATATCTACAAGGATCGATATGAAAAACGAAAGTAGATGTGAAGTGCATGTTTACCTGCCACTGATTAGAGACTCTGTGAGCCAGTTGTCAAATGCTTGAGCCCAAGGAGGAAGGACCTGAGCATCAATATCCCAATTTTCGGTGTTGTGAACGGCACTGCCAGATCCAACGATCGAAACACCCTCTGATTTCAAGGGTGCCAAGGCCTGCCCCATCTTGTAGTGGTACTCACCACTTTGTGTTGGCTGGACTGATAGCTGAAAAACAGGTATATCAGCATTGGGGTACATTAAAGAAAGGGGAATCCAGGCGCCATGATCTAGTCCTCTTCTTGCATCCTCTTCAACAGTCTTGAATCCTGAATTAGCCAACAAAATTTTCACTCTTTTTGCCAGATCAGGAGCTCCAGGGGCATTATATTGAATCTGCCAGATGCAGATATTATATCATCATGAAGACCCAGAAGACAGCTTTTACGCTAGCTGAAATACTTATGTAAAGCAAACAACTCAAATAAAGAAGACATATTTGCATTCTAAGCATAGTCAAAAGAATCTCTGAAACTTTTGCACAAGTTCTCTCCTTGCATTCTTTAAAACTTCAAATTTTAAACGATTAGAAAATCAGTATACATCAAAGTCAATCAAGGTGATAGGCAACATTAAGTATTTCATGGAACTTTTGAGTGACTTGAATATAAAGATATAAATTTTGTAAATTCATTAATAGGACTTCACAACTTTCTAAGAATTTAGAAGAAATAAAGTACATTTTCAAACATACAAAAGCAAAGGATACCTAAACTTGAAAATGATATATGAATTGGTGTATCTATTGGAATATTGAGTTTACATTAATATAATAATTTATTTTTGTTATTAAATAATTAGTTATATTTTTGAAAGATAAAAATTTAAGAAATTATATTTGAAAGGCTTTCAAAAAATACATTTCTAAATGAATTCAAGTGATATAATTACTATTTTGAGTGTTTTCTATGTAGTTTTTTTTCCATTTTCTAATATGATATAAGAGCATTAGGAAAGATGTCTTAAACACATCTAGAGATAGAACAAATTTGAAGACACTTATGGCAACATATAAATATGAACCACAGGCTTAGTATTTTCTATTGTTTTCACTATTTTAAACATGTCTTTGTTGTATAACAATGTTCTATTTTGTGTTGTCTTTGACCAACAAAAGTGATAGTTACCAATTTCAAATGTATGATAATCTTTAAGATATGATATCTAATAGTTGGAGCTATTGTATTCAAAACCCTTATTTCTTGTTTATGCACTAAAAATTATAAAACATGATGTATACATAGAGTTATAACTTGACAAATTTGATCTATTGTTTCTTTTTTTGGATACTTTTAAGATAGAAGTTCATTTAGAAAAATATTCTAGGTTCAATTTTCATACATGAAAAATAAAAATTTAGATGCAACTAATGAATACAAATTTATGGGGAATAGTAAATGGGAAGGAGAATCAACCTATAGACACAAATAAGTTACTAGATTGGCATAATTGAGATAATAAAACCAAAGCTATAGTTAGTTTTATTCTTTCCAACTTTATATTACACCATGTAGATGTAGATAAACTTTCAACAAAAAATTGGGATAATTTGAACAAAAAGTTTGGAACAATAGTAGTTAATGCAAAGTTTAGTCTAAAACTTCAATTATTCGGATTCAAAATAGAAGTTAGAATCACTATGTTAAATCATATAAGTGATTTGAGGTCTCTCATTAGGAAACTAGCACAAGTCAAGACTCTAGTACATGATGACAATGCTAAAACTATTTTTTAAAATAATTTACGTCCAAAGTACAATAATGTTATCTTTACATTTAGTCAAATAACTTCTCAAACAACAAAAGATATCATTTCATCCATTTTTTGTAGAAGAAAGAGAACAAATGTAGAAGATAAAAAGTTGATTCTTAAAATGAGAATGTACTATACTCATCAAGCAATAATTAAAAGGGTGAAATTGAATGTTATTATTGTAAAAAAAGGGGTCATGTAGTTTGGACTTTCAAAATTTGAGCTAGTGATATTCTTATGGGAAACCTCAAAATAAAATAAAAATATGCTAACTTAGTCTATGTTGAGGATTGTATTGAGGACACCAAATGATGCTTTTGTTGAAAATTATTGTTTTGAAGATACTAGGGATCGATACTTATTTTGAGCCTTCACAATTGCAAGCTGGTGACATCAAAAGATGGAAAATTTTCATCATCTCGAGTTAGCTTCTCAAGCAGAGATGGTGCTTTGTATAAGAAGCATATGTTTTTTGTTTTCTTTTTTGATGTTGATAGAATTGAAGAATGCATATATTTTGAGGTTTTCTTCTTGGAGATAAGTAGTGATTTAGTGAACTCAATATGGATTCTTGCCTAAATAGTTCAAGAGTCTATGGATCTAGTGAATTATACCCGTTTGAGATTCATGAGACAACTTGATGGAGCAACTGATTATTGTTTAATAATTTACAAGATATGGTATTCATGAGTTCGGGGAGGTGGTGATTTAGAAACTTGAGAATTGAGCTTGGGAGTTACACCTTTCCAAAGTTTACTAGATAGCTTGATGGAGTTACACTTGGTTTATGATTATTTTTTCAAAAAATAAATTTTAAAGAATATATATTTGTTTGTTTCAATTAGAATGTTTTGTTGCAAAGAATGTAAATCTTAAAGAAGACGAATAGTATTGAAATATTAAGATTTACATTAATAAGATCAACTTAATGACTTAATTACTTTTGTTATCAAACAATTAATTACATTCTCATAAAAAAATCATATTCACAACACATTCTTAAATGAATCAATGACATAATTATTATTTTAAATATTTATTTATACAAATACAAATATTTTTCCATTTTCCAATAACATCATCATTCTAATCAAATAATTAAAAAATTACCTTTATTGCCAGATCAAGCTCCTATCTAAAATCACATTTACTGCTAGATGAAGCTCCTATCTGACTTGAGGCAGTTCTAGAAGCCGCAAACTGAATAAACAGCCCATGAAATTAATATGAACCCAAAACAAAAGCAACAACCCTCCTAAACATGTAGATTAAAAATCCATTTTCACGATGTCGATTTCAATCATAAATTTCCGACAAATTTTGGAAAAACTATATCAAGAAAATAGATCCAGGACAGACAGATCAAGGAATTCAATGGCCATTTTGCGTCTACGTGTAACCATATCGGCAGTCTATGAAGATATGATGATTTTCAGGATAAGACTAGTATCTCCGTAGTACGGCCTATATTCCATAGATTGTGACCAACTCTTAAGATGCTCCATCTCTAACAGTATACGGATTAACTCTTATTTATGATCAGACCACATAATGAGAACATAGATCACATTGGTCCGTAGAGTTCTGTTAAACTATTGGAATGTTATATTCCAATACTAGTCACTCTATCAGAGATCTCGTGTGAGGATTGGGAAACCCCAAAAACAAAGCTCTAATTGTAAAATTTCACTGCAAAACTAAAAAGTAGTGTACTGGTTGAATGGCGCAGGAAAACTACCTGGGAAATTATTGCGTTCTATTAACTGGCAACTGCAAATTTAACTGCAATGAAAAAAGTCCAAACAAAGGCCGAACGTCTGGCCTTTCAAATTCTCGACTATCTGTATCCAGACGCACGTTATTATATTTACCTGTGAAAATCTCAATCTTTAATTCTAGTTATTGAACGTAACAAATTTGTGGCTTTTGAACGACTTACGTTGGCCCATGAAAATAGAAAAATAATTAAATAATTGAAAAGCAATGAATTGTACTTTTTAGTTTATTAGGTTTGCAACAAATTGATTTTACATCTATTTGAGCTCTTTGTTCTGATGGATGGCGGAGTGTGATCAGAAAAGTTGATTTAAAAATTGACACACAATCAAATCCAAAAATCTACAACATTGATAATATGAATTGTGGAAATCTAATAGTACGGTCTTAATGTACTTCAATTCATTCAAATTCCAAAGCCAAAATCATGCATGCACCAGAGCAGCTGAATACTATGTTTGCAATCATTGTAAACAAAAAGGACGTACCATTTATATTTCTTTTGGCAAGCCATCGCGATCGAAATCATAAATTGTACTATTTGTGGTGACAGTATTGGCAGTGGGATCCGAAGTCTCCCAATGACTGGAGATGAGCAATATAGCTTTAGGCTTCTGTTGTAAAACTTGGTTCCAATTTAGCAGAAAAGGCCTTGCAGGAAGCTCTTTTATGACTAAAGTGGGTGATCCATGGGAAATGAAGTACGTATTCATCATGGGCATTTCCATTTCTTGTATATGCTTAGGACAAAAATAAGAGCAGCCAAACTTTATAATGTTTGATAAGGAAAACATTGGGGTAAGATGAAGAGACCCAAGAAATTAGTTAGCTAGAGAATAAGATTGTTGAAGGGTAAGTGAAAAGTGTATAACAATTTCAATGAGGAAATTTCGAGTCACTTTATTATTGAGAGAATAAGATTGTTGAAGGGTAAGTCAAATGTGTATATAACCATTTCAATGAGGAAATTTCGAATCACTTTATTAGTCAGAGAATAAGATTGTTGAATGGTTGTTTGTGTAGAGACTATCTCCTCTCAGTAAGGATGTCTCTTTGCCACATTGTTGTCCGGCAACCATAGCATAGACGTGGCTCACAAGGCTCTCTCCATCACAGAGGCTGTGGCTGCTTTCTTCTGTCATATGCCTATTTTTCCACTTTTATCCATGCTCATATTGGTTGGTCTGACGCTGAAGTTTATCTACTTCAACCTTGTAATTATCTCAGTGTTCCATGGGGTTTCGGGGACGGGGACGGGGATAGGGGGACGCGTTTCGGGGACCTGGGGATGGGGGGTCTAATTTTGGGGGCAGCAGGGGGACGGCGAGGGGGCGGCAGGGTGCTGAAATGCATATAGTACTTGAAAAAATAGTTATAAAAAGATGTATAAGTATAAGAATTATACATCTTGGAGACAACTAGGAGTCCCCTAGACGTCTTGAGGACACCCCAACGTCCTCTAAGTCCTAGTGGTGTCTTGGAGACAGCGACACTAGTGGTGGGATGGTGACACTGGTGGTGGGCTGGTGGGGGGACATCCCCCCCAAGTCCCCAAGTCTCTGAGATGTCCCCATCTAGGAAATGTGGGGTTTTTTGGGGGGGATGCGTCCCCAAGGAACACTGAATTATCTGTAGTTCTTATCATGAAAAAGATAGAGATAACATCATTAATGATTAGAAGCTCATTCATCATGGCAAAGATTTTTTGGATGGTTGGGGCCCTCAGCTTGGATAAGTAACCCCACTTCTTGTATTGATATAGTTTCCACAATTTATGGCATGGTCATTTTTGATATTTTTGTTTTTATCTTAAATTTTAGAGTGTGATTCCATTCCATCCATTTTTAGGTGAACATTATTATATTTTTGTTTCCATAATATAAAATTATATAAAATTATTTATCATTAAAAAAGAGAAAAAGCATAATTCATGTCTATATTTCAATTTTCATTTGATTGTTCCTTGTATGTTAAATGAGACTATATTTAGAAATGTTATTGAGTGATGAATTTCATGAAGTTTCAAATAGATATATTAAACACATCTATATAAAGGGCATTGTATGTTTAATGAGACTAAATTTAGAAGTGTTATTAGTTGATGAATTTTAGGAAGTTCCAAAACAAGTTGTTATTCATAGCTATCTACTAGTATAAATATATTAAATACATCTATCTACAAGATATTGAGAAATATTAATCTCGAAGTGTCTATATTGAATTTGTCATATAAGATAGATAAATAGAGATAGGTGTATTTAATATTTCTTAACTAATCTAAATTGAAATTTGTATAATTGTGTGCATTTCTCTAATTTAAAATTAATATAAAAAAATTAAAAAATTATAATATTTATATGAATATATTTTTTAATATTCATTTAAACTAAAATATTACTAATATGTTTTTTTACTATATTTTGATTACATAATAAAAAATTGATTATTATTTTTAATTATAATCTATCATGTTCAATACAAAAGAAAATCTATTCATATTAATTTTAATTTTTTTCAAACAAATACCATTTAATTTTTTAAGACAATACTAAAAAAAATCAACCGACTTAATTAATCAAATTTTATATTTTTATTTATAAATATTTATTAATTATTTTGATTTTTTTCTAATATTTTTTAAAAATTTATAATTATCATTATATATAATTTATTATAAAAATATTAATAAATGCAATATGATTTTATTAAAAAAAAGCAATTAATATTTATTGTTCAAACATGCAATTCTTATAAAATTGTCATATTAAAGGGGGGCTATTTCTTAAAGCTTGGGTTAACTCTATCTTCATCCACAATGAAGTCCAACATAGTATTATAGCTATCTAAGATAGCATTCAATAACATATTGTAACTAGCACTTGCACTCGAGGGAGGTTCAAGGAATTCGCCTATAGTGTTGTATACTTACCTTTTTTTTTTTGCATGGATATTTTGTACATATTTAAGAATGTGTAGCAACTGTCATGAACATGTAGTTTCCTATTGGGGTTTTATTTTGGTGGGTCATCTAAAATGAATTTAGAATAGATAAAGTATCAAGAAAGATTGATTTTGGCTTAAAGAAAACCACAAAACCCATGTAT
Organism: Sequoia sempervirens; assembly: GCA_007258455.2. Lineage (NCBI taxonomy): Eukaryota > Viridiplantae > Streptophyta > Pinopsida > Cupressales > Cupressaceae > Sequoia > Sequoia sempervirens. The sequence goes on from VDFB02000013.1 coordinate 217,052,074, forward strand.
TGATTTAAAATCATAAAAGACTACAGAAACAAACATAATGTGTTTATATCTTACAAACTACATGTGAAGGAAGGGCCTTGAGTGTAGAATTCCCATTTTCCTTCACATACACTCAAACATAGCTTTAGTTGGGTGTAAAACAAACACAACACCACTAGAGATAGTGAAAGAGTGAATTATGGACTCTCCATTGCCCTTGGATTTGAATACTGTAAAACCTTTTTGAGATCAAAGCAAGTGAAAGTAGACATCTAGAGCCTCTCCCATAATAAAAAAGGGCATTGACATAGAAAGAAAAGAAAAATAACTAGCTGGATCAAAGAAAAACCACATTACCATACTAATAATCAATGAGGAAGAAATCACGTTTCATTTGCAATGATTCTAAATATAACATTCTAGAAAGCCCTTCTAGTATTAGACATGTTAATATGCTAAAATATTTCATGGTATTGTACTGGAGGCAACATATCAGACATATGTATTGAAGATCAAGTTCCCAATTCTTTCCTTCTATAAAATCCCATGTAAATATTGTATGCAATTTCAACACATAATAGACACAGGCCAGATTATAGGTATATGTTTACTGGTGTAGTCAATAGAACTGAATTTCATATGCAACTTGCAGCACCTTCCATGCCATTTAAACAAACTTCAACAACTAGAGCTAGTTTAAGTCTTCCATCAAATTGAAAAATTTAAGATTTGTGGTTCACCAAGATATAAAATGATGGCATTCTTAACTTTTTGCTCACATCAAATCCATAGTAGCATACTGATCAAAAGATTCCAAGTTAATCCATCTTTTCAAACCAGGGAAAATTGGTGAAGTACCAACGGGGTGTGTGCAAGAAGTTGAGTCCACTTTTTGGCCAAAAAGTGGAAGTGTTTTTCCTGATTTTCAGAATTTGACACATTTGACCTTAAAATTTGAAGCACTTAGAGATGAAATCTTTAACAAAGTCACTAATCATAAAATGTAGTGCTCAGAGTCTAGTTTCCAAATATATAATTTATTTCAATATCCAAATTGTACAAATTGAGTTTTAATAGGTATTTCTAAAAACCACTGTTTAAAAGTCATTTTTTTTACCATACCATGCACGTGTACGACATCCATATTTTGACTTAAATTATCATATTTTTCCTAAATCCTTTTGGGAGAAGAGTTTTACTTGACTCAACTGAAGCTTGTTCTTGATATTTTTTGCCATTTTTGCCAGATATTTTTTTGTATTCTGATTTTTATTAGGAGATTTATGCGTTTGCTTGAAAAGAATTGTCATATACGACATGCATAAGATTATTACAAACTTATATCATTTTGATTTTTTTCGATTGAAAGGAGAATTGTCTGAAGTTTGTTCTAAAATTGCAATCCGTTTAATGCAAAATGTTATGTTGATCAAAAGTTATTAAAATAGTAAAACTCACGATATTTAAAAGTTTATGGATAATTTTATTTGAAATTAATTGAAAATAGAAAAATGAATTCGGTACAGCATTGCATGACTTTAGAATCGCATTATTTCATCCTAAAATGGGTTTTAATTTTGTCAAAAAATTCTGCAAAAAAGGTCGTCAGCCATATGTTCAAAGTCGATATTTTTCTTTGACATTGTTAGGACCTTCAACTTGCAGGTCAAACCAGGTTGAAGGCCTAGGTTCGGACTTCCAACGCTTTTCCCGAACTAAAAACCTAGGCAAAAACCCGACCACAATGCAAAACAAAATTCAAAATTTAAAAAACGGGATCCCGTTTATTAATAAACTGGAACCTGTATTATAATCAGGATCCCGTTCCTCACTCGGCAGTATTTGGACCGTTGTGAATGGAACAGGATCCCGTTTCATAAACGGGATCCCGTTGCCTTTACAACGGCTCCGACATTCAATTCCGGTGAACGGGATCCCGATTATAGAACAAGATCCCGTTTATAATAAACGGGATTCCGTTTAATAATCGGGATCTCGTATTATAGTAAGCGGGATCCCGTTTTATAAACAAGATCCCGTTTATTTTATTTAAATACACTGTGGAGAATTACTGTGAAGTCTGCAACTTCACATGTACGACCGAGAGCACTAAAAGTGAATTATTTTTCATAAGTTATTGTATTTACAGGTGGTGAACTTGATTTTTGGTTGATTTTATCAAACAGAGCATCATCTACACCATTTTTGAAGTGAAATTGTGTTATTTTTGTGCTTGTTTGGAGGAACAAAATGTTTCAATTTGCAATATGGATTGAATTTTTCAAAGGAAACTTGAAGAAAACAATTTTTAAAGTGGAATTGTGGTAGTTTTCTACTTGTTTTGAGGAACACAAGGAAGAATTTTTTCCTAATAGGTATTCAACTTCCAATTTGGATTGAATATTTTGAAGTATTTCACTATTAACATTCATTTGTGCTTGAGAATTTTATAATTATGGGAGATAAAGCTCGTAATAAGAGAAGAAAGAAATTGACTCCTCAAGAAGTTGAAGCAAATAGAGAAAAAGAGAGACAAAGACAAAGAGAAAGAAGAATGAGAATGAAATCAATGAATGATGGTGGAGCAACCAATTCAACAACTATTGAAGATGAAAACATT
>VDFB02000013.1:217054772-217119496 GCA_007258455.2 Sequoia sempervirens
TGATTGGTGACAAACACATCCAATCATAATTACCAACTCTTGTGACTAGGGACAAACATTTCCAATCACTTACACCATCTTGTGAATGGGGACAAACAAATCCATCCACAAAAATCAACAATTGTGATTGGGGACAAACACATCCAATCAAAAACAACCAACAATTGTGATTGGGGACATACTCATCCAACCACAAGATAAAAATCTTGATAAGTAAGTCCCCATTGCATATGCAACCACCATTATAGATCATTGCCACTTTCATCACAAATGATATGAGACAGCTGTTGTTGCCACTTGGAAACTAATCTTAGCTATAGTCATTTTGGCACAAATATTAATGTCACTAAAATAGTTTAGCAACCCCATCGCTAGTGACTAACAAGAGGATGCTACTTGTCCTCCAACATCCTATGCCTCCATCCTCCAATAGATTTTCTACTTAGAAAATTTGACTTTGATATTTAGTTTTAGAATGCCCCTCCTCAAGATGGACATCACATACAAGCGATAATACATGCAATTACAATTGAATAAATTTTATTTTAATTATTTTTGACACTTTTGAATTTGGACACACATACTTTTAATGACACAATTAATAATTGATCATACATAAAAATAGACCATATTCTAGAATAAATGATAAAATTTGACCTTAAAAACTAACTAAATAAAATGAAATTATTAATTGACTCGACTACAACACCAACAATTACAAGACCTACAAATCCATACTCCTTGTAACACCATGCTTTCATTTTAACTTATAGTAGTTGATCTTGTTACCCTTTCAAGGCAGTGAATCCGAAATTGAGGAGATTGACTATTGGAGTGAACTTGAAAATTGGAGTGAAATTGAAACAAGTCCTTAGTCATAAAGCACTCTCACCATGTACACCAAATATTTTTTCTCCTTTGGATGATCTGGCTACTTCACAAACCTTACAATTGATGCAAGTATGGTATTTTTAGAGCATTTCTTTGGAAATTAAAAAAAAAAGTGATTATTTGACATTCTTGATCCTCACATAGTCTGCAGATGGCCCCTACACCATTTCCTCCAGAAATACGGTTCATCATTCAACACCACTTTTATATATTCACTAATAAATTGTAGGAATTAATTTCTACCACCACCAACCTACAATTAATGCTTAGTCTAGAAACATCGACAAAAGAATAGTCCATAAGGGAAGACCAACGAAGGATTTTTTTCACATGTCTTGAATACGTTCTAGACAGTTCTAAACTCCTCTTTAAAATAGGCATCATGCAATGGGTCTGAGCATCAGTGGTAAGATGGATGTATGAAGGCAAGCATGAGCATCGACAACTTTGTATTATTCAAGATATTAATCAAACTTTGTTTTTTTTAATGTTTTCTCCTGTGTTGTATAATTTTTGTGTGGTTGTCCATGCCCATCCACCCCAATAGAGTGGTATCAAAATAGGTTCAATTTCATTGTGGAGAGCTCAATTGTAGCTGGTCCTGACTCAAGAAGATCATGGAGATTGCTAGTAGGAGGTCACTGTAAGCTGCAAGGGAGATTATAGTTTGCATGCTATTGCCAAAGAAAGTGTTTGCAATTTGAAAATCCATTGTGAATCACTATTTCCCAACGTCTAGAGGAATCCCTACTGCCAAAGGACAATGAAGAAATCACCGACTGCTCCAACCGTGTAGGAAAGGAGAAAGGATTGTTTGTTTGAAGGAATCGTTGTGAAGAAGGCAGTCATTGTTTGAAGAAATTATAGTTGTTTAAAAAAAAAATTGTTGTCAGAAGAGGAGACGGTTGCAAGAGTCGCCTAAGTGCACAGATCTGAAGGAGAAAGAAGCTTACGAGCTAGTAAAAAAAGGCACAGAGAAAAGAGGTAGATCATTGTTTATTTTGTAAATATTACCACCATAATGATTGCAATGTTTTGAAAGGGGTTAAAGACAACAGCCAAGGATTTGTAGAAAGAAATGTAACTATTATTTTTTAATGAAAATATTTGATTGTGTGTGTGTCTGCTTCTATCTACCATTAGAGTGGTGTTACAACAAGAAGAAAAAGTGAGTTAGTAAGCTATGTGTAACATTGTTGTTTAAAAAAGAAGTAAGTTTGCATAGATAGTTTGTAGAGAATATTGGTACTTATTGTTGCCACAAAGATCACAATTCTCATAATTCTTCAAAAGTATCAACAAGTAAGATGTCACTAGTGGTTAAAGAAGAGGGTCAACATAGACGTATTTGGTATAAGTGTTAACCATATTTTGAATAAGTAATGTTGTAATTTAAGAAGTCCGAAGGAAAAGTAATATATTGTATGAAGATTTAGCAAAAGGAATGTTTTAGTTAAAAAAAAGAGTCATTGCAAAGAGGAGAAATTGAAAAGCACTGTAGCAAAATCAAGGTAAGTTGAAATTGTTTGTTCCAATGGGAAAAGCTGATAGAGTAAAGAAAGAGAAAACAAATAATTTAGAAGAAGAATTAGCAAAGGTGAAGAAAGAAAATACAAGGTTAAAATGTGAAAAGGATCTTTTAGAAAAAGAATTGGCAAAATTAAGAAAAGAAATGGGAGTAGAAAAATGTAAACTTTTAAATGAAATTAGTGATTATATAGAGGTAATTGAAGAGTTAGAGGATAGGTTAAAGTTTGTGGAAGAATTACATAATTGAAAAATGAAGGAATCATGCAAACTTGAAGAAAAAAATAAAGAGCTTGAAGAAAAGTTAAAATTGTTTGATGAGATTAATAAAAGAAATGAAGAACTAGAACAAAGAGGGAAGTTGATTGATGATTTAAAGGAGAAGTTAAAGATATTTGATGAAGTTAAAAAAAAGAATGATGATTTGGAAGAAAAAATAAAGAAATTAAAAGAAGAAAATAGTTTATACACAAATGAAATATCAAGATTGAATGAAGAGAATGAATGTTTGAAGGCAAAGAAATCGACATGTGATGTTTTATGTGGTACAAAAGATTTGGTTGGTTCAATTGATGAATCACCTAGTTTATGTAATGTTGCTCAAGTTTTTCACGATGAAGAATGTAAAGATGAAGTTGATAATGTGACTGATTCTACAAATCATATTAATAAGAATAATGTTGGTTTGAAAATCATGAAGAGAATGGGATATAAAGGCCGAGGAGTAGGTAAGCATGAGCATAGAATGAAAGAGCTGATTGAACCAATTATGAGGTCAAAATATGAAGGCCTTGGATATGTGAGAGGTAAAGGAAATGTTTCAGGTTCAACAAAATTTGTTTGAGAAGTGCATTGTATTCAGTGTTCACATTGTAACAAAAAAGGGCATATAAAAGATACATGTTGGGACCTACATCCATGTAGAATTTGTGGTTTAAGAAACCATTAAAACAAAATGTGTTGGAAAAGAGAGAACAAAAATACAGGAAGCATACAAATGGATTGTGGATGGACTTTTGGATCAAATTGGCAAAAGATTATGGGCATGATAAAAAAATTGTTGAGGTATAAAAGTTCGCATGTAAAAGTTGATAGAAATCATTGTAAGTTTGAAGGCACAACAAATACTTTTGGCAAGGCATCTATAGATGGAAAATTTTCAAGAAGTTGTAGATTGAAGGTTTGAGAGACTACCACAGAAGTTGGACAAAGACAAATGCATCGTCAGGCATGAAGATCATCAAGATGGAAAAGAAAGGATTCAAGAAGTCTAAAGACTTGGTTGCAACCATAAGACAAAGAAGAGAAAGAATGATTGCAGTCAATGGAAACTGAACAACAAAGGAATTGGAGAATCCCACAACACTCGTAATAAGACAAGAGAATTCCATTAGAATTGAGAGTTGTTTGAAGCTATGGAAGAAAATAATTTGAGGAAGTCCACAGACTTCGTTAGAGACGAAGGAAAATAATTTGCAAAGAATAGTTTTTTATTGACACAATTAGTGATTGTAAATGGGTACCTAACAAGGCTTTAGGCTGGGACCCATCTATACTAGATCATGGCATGTATATCTAAAGCTAATGGTTTGTGGTAGAAATTAAGGGGGAGAATTGTAGGAATTAATTTCTACCACCACCAACCTGCACTTAATGCTTAGTCTAGAAACATCGACAAAAGAAGAGTCCAGAAGGGAAGACCAACGGAGGATTTTTTTTCACATGTCTTGAATACATTCTAGACAGTTCTAAACTCCTCTTTAAAAGAGGCATCATGCAATGGGTCTGAGCATTAGTGGCAAGAAGGATGTATGAAGGCAGGCATGAGCATCGACAACTCTGTATTATTCAAGATATTAATCAAACTTTGTTCTGTTTTAATGTTTTCTCTTGTGTTGTATAATTTTTTTGTGGTTGTCCATGTCCATCCACCCCAACATAAATCATGTGTCTAGCCGTGCTTTATTTGCTTTAGCCTATGCAAATGAAAGAATCCAAATCAACAAATACAATTTCATAGAAATGAATTGGATTATTCTTCCAAATCGCTTTGTGAATTGCACAAGCATATTAGAAGTAAAAAATTTATCAAAAAAGTGGGCGATGGTTTGTCTCTTGAATCTATCTACATACAGAGGCAGATATAGTAATAATGTTGGCAATGCAATAATAAATATTTCCACATCAAATAGAAATTTGAAAGAATTTACATATTTCAATTGATTAGTGCCTCTATAACTACCTCAGCATTGTCATTGATCAAACAAAATGCCTTTCTCTTGTTACGATGGCTACATTGAATAATCTTATCAAATAGTTCTCCCCAAGTATGAATGATAAAATCTTCAACAACCTCTTAGAAAATAGTTTCACTACAAACTCTGGCACAAATAAAAACTCATTTTTTGAAATAAAAAATCATCCCATTTAGTGCATAAACATATTCAAGCTATGACTTAGGTTGTTGTACCTCCTTGCGCTATAGATCATTTCTTTTTCAAGAGAAAATAAAATTCCACCCACAAGAAAATGAAATGCAACAACAATAGAAGAAAATCCTTACAAACTATGAAAAAGATTTGAGGTAGTGACCACCCCTTCCAAAGCACCGTCGCTTCATAATTGATTAGGAAATTCCAACACCTAGTATGTGACAAATAATTCACTCACTTTTTTGCTTCACAGGCTTACGATTTTAGCATGTTTTGATACCATATCAAAAATTCTAGGTAGACTGTAGAATAATGTAAGCATGTAAATATTTTAAATTCTTTTTGTTTTAATTCAATAAGATATTACATATATATAGGAGTTGCATTTCTTATACCATAGGAGATCTTTTATAACAACTTTTCAATATATTGAGTTGTTTCAACAACTCAAACAAATAAACTCAATTAATAACCATTATACAAATAATTATGAGAATGATGTAATATTCCTAAGAGATCAAGATAGAAGGTTCATGAAGCCTTCCAAAAAGAAGATTATTCCACTACTTCATTAAAAGAAGCATTAACATAACACATCATAGTCCCCCCTTAATGGTAAGAGAAATAAGCAAGCAAACTGAGATCGAGAGTGTGTAAGGAATGTAGAGATGTACACGAAACTGAGAAAGGGTGTGCTCCAAAGCACACTCACATGAGGTTAGAATCTTGAGGATCCATTGTTGTGATGGTACAAATCCCCCTTACACTTTATAATTCAGTGTAAGTACAATAATTTCCCAAATTCCCTTAACACATTCAATTTTGTGGAACTTTATTTGAGTGTTTTTACAAACTTATTTGCTATTTGAGTTCTACAAGTTTATTGTCATGAGATTGATTAAGAAGATAATATTAAGTTGTGTCCAAAAAATTTAGTTTAAATTTTTGATTTGTTCAAATTGGATATGAAAAGCTAGATCTACAAGAGTTAGAAGTTGGAAGGTGGTTATCAGATCTAAAAGATAGTTACAAATCTAGAGCATTTTGGATCAAATTTGACCCTATCACTGCATCCAGAAAAAACCCAAGAACCTAAAACTCATTTATTACTTTTTCAAAATTGAACACTTTTCCCCTTCCCCTTCAGAAGAATTTTAAGGCCCCCTCCTATATATAGATCATAAGTTTTTCATATAGTTGTATAGTCATGCAATGACCTTGCATAAATAGACATTAGTGATTATTATCTAGTTTGCAAAATATACATTTGAAAAAAAGAAGAAGGTTAAATTATGTGGTAATAGGGTATTATTTGTGCAATCCCAATGTAGGTCATATAATACTTAGCCTATATGCTCACACTAAATGGAACAAGAATATGCATTTCCACCAGTGCCTAATAAACTATTAGTTATCAATCATTTAATATTGAGAAACTATTATTCTCAACTACAAACCACCTCTTCCCACCTAGAGAAATTTCTCATGATAAAAAAACCAATTTCAGCCTCAAAGGGTAGTTTCCATAAAATAGAAGGTGATTTTTGGCTCTCAAAAAATAATTAAATCACATCTCAATATATTTCATCGTACATACTACTAACATTATCATGACATCATCAACCATCACCTCTAATCCATCTGGGCCCTTGGGCCCCTCTCCCTTGACAATTTAAGTTTTGCATAAAATTTGTATGTTTAATTCTTGGTCATACAAGCTCTTTTTTGTGAGAATTTTTTTTATTTAAGGTAAAACTTTGTGAGCTCCATAGTGGTGTAAATGGATTTCTATTTTGGTGTATGTTTAAATTTAGTTTAATAGAACCAATAACTTATTAATACATTTATAAATATTATACAATTTTAAATCAACATAATATTTTAAATATTATATAAATATTTTGAAAGATAGAATATAAATATTCTTTCATTTTAAAAATTATTTTAATAATAGTATCTTGAATATTTTTAAAATATGAATTTAAAAAATTATTATTTTTTATAATATAAGTAGGGAAGGGCCTTGAACTCATACGAAGCAAACAACAGGGCTGAACATCCCAACAAAAATAACTGGCCAAACAAGCCACCAGTCATAAACAACAAGGCCATAACAAAAAAAAAAGGAAATAGCCCCAAAAAATAGCTTAATCCCTAGAGCTAGGAACCAAAGCCTCCAAGGGATTGTTACTAAAAATATTGGCCTTCTTAAATTTTCTTTCATTGCACTACTATCCAAGATAACTCTGAAACAAGATTAGTTGAATTAGAAGGGGAAAAGTCCCCTTCAGTGTAACAAACAAGTGTAGAAAAAGCTGCTTTAGGAGAAGTGTTTGAGACAAAGGCCGAAGTAGTAGGATTTGAAGTTCACCAGCCTTGCTCAGCAAGGGGGCATTAGAAGTCACAAGGGAGGAAACACACACAATAGGTGGAACAATCTTATCAAGAGGAATAATAGATGCATCAGGTGCAACAGCCAAATCCAAGCCAAAAGCAAAACAATTTGAAGATGAAATAACCTTTACCAGAATGGGGTCAGCAGGGGTTTCAAAGGAAGTTGCACACTCAATAGTAGGAGCAGACTTGTCCAGAAACAGAGCATCATAAGCCAAAGGAGAAGTTGCACCATCAACACCAAGATTATTCCATTGCATAGAAGGAGAAGGGGGACTAGAATCATTGTAATCCGAAGAAGAATTTAAAAAATTATTGTTCACTTTAACAATATATTTAAGATTATTGTTTATGCGTAAAATTTAAAAGGATTTATTGTTATCATTGTTTTAGAATTGTGTATTCATTTTCTTTATATACAAATTTACAATGAGAAAGATTAAAAGAAATTATTGTCATTACACAAGATCGAGAGAATTACTAGTAGACTATAATTTGTATGTAATATCTTAGTTTCTCACATTATTGGATTATTCTCTTAACTTTATTTGGTTTTAAAATAATATTATTGATTTTTTTTAAATATAATATTTTATTGTAAATAAATTTGTAATATTTGAATTTGTACTTCTTAATGTAATTTTAAAATTATATATTTTTATAACCTCGACTAGTATATTTATTAAAATTTCTCAAAAACCAAATTTGATATTGAGATAGTCAATAATACTAATTTTTAAACTCAACTTTCTCCATAATCAAATAAATACATTTTTTTACAAATCCCACGAGCTCTATATACTCTATATCCATCCATTTTCATAGAGAAACAAATTTCTTATAGATCCATTTGCCTTTTCTTTATTCAAATAACTTCAAAATTGCATTATAGGCTCTTTGAAAAATGTTCATATTATTGTTTCTATTGTGGAAAGTGAAATGCACTAGACCCTTGATAAATGCTCTTGAATAATTTTTTAGACAATTTATATTTTCATAAAGTGTGAAGTGAAAGACATTTAAATGTCAAAATCATCATAAATTTTTCATATGATAGACAAGGGTGACCATCAAATTCAATGTCCACTTTCAACCAACCCTACTACAAAGTAATTAATATATGTTTATTTTTAATTAATTACAATCAGCTATATTTTTAACATAGGTAAATCAACAAATCACCCAGTCATCATTATTTAACAACTATTTATATTATAAGAAAAAAAATGAACTTAGAAAGTCAAACTTAACTTCAACTTTATTAGTTAAAATATATATTAAACTTAGATTCTAAGTCAATTCTAACAACTTTAATCTTTGTTGACTCAAATTATAATACATATAACTTGTAAAAATTTATTGATTTTAAACTATTATCAACATATATGAATCGATGCTATGTATTATGTCATAATTCATATATCAACTATAGTGTCAAAAAATGTCATTAGTGATATTTTCACACTTGTTTGGGCTCTCCTTGTAAAATTGAGCTTAATGATGCCTTGACTTAGTGTTGTAATGTGTTTAACACTCTCACATTAGGTATTGGTCCCTTGTGAATTAAACAAACTTAGTCATACCTTATTTAGAGTTTTTTTAAGTGTTGTAATACACTTTCACACTTTTCTAGGGTTTTCATAAATAATTGGGCTTCTTTATGCTTTAATTGGCCCTATTTTACACCCACAAGACTTAATTAATGCGTCTTTTCGAGGATAATCCCTACATAAACCAATATCCAATCACAATTAAGCTGTTTTTAGGTTGTGTGGCCCATATTTAGTGATTTGGGAATCATACGCCACCTTGGGCGTATGAGTCCCACCTAGGGTTTTGGGTCCTGATCTAGAGTTTACACCTTTCTAAGCATTTTTAAAGTTGGTCCCATAAATTATGCCTAATGGGACTCATGTGCCACCTTAGGCGTATGAGTCTCATGTGGCCCAAATTTAAAACTAATTCAAATTCTTAGTGAGATTTTATCCTCCTAGATTTGATGTCAGTTTGTAGTGTTGTAATTTCGAGAATTTTTGCATAATTAAGTATAAATACAAGGTTCTTTCACTCATTTTCACCTAAGACTTTTGTGAGAGCATTCATAATAGCAAGTTTGAGTTCACATGAGCATTCAAGTGTTTACAAGAGCATTCAAGTTTCTTCAAGGGAAAATTATCAAGCATTTTAGAGCATTATTCAAGCATCAAGCATCATGTCAAAGTCTCCATGCATCATGTTTATTGTTGAGCTAACAATTGTGATGTAGGGTTTCATGATTCAAGCTAGCATTCAATTCAAGATCCATCCTATTCAAGAAAGATTCAAGGTCTACATCCATTGGAGCCATCTCATACATGTTTGCAACACTTCATTGCTAAGGTTTGGTGAGCTACAAAATTATATTTTGTTCATTCATCATTCTCCATTCCTATTTCATTTCATTTCAAGGTTTGATTACCAAAACATGGTTTGACCAAGGAAAACCCCTTTCTACTAACAAAACAATGTTTTTCCCTCTCTTTAGTGTGTGATTTGTAGGTTTAGGTTGAAGACACATTGAAGAGAAAGTTTGGAGAAAGTTGTCAAAATGTTCAATGTTGTCAAAGTTGTCGCCTTGCATTAGAGATACTTGGAAGACTTCTACAAGTTGCAAATTAGGGTTTCAGATCCGAAAATCAATTGGAATGAACAAAGCAGACACTAAAGAGAATATTCAAACTTTGAAGCTTCAAAAAACCCTAACTAGACTGATACGCTAGTTCTAGCGTATGAGTCCCCATTTAGGTCATTTTCTAGGTTTTGCAATTTCAAACACCATTTGTCAAATTCATGTTTCTGCACAGAAACCCTAATCTAGGACTAAATCGCCCAGTCTGGCGTATGAGTCCCATTCAACATTAAAATCAGTGTTTTCAACATTTCAGAGCCTCATCCAGTCATCTTCAAATTTTTAGGTGCACACATTTCATCTCACAACTTTTAGTTATGATTTATATGTATTTTTAGGTCATTTAGTGAAATATTGCATCATACTAGGTTTAAGCATTTTTATTTGCATTGCATTTTTCTTTCCAAGCCCTAGCTTGGTGGTGAACCCCTCATTAGTTTACAATTAGCCCCTAGGACAACCCTATTGCAAGATCTTTTTCTCCTTTGCATATCTAGGATTGAGATCTCTAGGGTTATCCTTGAATGAGAGTGTTTGAGTTTTGTTATTCTATCTCCCAAGCATATAACTCCAAAAAAATTCAACCTTTCATCAACTAACCAATATATAATATTATTAAAAAAATAGAAAAAAAAATACTAAGAAGTACATGAAGTTCACTCAAAATTTTTTTAATTAATTCTCAACTTTTGATCAATAAAAAAAATGTATAATTGTATTGATGTTGAAGCATGCAATTATTTTTTTGGAAACATAAATTGATATAATTAGGTCATAATTGTAATTACACTAAATCTTTGAAAAATTTAGTACATGTTCACTGAATATGTACGCCATGCATTAAATGTGGAACTTTTTATAGGCACAACATCACACTACAACTAATATAACTAGAAATCACAATTTAGTGTGCAATGGGTACCCCAAAGAGTTGTGGAAGGTCAATTAGGGAATATTTTGGTGTATTTTTTGCATACATTTATGTAGTACATGAGTTCAATTGGTAGGCCATTTAGCGAATGATATTTGTGCAAAAAAATCTCAAAGGAGGAGTGATTACTTTGAATCAACTATGCATCCATTTACAAGGATCTACCAATAAGGAGTATAATCAGGCTTCATTACCAATAAGATCATTTTAGATTTGCAATAGGGAGAGAGGGAGAGGCAGGGAGAGATAGAAAGATAAATATAGAGACATGAAGTGCTATAGAGAGAGGCAGAGAGGGAAAGATATTGAGGTAGAGAGATGGATAGAATGATAGGGAGAGATGGAAAAAGAAATATGGAGAGATAAAGATAGAGAAGAAAAGAGATATAGGGGGGAGAGAAGATATATGTAGAGATGAAGATAGAGAGAGAGAGAGATAGGAAGATTGAGACAAATAGATAGAGAGATAGAGAGAGGTAGAGGGCAAGATAAAGATATAAAGAGATGGGGAGATAAAGAGCGAGAGATAGAGATAGATATAGATGGTGAGATAGACTGATAGAGAGATAGAGATATAAGGAGATGTAAAGAGAGGGGGAGAGTGAGACAAAGATAGAGATATAGATAAATAGAGGGAAGTAGAGATAGAAAAATAGAGATGGACAGAGGGAGAGAAATAGGGAGAGATAGAGAGGGAGAGAGAAATAGGGAGAGAGATATAGATATATGGGAAGATAGAGAGAGAGAGAGAGAGGTATAGATAAAGAGATAGATAGGCAGATAGGTTGTGAGTGAGGGAGGGATAGATGGGGAGAGATAGAGAGGGAGGGAGAGAAATGGATAGAGATAGTTAGAGAGGGGAGATAGAAGATGTTGGGAAATTGTGTCTCAACCTTGCAATTATGTAAAGGTTATTATTGATAAGATATATATATATATTTCCTAGTTACATGGATAGGTGTAATATACAATGGAAATAAGGGAGGAGAGAGTGGGATGCGTGTGAACAATTTTTTGTTAACTTTTCCAAGAAACTCCTAAAATGGCCAACATACATTATATAAATGATACATTGTAAATCTAGACCGTTAATTATTAGGTTTTAGATCTAATGGTGGATATTTTGTTGTCCTGTCTTGCCTTATGAAGTAACCCTATTTTATGAGGGAGTTGTACTACAATTGTAGATAGCGATGTATTATGAGAGTTTGATAGTAGTCATGTTTCCTTTTGATCTCTAGTGGTGATACTTCTGTGAGAAGATTGCTCTACAAGTATATTGTAATCTTTGTGGTTTCTGAATAATATATTGGGTGACTTTTAGAGTGAGGTTTTTCTCCCGAAAGGGTTTTCCCCATGAAATCACTGTGTTGTGGTATGCTTAATAAATATGTTTATTTCTGTTTAATTTTCTATAACTATTAAAGATCTATAAATTTTTTGCATTATTTTCCTCTCAAGATTAGTGTAGGAAGTTGTTCCACTACCTTAAGTTCCTTACAAGTAGTATCAAAGCCCGATCACCTTTGCTTTCAGTTGTGGGAACCTTGTTGGGTTGGTTTTTTAACTAATCCAGATTTGAGTGGGAGCTTGTGTAGAAGATACTTTGTGATCTTGTTGTGGGAATTTTTAGATGGCAATTTCATCAGGGAGAATAGAGGTGGAGAAAATTTTTGAAAATAATTTTGAGATGTGAAAGTTGAAGATGGATGATCTATTGATAGATCGATATCTGTGGGATGCTATTGATGAGAATGTTTCAAGGCTTGCATATCCTACTCATGTTGTTCAATATGATGTTATGGACCATAAAGCCAAGGGTCTAATCAGATTGTGGATGGAAAACTTTGTTTTAATTAATGTCCATGAGGAGACCTTTGCATAGAAACTATGGAAGAAGCTTGGTGAGATGTATTAGGAAAAATATTTAGTGAACAATATTTTCTTGAGGAAGAAGTTGTATTCCTTGAGAATGGAAGAGGGTGGATGAATCACAAATCCAAGTCTAGAGGGAGATCTAAATCTTCTGGAAAGTCCAACGTTATTTGTTGGAACTGTAGTAAGCCTGGACATGTTTGTAAGGAATGCAAAAAAGAAAAGAAGAAGAAAAATAAGAAATCTGATTCTAATTCTAAGTTTGAGAAAGGAGATGGCGACACATTCATTGCAGCTTTGGCAACTCATGCAAGTAATGATGCATGGTTAATTGACTTAGGTGCATCTTTCCATATGACCTTTAATAGAGATTGGTTTTTATAATATGAAGAATTTGATGGAGGTAAGGTGTACTTGGGTGATAATTCTTATTTAGACATTGTTGGTCATGGTAAAGTTAAAATTAGGTTTCTTGATGGTAGAATAAAAAGGATTAATGGTGTGTTGCATATCCCTGATTTAGCACAAATTTTTTTATTTGTAAGCAAACTAATAGATTTAGATGTGTAGGTAGTATTTTTTGATGCAAGATGGTCAGAGGTGTTATCGCGGTTGCTAGAGGTGTCAGATATGGCACATTGTATAAGTTTGATGTATGCACTGTTGAGTGCAATAGTACTTTTGTGAAAAGCAAGTCTATGGAAGAAGTGAGGGTTTCACCTTGAGCAGATGGTCATGGATTTTGGGTACCCAAGGGTGCTCTTTCTTCTAAATAAAAGTTACTTACAGAGAAAACTATCTTATGGCACTAGAGACTTGGCCACATTGGAGAAAAGGGTCTAAGGACCTTGAAAAATAAATTTAACCATGTTGAAGATTTATCTGATTGTAATCTTGAATTTTATTTCTGTGAGCATTGCATTTATGGAAAACAAAACTGTGTTCAATTTTACTCGAGTTCTCATGAATCTTGTGTTGTATTGGATCCTATTCATTCTAATGTTTTTGGTCTTGTAGATGTTCCTTCGATTGGTAAATCCACATATTATGTTTCATTTATTAATGATTATAGTAGAAGGACATGGGTATATTTTCTAAAGAGTAAATCTGAAGTTTTCAGTCAATTTAAAGAAGTTAAAGCAATGGTTGAGTTACAGATTGGAAAGAAAATAAAATGTTTGAGGACTGATGTGGACACGAAAAAAGTAACCATTTTAATTTTTTCTTGTTTTGTCCCTCCTTGTGCTTATTTGGCTTGATTTCACCTTGATTTAATGTTGTAATGTGACTTACACATTCACATTAGGTCTTGAATCTTTATGAATCTTTTGGTGCTCCAAATCGAATCAGACCAATGAATCCTATAGACTAGCCACTTTCTAGTGATCAGATTCAATGGGGGATTTGGCCAACTGACAGGAAATGGAGTTAACACTCATTTCCTCTGCACTTCAGGCTTTGTAAGACCTAGGGGGTGACCCTTTAGCAACATCTAGAGATTCAAACACATATTTAATGGGATATTGCTTAACAGATAATGCTCTCACAAACTTATGCTGAGAAACATAAAATATCACTCACTATTGGCAAGACACTGAGTGAATTTTAAGAACTACATGGAGAACAAGGCAAATTCAAGTACTCACAACACATAATTAAAGTGGTTATAGATTTAAAGAATTGGGACCCAACTGAAAACAACAAAATCTTGATAATGGACCAGTGTCATGAAATGGGCTATGGAGTCAAATAACCAGCCCTTCATCTTACAGTGCTAAACATGTTCTAAAGATCCTTGCAAATTTTATCACATTGTGACAACCAGACCACTAAAGTTTTATCTGATAACTCTTCTTATAAATCCACCTGAAACACAATACTCTTGTCACATGTGCTGAAGCAATCACACTATCCTTTGAACAAAAGGAAATAATAAATGCAACTTGTGTTTCATTAAAGCAATTACATTATTCCTATAATAGAAGGCAACAATAGATATAACTTTAATGCAACAAATGTGCATGAAAAGACTCAAACAATTTTATTATTTGAATCCAAAAGAGCAATACATCTCAACCATGGAGACAATTATCAACTAAAATAGACTTGAAAGCTTAATTCAGAACACACACTTTCATATTAATGACTTAGTTACAATTATCCTAGCATTACAATCTACCCAGTGCTTTTTCCTGCCTTGCAGAGCTTTCAGAAAATGGAACCCAGAATTAGAACCCTGAGAAGAGAAGAGAATAAAATAAAATGGAAGAAGCTAGAAAAATAATCTGAAGAGGCCATATGAAATCTTCATCCACTGTTGATTAGCAAAAACTCAAAGCATCTCTCTTCTCTCTTTCCCTTTACAAATTTTGCCACCAAAATTGCCTTTGCACCAAGTTACCCAACAATAGCAAAAATGCCCATCTGAGGAAATTCTCACCATTTACCAACAACTAGAAAAACAATTCTTCCTTGCTCGTCAAAATCCTCTTTATTTCAGCTCTTTTATATGCTGCAGGTGCAAATTATTTTACTTTTAACAAAGTAAAATATTCTCCCAACACTTTATGTTTTAAATCTTTCATTTAAAACATTCCTCATTTTTACCTAAGTTTAAAATATTTGCCCTTTCATCTTTCATGGGAAAAACACATTTCCTAGCATAAAATTTCATTTTCATCATGCTTTTAACTTTTATTCTGTGCTCATTTGCTTTTTATCTTTAAAATATTTAATCTATTTTTTTTACAAAGAAAGCCATTTAACTTTACGTGGGAAAAGCATTTGAATTTAAATGTTCTCCCAACTAAAATATGGTGGCCCTTAATATTCATCGGCTCTTCAAATTTTAAAATCCTTGCCCTCTAAAGAAAAAATACGAAGGCCTCCTTTTTAAGATCCTCAAATCTTAATCACGGGCAAGAATTATTAAATTTGCCTTCGTAAAAAGCAAATGAGCTTTCGAAAAGTCACAACATCGGGCCTGTTTAAAAAACCTTTCCCATGCACCAAGACTCCATCCAGGCCCGCCACTGCTATGTGTCCTGTTCTCGCCAACCCCGCGGGTTTTAACCCGTGAGCAACTTCAACCCACGAGCTGGCGGGGAAGGGACTAGATTTGGCTGCATTGCCAGCTCCTTTATGTCTGTCGTTGATCTTCATTCGTTTGTTAAGGTTTGCCCTAATCTTTTTCCTGTGTTCTGCTTTCAGCCTCTGCATCCACATAACAATGACGACCATTCTCCTGCACCTATTAGAGAGTTTCTAACACCTTTTCAACAACTCCATTTTGATATGCTATGATGCGCCTTCGCCCTTACTTCTCTTACTGCACGCGCCAAAGGCATTTGCTTGAAATTTTTCAGTCTTTAACAAATGCATTTCATGTGCATCCCGTGCAATCATGTCATTTTCTCTCATTTGCAGTAAGCACAAAACCATCTTTATAAAGCAAGTGGAAGGTTTCTTTATTAGTGCGATGGCTGCCTTCATGCAAGCTTTGGTGCATCCTTTTCAAACCATTTTTTTATTGCATTTTGTGCAGACTTTAGCTGCGCCCATCTCTTTAAATCCCTTCATCGACCTCTTCATTATCCCAAGCATTTTCTTAAAAGTTTCTAAAGTGCCACAGAACCAGCGGCGCCCCTCTCAGCCTTCCATTTTGTGCTTTGATGGATTCCCATCAAACAATTTATAATCAATGATAACTTACAGCAAGCGATGCCCAAGCTCCATTTTGTTTTGATGCATCTACAGCCACTTATTGCATTTGTTTTAAGGTTTTTGAGACCTATTCAACAAACATTTTATGCCTACTCTACTTGTGCTCATTCCTTTTCATTGCTGACAGTGCCCTCCATGGATGTTGGTCGCGCCTTGGCCATGCTTTGATGGATATCCATTGTTGTTCCATATGTGTATCAAGCATTTTCTTTAAGTCTCTAAAGAATTTTCATCAACTGCTTGGTATACACGCTGCATCATGGTGTTTCATGAGACAATATTTGTTTTTGGGTTTTTTCCTACAGCCTTTTGCGCGCTGGATCTACTCTATCCTATATGCACAGCAAGTCCCTTGTTTCCATTTGCTTTTAAGTTTCAAATCATTTTCAACAGATCCTTGTAAGTGTTGGCGCCTCTTTCTCAATCATCATTTCCCTCTCTTAGCTGCGTTGACTTGAGAGTTTCTAAAAGTCCTTTAACAAATACATCATGCCTTGAGTCATTTCATTCACTTTGGCCCCATTTTGCTCTATTAGTGGTGTTGGGGACTGTACTTTCTCAAAGATTTCAAAATCCATGGAATGCACACGATGTAGTTGCACGTTTTATACTTGGAGGTTTGGAGTTGAGAACTATCATATAACCTCCCAGCATAACATGCATTACATGGGTGCCCATAATGTTGTAGTCAACAATCTTCAAGGATGGACCTCGAGTCTCTTACCATCCGTTGCCCTACAGAGCTCCTGCTCTTTTCTCCATACTGCGAGTCACTTCAAAGCATCTGATGCTTTTATATCTATCTTAATATGATGATGCTTTGACAAAATGAATCGACATCTTATGTGCATTATGCAGCAATCATTCCACTGGGACCACATTGATTTGGGATTTTGTTTCTTCTTTGTTTTGATGGGCTTGCGTACCTTGGAGTCACTGGGGTCTATTCAACACATTCATTTCATGTGTTATGCTGGCTTGTAGCACTATACTCATCTGCCTTATCCTCTGTTTTGCTAAGACAACAAGTGCTTAGTTCATTCACACAAATTAGTAAAGTGAAGACCTATGCATCGGCCTTCTTCAATTAATCAATTTGACTGCAAGCCAATCATGTTTGTACTCTGTTTCAAATTCCTTCAATGACTCCAACATGTATGCATTTGCTCACACTATGAGGAAACATAAGCAGTAGTAATCCAATAAAATCTGCCCTTTTAGTATTTATACTGACATTGGCTGAACGAAAATTCAATGATATCAAGTTATGGAGATAACTGTAATGCATTAGGATAGGCTATTGATTGAGGGAATCTATAAATTCATTAGCATTCCTAATGAGAGTATATCAGCATGATCCTCAATGTGTTACACGAGTCATTGTTACCACTTCACTTTGTATACATACTTGCATTGAGCCACTCTTTTGCCACTATATCACATCCCATGGTAGTTCAATGAAACACTACCTTCAACAAATAAATGAAAGCAGCTTATAATGATGAGAAATGACAACCTATTAATGAAACCCTGCTCAGAAGTTCATTCCTTTCACAACCAAAATGTCCAACAAGAGCATGTCGGGTCCCCATGTGGGCCCAGCTAAATTTTTTTTCGTTTTGAAACAACTTTTATGCTCAAATTATCTTGAGACAACTTTTGAATGCGTCAAAGGTGAAAAGATGAAATGGGTTTGCATTAAAACTCACTTTCAGGCACATTTAAAAAATGGTGAAAACTGGCCAGGTGGGCTCTGGAATTGCTTTTGAAAACTAGGCAAACAACCTCCCTGAGT
Organism: Sequoia sempervirens; assembly: GCA_007258455.2. NCBI lineage: Eukaryota > Viridiplantae > Streptophyta > Pinopsida > Cupressales > Cupressaceae > Sequoia > Sequoia sempervirens. Next base: position 217,073,009 of record VDFB02000013.1, read on the forward strand.
AATGAAAACTTGCAGGCTAGTAGACATTGATCCAGAGAATGCAATGCAAAAGACGTATCAGAGAAAGGAGTCACGAGGTGAAAGATATTAGTTGTCAAAGTTGCTTAGTTGAACTTTCTGCAACAGTCAACTGTTCTGAACCAATTAAAATGGACCAAATCACCTCGTTGCAAAAATACTAAATCAACTCTTGGTGAGCTGCCATTGGACACAGTAGATCACTTTGTTATAGAGAGCACGTGTACAAAAGGAATTAGCTTCAATCATCGTTGAGCAAAAGATATTGAAGGTCAAAGTTAACCTCTTAGAAAAGTTTCTGGAAATGCAGATGCAAAACTGAATAAATACCATTTGGTTTTGATCTGTTAAAAATAGCAAATCAGATCGTATGGCTCTGAAAATTGACATGCCTACTCACATAGGTCACATGAGTGAGTCTGCAAATGGGTTTTGCACGATAATCAACATGCATCAAAATATGACCTTCCAAAGTAGGTCACTCAGGTAGATTTATCAGGTGCATTTCTGAAAAGTGCAGAGGCAAATTTTTTGAAATGGACATCTCAAATTTGGGAAATTTGAGAGTGCCAACAAAATCATTAAGACTTCTATGATGTCTTGTAAAGGTGTTGTGAAGTGTTGTGATACATTTTCACACTTTTCTAAACTCTTATCATAATTCATCTACATACCCTCTTTTTTTCACTTACCAAGTCTTATTCTAAAGTGTTGTAAAGCCTTGTAACAAACTTTCACGTTTTTTTAGGCTTGTCATCAACAAATACACCTTTATTATTCTTTATTTGGCCCCTTTATGCACTTGCAGGCCTTAATTAAGTGCATTTTTTAATACAAACCCAACAAACATCATTAAATACAATATAATTCCTCACACCCACTCAAATGCCTTGAGTGGGACCCATTCACCCAGGGTGGTGAATGAGTCCCTCTTGGCACAAAAATCAAAATAATTTCAAATTTCTTTTGGGTTTTTATTCTTAAAGACCTAAGGTCGGCCTTTGTCATGTTATTCTTGGAAAAATAAGGCATAATTGTGTATAAATACATGATTTTCTATTCATTTTAACCACCATTCATTCAAGTATTCATTCTTGCATTCAATCTCATTCATCCACTTAAGCATCATTCAATCAAGCAATTATCAAGCATCTTGGGGCAACCATTGACATATCTTCAGATTCTGACAAGGGTTTGGTGAGTTTATGACATTTGCATGTTATGTGTTCATCATTCCTTTCTTATTTCATTTCATTATCAAGGGTTTGATTACCAAAGTGGGGTTTGACCAAGGCAAACCCCTATACTCTAACCTTTAACCCCTTTTTCCCCTCTTTGCATGTGTGTTTGTAGTCTTGTAGGTAGATTTGTCAAGGAGAAAGGTGTCAAAAAGGTGTTGATAAGTCATTAAAGTCAACATAACCCTAATTGGAGCTTGAAGACCCCTTTTCAGCCCAATTTTTGTAGATTCAGATCTGGCAATCCGATAAGTAGAAAAGTGCAGACTAGGACCCACAGAATTGACCTTTGACTTTGTAGATTTATGTAGGTGGACTGATTCGCCATTAGTGGTGAATGAGTCCCACTTTCAAGCTGGAAAAAGAGTTTTCTATTGTTCTAACTTCCTGACATCCTGAAACCTATTCTGGCAAATTTTACCAGAACCTAGACTGATTCACCATCAGTGGAAAATGAGTCCCAATGGCCATCAACATTGAATTCTACAACATTCCAGAACCTTTCCAGATTTGCTTTCAGTTTCCAGGTGCACTCCAATCAATCTCATTCAATTTTTTTTTCATTTATGCATGTTTCTAGTTCATGTTTGCATACAACACTATGTTTTCCAACACTTCATATTTCCTAGTTTGCATTCAATAATTGATCTATTTCATTAGTTTTCTGCATTTAGTTCATCTCATTTAGGCATATTACACCCACATCACATTAATCCTTGAATGTTAAACATTGCATTTTGGTCTAATCTTATCTCTTTTTAGGTGAAAAACCTTAGAAGGAGCATAAAGCATTTGAGTGCCAAAATCTTTGTTTACATTTTGGTGAACCCAACTTTAGAATATTTTTACTTCTGATATCAAATGCATTTGCATCCTAGAATTAGCTTGCATCATCATTGCATTATGTTTTGCATTGTTTTGCATCCTAGGGTTTTCAAAATTACATTAGTGAAAACATCATATACTGTGGTTGCATTTGTGCATCTGAAAAACATCAAATTGCATTTCAAATTTCTGAAAAAACTCAAAACAATTCATCCGTTGACTCATTTTCCAGCTTGGGTGAATCAGTCCAGTTGCATATTCTGAACTGCATTTTTTGGCATTTTTTGGGCATTTTTTGTATTACAGTTTTCTTCTATTACATTTTTTCATACTTTCGAGATTTTATTTTTAATTCTCTTTCTTTCATCTTAGTTTACTTTTAATCATTGTCATCATGGCTTTTTGCTTTAATAAGTTTTGGATGTCATTAAAATCCTTAGTGGACATATCAAATTGTGCATTTGGAACTGATCCTAATGACCTTGACCTTCCTCATGCTCCTTCAACTCCTCATGAATGTTCTCCTCATGTTTTTGACATCATTGGAGAAGATGATGATAGCATGAATAAGTTATTAAATGAATGCTTTGAAAACCTTGAAGCTAATGCATCCTTTTACCCATCCATGAAACAATCAGACCTTCCTATTGTCTCACCTCCTGATATGTTTGGTTATTTACACCCTAAAACAAATGAAGGACCTAAGTTCCCTTCAATAGGTGGACCTAGTTCTTCTACACAACCATCTCCTAAACCATTCTATGATAATAAAGTTACAAACACACCAATCAACCTTGAAGAAACTTATGGAAAAGGTTTTACCATCTTAAGCAAACAAGGATGTGACACAACAACTGAACATAACATTCATCAACTTTTAGAACAAAGGCCAACATATGAGAAAATAACAAGGTTAGGCTATCTAAATCCTCCTCATGACAAGTCTCCTTTTGAATATTGGAGACATCATGATGATGGCATAGTGATCTTTGATTCCCCTCTCGATTTGAATATCCTTCTTCCTCCTGAACAACCCTCACATGATAATGACAAGGATGCTAGGATCCCCATGGGTCCTCTTCCTCCTTTAATCCATGAAAAAGGTGAATCTAGTAAACGCAAACGACCTTACAAATTGAAAAAAATAAAGTTTCATCTCCATCCACCACCTGAATGTGAAAGGAAACTCCAAATGCTTTTAAATAGAGGTATCATCCTATTACCACCTATGAATAGGTTGGTAATCCAACATAAAGATTTCAATGTACCTTATTGTAAATACCATCATGTTCTTGGACACTGAACTGATGAGTGTCAGACATTGAAGGAAATACTAAGTACCACTTCGATGACACCGATTGTTATCCTATCATCCCATAAACACTACCAAACACCTCCTCATGCAATAGGTGTAGAATTTTCCATTCTCACTATTGCATGATCTTTCCCATCACCCATCTTGGCTCATTCTTTCCTTACATTTAGTGGGGGAAAGAAGTTGTCAGCCTTGTCCTAGTAATGTATTTGTCATTTTCCCTTAACTACATTATTCATCTTCTGCTTATACCAATTGAGATTGGGAGGTGAATTACTCGGTTGATGGTCGACTTGCCTTTGCATTCCTAGGATTTTTCTATTTCCTTTTATATGTGTATCATGTTCCCCCGTGCCATAGCATTTAATGTTCTCCCTCTCTTTGTGCAATTCCTCTATTTGTACCTCCATTCTTCTATATTTCGTACATCACTTTTGTTTTGTGTTTTCCTTTTGGGGATGACGGAAAGTGTAGAGACACCTTGTGTCTCTTTCGTGTTGACCCAAATGGCCTTTCTTTTTCCTTTTCACTTTTGTTTTGTGTTTTCCCTTTGGAGATGATGCAAAGCGTAGAGATGCCCTATGTCTCTTCCATGTTGACCCAAATGGTCTTTCTTTTTCCTTTTCACTTCTATTTTGTGTTTTCCTTTTGGGGATGATGCAAAGCATAGAGATGCCTATGTCTCTTCCATGTTGACCCAAACGGTCTTCCTTTCTTTTTCCTTTTCGCTTTCATTTGTGTTTTCCTTTTGGGGATGACGCAAGGCATTGAGACCGAAATGTCTCCTTCATGTTGACCCAAAAGCTTTTCCTTTGCTTTTTCCTTTTTCATTTTCTTTTCGCTTGTGTTTTCCTTTTGGGGAAGATGCAAAGTGTTGAGACCACAATGTCTCCTCGATGTTGACCCAAAATGGATTTTATTTTTCTTTTGTTTTCACTCTCTTTTTGTCATTCTTCTAGTTCTGTGTATTTGGGTAATGATGATAGTTCCAAGCTTTTTAATCAAAAAATTGCAGCAACGAACATACTGACTCCAAATCCATAGATCCCTTATGTGTTTGGTGTGTTCCTTTTGGGGGAAACCCCTCTTTCTTTTGTTCATTTTCCTTCACATGATGCAACCTTACTCGGAAACATATGACTTGGCATGGGGGCTTTCCAAGTTGGCTCTCATGTCTTGTTTCTTTTTGCATTTTTCATTCGCTACTTTAAAGTAATTTCTCACAAAACGGTGTGTAGCAATTCCTTTAAAGTGTGGGCATACATTGACATTATTCATTTGAACTCTTGGTTCTTAGTGCAGCCTTGTTACTTTATATGATGCATTTGTCACTTTGTGGATGACATTGGGTGTGATGTCCTTCATGAGCGTGATCTATCTTAGCATATTACATTCCTCTTGGTGGCCCGATGCGACTCACTGCATCCCCTAAGTTGTGAATTTTCTATTCTTTGATTGGTCCTCTCTTGGAGACATGAGATACAATGTTCCCTAAGTTATATGCCTCGCATGAACTTAACAAGACTCATTTGGACATCCTTTGCATGTTGCATTTTGCATTTACATGGCCACCTTGCATAACACAGCTTGCATGCCTATGGTGCCATTGCATTTGTTCATGAGTACCAAGCATACGAAGATTTGCTTGTCTCATGAAGCACGAAATGACATTATCTTTGTGGCACCTTATTAAGGCTATCAAGAGGTATAACCTTGATATGATTGAGTGGGAAACACATTCTGAGGCACAAATTTCCCCATAGCCACCTATTGTGGATTTCTCACCCCACTGACAACCAAAAGTTTCATGGCCCTAGAGTGAGTATACTTGGGCCTTCTCACCTGGCGGACAACCATGAGTTCCATTGCCCTAGAGTGAGTACACATTTCCTGTTCCAAATAAACAACCTAGATCTAACCACAACGAGTTGGACAGATGATCGAAGCTTTCTCTTCTTTCCTTCATTCTCTTTCATCACTTTCATGTGTGTTCCTTTGTGCTTATGATTGATTTTCTATGGGATCTTCATCATGGGGGCTTGACCTCTTGATCGTTGTTATCTCATTTTATCAAGCACTAGTACATTCAGACCCTTCCTGAGATGCATTTCTCTACTTTAGTGTGAGTTTGAAGCAAGTTCATCCTCTCACTAAAGTGGGGGCTAACTGTGGACACAAAAAAAGTAACCCTATTATTCTTTCTTGTTTTGTCCCTCCTTGTGCTTATTTGGCTTGATTTCACCTTGATTTAATGTTGTAATGTGGCGTACACATTCACATTAGGTCTTGAATCTTTATGAATCATGAAGAATTCTATGATGTCTTGTAAAGGTGTTGTGAAGTGTTGTGATACATTTTCACACTTTTCTAGACTCTTCTTATCATAATTCATCTACATATATTCTTTTTATCACTTACCAAGTCTTATTCTAAAGTGTTGTAAAGTCTTGTAACAAACTTTCACGCTTTTCTAGGCTTGTCATAAACAAATACACCTTTATTATGCTTTATTTGGCCCCTTTATGCACTTCCAGGCCTTAATTAAGTGTATTTTTTAATACAAACTTGACAAAAATCATTAAAGACAATATAATTCCCGACACCCACTCAAATGCCTTGAGTGGGACCCATTCGCCCAGGGTGGCGAATGAGTCCCTCTTGGCACAAAAATAAAATAATTTCAAATTTCTTTCAGGTTTTTGTTCCTAAAGACCTAAGGTCATCCTGTGATGTGTTATTTTTGGGAAATTAGGGCATAATTGTGTATAAATACATGATTTTCTATTCATTTTAACCCCCATTCATTCAAGTATTCATTCTTGTATTCAATCTCATTTGTCCACTTAAGCACCATTCAATCAAGCAATTATCAAGCATCTTGGAGCAGCCATTGACATATCTTCAGATTTTGACAACAAGGGTTTGGTGATTTTATGACATTTGCATGTTATTTGTTCATCATTACTTTCTTATTTCATTTCATTATCAAGGGTTTGATTACCAAAGTGGGGTTTGACCAAGGCAAACCCCTATACTCTAACCCTTAACCCCTTTTCCCCCTCTTTACGTGTGTGTTTGTAGGTCTTGTAGGAAGATTTGTCAAGGAGAAAGGTGTCAAAAAGGTGTTGATAAGTCATCAAAGTCAACATAACCCTAATTGGAGCTTGAAGACCCCTTTTCAGCCTGTTTTCTGTAGATTCAGATCCAACAACCCGATAAGTAGAAAAGTGCAGACCAAGACCCACAGAGTTGACCTTTGACTTTGAAAATTTCTATAGGTGGAATGATTCACCATCAGTGGTGAATGAGTCCCATTTTCAGGATGGAAAAAGAGTTTTATGTTGTTCTGACTTCTCGACATCCTAAAACTTGTTCTGACTGATTCTACCAAAACTTGGACTGATTCACCATCAATGGCAAATGAGTCCCAGTGGGCATCAACATTGAATTCTGCAACATTCCAGAACCTTTCCAGATCTTCTTTTAGTTTCTAGGTGCACTCCATTCAGTCTCATTCAATTTTGTTTTCATTTATGCATGTTTCTAGTTCATGTTTGCATACAACACTGTGTTTTCCAACACTTCATATTTCCTAGTTTGCATTCAATAATTGATCTATTTCATTAGTTTTTTGCATTTAGTTAATATTATTTAGGCATATTACACCCACATCACATCAATCCTTGAATTTTAAACATTGCATTTTGGCCCAATCTTATCTCCTTTTAGGTAAAAAACCCTAGAAGGAGCATAAAGCATTTAGGTGCCAAAATATTTGTTTACAACTAATAATGACGGTGAATTTTTCTCTAATGATTTTGATAGATTTTATAAAAATTGTGGTATTCATAGATAGAAGACAACTTTGTATTCTATAAAATAGAATGGAGTTGTAGAAAGAATGAACAATACACTAATGGAGAAGGCTAGGAGTATGTTAAGTGGTGTTGACCTAGAACAAAGGTTTTAGGCTGAAGTTGTTGCCATTGCCTATTGCGGTGAATTTTTCTCTAATGATTTTGATAGATTTTATAAAAATTGTGGTATTCATAGATAGAAGATAACTTTGTATTCTATAAAATAGGATGGAGTTGTAGAAAGAATAAACAATACATTAATGGAGAAGGCTAGGAGTATGTTAAGTGGTGTTGACCTAGAACAAAGGTTTTAGGCTGAAGTTGTTTCCACTATTTATTACCTGATTAACATGTCTCCTACATCATCTCTTGTTGATAAGATGCTTATAGAGGCATGGTCGGGTCACAATCCTTCATTAAGGCATCTTATAGTTTTTGGTTGTGAGGCATATGCACATGTGCCAAAGGAGAAGTGAACAAAGTTGGAGTTGTTGTTCAAAATGTATCTTCATCGGATACAGTTATGGTGTGAAAGGATACAAGCTTTGGGATCTTATTGCACAAAAGGTAATATATAGTAGAAGTGTTATTTTTAAAGAAACTAAGCCTTCTTCTATTACATTGTAGCCAAAACAAAGTAAACAAGAAGATGCGAGTTAATTTCCTTCTACACCTGAGAAAGTTGAATCAAGGCCCATGGATAGACAAGAAGTTGAGGAGAGCTCATCTCGCTCTAAATATTTAGAAGAGGAGGAAGAACCTCTAACTCAACTTGTTCGTAGGTATACAGGGCATAGACAACCCTCTGAAAGGTATACACCTAATGATTAGAGGTGTATTTTTTCTTTGACTACTAACATGGATGAACCCAAATCTATAGAAGAGGCATTAGTTATGAATGACACAAAATCCTGGAAGATTGTTATGGATGAAGAAATGGCAACTTTGAAAAAGAATGATACATGGGATCTTGTACCATTTCCTAAAGGACAAAAAATTGTTGGTTGCAAATGGGTGTTCAAGAAAAGGATTGGTTTAGATGGAGGTATTGAGAAGTACAAAGCAAGGTTGGTTGCAAAAGGTTACTCTCAAGTTGAGGGTGTTGATTATGGTGAGATATTCTCTCCTATTGCAAAAATGACATTTATTATATTTTTGCTTGATATTGCTACTACTTATGGTTTAGAAGTTGAGAAAATGGATGTGAAAACTGCTTTCCTCCATGGTGAATTGGAGGAGGATATTTATATGACATAGCCAAAGCACTCCGTGGCAAAAGGTAAAAGTAAGTTGGTTTGGAAATTGAAGAAATCTTTGTATGGCTTAAAATAGAGTCCTAGGATGCAATACCAGAAATTTGATACATATGTGTTGAGTTTGGGATTTGAACATTTTAAATCAGATCATTGTGTTTATTATAAAATTGATGGTGATCATTTTCTATTTATTGCATTATATGTTGATGATATGCCATTTATTGGCAAAGGGAAATGTATGATTTTAGAACTGAAATCTCAATTTGCTGCTAAATTTGAAATGAAAGACCTTGGTGTAGCTAGAAAAATTCTTGGGATGGAAATCAAAAGAGATAGATAGAACATAAATCTATGGCTTGGTCAAAGTAAGTATGTCAATTCATTTTTACAAAGATTTAACATGCATGATTGTAGACCATTGTGTGTTCCCCTTTCTGTTGGAACAAAAGGATATTTATATGACATAGCCAAAGCACTCCGTGGTGAAAGGTAAAAGTAAGTTGGTTTGGAAATTGAAGAAATCTTTGTATGGCTTAAAATAGAGTCCTAGGATGTAATACCAGAAATTTGATACATATGTGTTGAGTTTGGGATTTGAACATTTTAAATTAGATCATTGTGTTTATTATAAAACTGATGGTGATCATTTTCTATTTATTGCATTATATGTTGATGATATGCCATTTATTGGCAAAGGGAAAGGTATGATTTTAGAATTGAAATCTCAATTTGCTGCTAAATTTGAAATGAAAGACCTTGGTGTAGCTAGAAAAATTATTGGGATGGAAATCAAAAGAGATAGATAGAACATAAATCTATGGCTTGGTCAAAGTAAGTATGTCAATTCAATTTTACAAAGATTTAACATGCATGATTGTAGACCATTGTGTGTTCCCCTTTCTGTTGGAACAAATTTATCTATTTCAGATTGTCCAACATCCCATTAGAGATGGAAGACATGAGCAGAGTGCCTTACTAGAGTGCAAGTGGAAGTTTGATGTATGCTATGGTTTGTACTAGACCAAAAATTTCCCAAGTAGTGGGAGTTCTTTCCAGATATATGTCTAATCTTGGTAGAGTTCATTGGGATGTAGTTAAAAGGGTCTTTAGATATTTGCATGGTACCTCAGATTATTCCCTGTGTTATCATAGTAACGTGTTTGAAGATGAGATTTCCATTAATATTCATGGTTATTTGGATTCAGACTAGGTAGGTGATATTGATAGCAGACAATCCACTGGTGCTTATGTGTTCACATTATTCGGTGCTGTGATTAGTTGGATGAGTAAGTGATAGGATGTGGTTGATTTTTCCACTACTGAAGCAGAGTATATGGAAGCTACTCATGCTTGTAAAAAATCTATTTGGCTTAAGAGGTTGTGTTTAGATATTGGAATAAAATAAGGTGCAATGAAAATTTATTACGATAGTTAGAGTGCGATATGTCTAGCCAAGAACCCAACATTTCATACCAAAACCAAGCACATTGATGTACAGTATCATTTTGTTCAAGATATGGTCGAAGATGGCAAGGTGAGGCTAGTTAAGGTAGAGACTTTGATTAATGTTGTTGATTCATTTACTAAGCCTGTGAGCACAAAGAAGTTCAGATGGTGTTCAAAGATTATGGGATTTTTGGTCCCTAGCAATTAAGAGACAATGTTTACTCGCTCCCATTGCTCTTGCAAGGTGTTTGACAAGTGGGAGATTTGTTGGGAAATTGTGTCTCAACCTTGCAATTATATAAAGGTTATTGTTGATAGGATATATATATATTTCCTAGTTACACTGATAGGTGTAATATACAACGGAAACAAGGGGGAGAGTGGGATGTGTGTGAACAATTTTTTGTTAAACTTTATAGGCAACTCCTAAAATGGACGACATACATTATATAAATGATACATTGTAAATATAGACCATTAATTATTAGGTTTTAGATCTAATGGTAGATTTTTTTTGGCTCGTCTTGTCCTAGGAAGTAACCCTATTTTTTGAGTGCATTATACTATGATTGTAGATGGTGATGTATTTTGAGAGTCTAATAGCAGTCGTGTTGTCTCTTGATCTCTTGTGGTGATACTCCTATGTGAAGCTTGCTCTGCAAGTATATTGTAATCTTTGTGATTTTTGAATAATATATTGGGCAGCTTTTGGAGTGTGGTGATTTTTCTCTCGAAAGGATTTTCCCCACATAAATCACTGTGTTTTATGCATAATATATATTTTTATTTTTGTTTGAGTTTTTGTAACTGTTAAAGATCTATAATTTTTTGCATTATTTTCCTCTCAATATTAGTGTAGGAAGTTGTTTCTCTACCTTAGCTTCCTTACAGAAGGGGGGGAGAGGGAGAGAGGGAGAGAGAGAGGTAGAGGGAGAGAGAGAAGAGGGTGGAGAGAGATAGGTAGATAGGGGGATAGAGGGGGATAGGGGGAGAGAGGGAGAGATAACTCAATATATAGAGAGGGGGAGAGGGAGAGAGGAAGTTAGAGGATGATATAAAGAGATAGTGAGGGATAGGGAAAGAGAGAGTGATAAGGAGAGATATAGAGAGATAGGGAGATAGAGGTAGAGAAATATATGGATAGAAAGAGATAGAGAGAGGAGAGAGGGAGTTAGAAAGAGTGAGAGGGAGATAGAGAGGGATGGAGAGAGGGAGAGATACCTCAATAGATAGAGAGCGAGATATCGATAAATATAAAGGGATATACAGAGAGATATCTAGGGAGATAGGGAGATTGAGGTATGAAAAATTCAAATCTTGCAAGTATATGAGTATATCCATGTGTGGAGATGTGTGGACCAATTCACAACTAATGCATCAACAAATATGTTGACATAGACCAAGATACATGGTATGGTGGTTATACCTTTCATGAAGATTCTTTGTACCAATTGTTATAATTTTAATAAAATATTGAATTATTTATAATTGAAATGTATAACCACATTTTTTTTCACATATGCACTATCCTTTAGCACCCTTATCCCCTTATAGTTGTCAAATAGAAGACATATGATGGATCAAAATATTAAATATTTGCATCTACAATATTTGACATGTCATCATAATTGTACTAATTGGTAAGTTGGATTTTGTAGAGAGAGTACCAAGGGAGTAAGCTACTTGGAAATTACATAAGACATTTTATTTTTCATTGAATATGTATAAAGTTACAAAATATTTGTTGGTTTGACTCCATTGCAATTGATCTATTGTACCTTCTTTCTCACTTCTCTTATTTACACTTGTTTCTCACCTTTGGGAGTCTTAATTTATACCATGCCATTATTTTTCTTATACCCATACTTGTTTTGTTTTAGTTTCACTTACAACCTTACGACTATGAAGATACTATTTTGATTATATGTTCTTGAATATTCATACATTATGAGGTGAAGTCCTCTTAAGTCTCATACAACCTCACACCCTTCTAATGACCTATGTGCATTGATAATCACATTCTAAAATGAATTAAAATGTTAGCTTTGAGTTTTTATCCAACCACCAAATTAAATTAAATTTGATCTAAATTGTTCTATTATATCTATACATTATTTACAAATTTAATTATTAACTAAAATAGTTATTATTTCTATAATTACAAAATAATATTTAATTAATAAATATATAAAATTAAATAGACTTTAAATAATAGCTATTATTAATTAATAATTTAAATATAACATAATTATATCTAAAAATATTGTTTTTTATAATTATAAAATAATATTAATATAATTTATAAATTGTTATACATTATTTATTATTTAATATTAAATAGAATTAATCATTTAAATATAATATAATCATATAATAATTATAAAATCAAAAAGAAAAAAATGAATTAGAGATATCAAGTTTCTACAATCTATAATGATTATTTACACCAAATTTCTAGATTTGATTGCCCAATTTTTTTTGTATCAACGTTTTGGATCACACACCTGGATGAGGAATGTGATCCGAAATGTTGATACAAAATAAATTACACAATCAAATCCAAAAATTTGATGTAAATAATAAAAACTAAATGTTAACAATTGTCTTCCACATAAATGTGAACCATCCATCACATAAATCAGTCCATTAAATTCATATAGAGAATGCCTTGAAGATAACCAACTAGAATTAAATCTGCAACTTTGTATCCTTATGGTATTTTCAATCAAATGCACTTGCATTTTCACACCTAATTTATTCAATTTTAGAGTAAAATCATTTTCTATCTTAAATTCCAGATTTAGAAGGGAACGCAAACAATAGTTTAAAAATAATTTTCCACTTCAACAAATCAGCTATTGTATTCTTTACTCTAAATTTGCACTTCATTAATTAGTAGTTGCCTTGGGCAGGCTACTATTACGTCCACTATTTTCAATTTTTGCAAGTAATTCCTATGCTTTGAACCCATCACTACCTAAGTATTGTTGTGGTCATTTTAATTTTTCTACACTTCATTGCCAAAGCACAATAATGATGGAACAGGGGAGCTGGAGAAAAACACATAAACAGAAACACAAAAAATATAACACAGAAATATGCTCAATGTGCTACAACACTACAACTCTTTATTTATCAATTACATCACACATTACATATATTATCTCCTTACAACTCTACAGACACATTACATATATTATCTCCTTACAACTCTACAGAGCTGGACTCTAAGAAGAGTAAATAGCCCTTACATTACATTCTATTTATGATCATATTGAGGTCTTTAGATTTTTCCATAATACAAAATAGTAGACAAATGTGAGAAATGAGGGTTGGTGGGAAGTTGGTGGCAGAGTCATCTAGATTTTCGATGAGAAACTTTTGTTTTAAATTCTTAGCATACAGAGCTAGGGTAGTTGGGATTATAATCTCCAACACTCCCCCCTAATCACAACTACCATGAATCTCATTACATTCTCGTCTCTTTCACTGATGTTGCAGCATCTAAAATCTTCTAGATCTAGCGATCAAACCTAGGAGATCCCATGCTACAGTTGGGATGCTCTAACCACGAGCTCTGGCCCTCTTGGTTACCAGTCCATCGTAGGTTCAAGTGTGATTCACTTGTTTTATCAACACCTCCCATTGAATCACTCTACAGGTGCTCGAGGATCCTAGTTTTAATGGACTCCATTGGCCTCATACATTGCTTTCATACAGAAATAGAATGTTGTGTCATTCAACAATATTTATTTTTAACAAATTCACTTATCTTTTCATAGCATACATCTACTATCGTCCTTGATGTTCTCATCTCACTTGTCAACTCTTCATTCTTACATTGTTTTATAGACTTTAGAAATTATCTTCACAATTTTGACTCTCAACCTATACACATACTTATCCAATCTCCTCAAACTTCCTACTACCTCAAGATCTACATGACAAGCTTCAAGACTAACAATAGAAACAAAACATACTACAACTATATCAATTTATAGCTTTGAAGATCTTCCATACAAGTCTTCATTCTTCAGTAGGCACTTGCTTTGGACTCCTTCTCTAGTCTACAACCCCCTTTCCCTTTGACAATGGTAATGACCAATATTTAATACAAAAAATGACTTACCACAGGTTCTTCTTGGTTGCGAGCCTCTTGCAAATCTCCCCTTAACTACGCGACAGTTTTTCCTTGCCATCAAATTTCTGACAATGTCTTCAAACTTGTGTTATTTCTGACTCTTTGACTTTTCTGCAAGCTCCTTATTCAGATCGGTGCCTCCATGCTCTACTTTCCTCAAATTGGCAACTCCATTCACCAAGCACGACAGGGCTGCAACCTTCCTTCCTTAGCGGCTTCAACCAGTTACTTTGTGATTCCAGCGGTTTCTCCTTACTCAAATTCGAGCTCTTTTGGCAACAACTTTTGCGATCTACTTTGAATCAATCCTTAAGGTTGTGTTCTTATTCAGTGAAAGGCGACGATTCCTTAGTAATCTACTATCTCAAATCAGGCTTCTTCAAACACTTAATTGGTAGCTTTTACCAATCTCTGCATCTTAAACACAAGAAACCTTCAGAGTCCTCAAACTTCCGCAAACTTCTAACCTGGTCTCCTTCAATGCCAATGATCTCTGTCATTCTAAAATTGCTACGACCTTTCTTAAGGCGTCTTCTCTCCTTTTAATAGTCAGGATGTCCATTCTTATCCCATGATCTCTTCTCTTCTGTGATTTGACTTCTCAAGACTCACGATCTCCTTACAAGGCAGTGATGACTTTACACTCTTTTGTCTTTAGCGACCTTAATAGATCTTGGAATTTTGTTTCATCCTTACATCTTTGTGAACCTTCTTGCAACTGCTAAACCTTCGGCTCTGATACCACTTTGATGGAACAGGGGATCTGGAGAAAAACACATAAACAGAAACACAAAAAACTATAACACAGAAATATGCTCAATGTGCTACAACACTGCAACTCTCTATTTATCAATTACATCACACATTACATATATTATCTCCTTACAACTCTACGAAGCTAGACACATTACATATATTATCTCCTTACAACTCTACGAAGCTAGACTCTCAGAAGAGTAAATAGCCCTTACATTACATTCTATTTATTTATAATCATATTGAGGTTTTTAGATTTTTCCAAAACACAAAATAGTAGTCAAACGTGAGAAATGAGGGTCGGTGGGAAGTTGGTGGCAGAGCTCACATGATCTAGATTGTCGGTGAGAAACTTCTGTTTTAAATGCTCAACATATAGAGCTGGGGTAGTTGGGATTATAATCTCCAACAAATAACAAGATCTCTACTTTATGAAGCAGTCTGACAAATGCAGTGGAAGCTTTCTGGTTAAGCATCTGAAGCTGTCGGACAAGAGTAGTGAAACCTAATATTCTTTTTGCGAATACATCAACTTAAAAGG
Organism: Sequoia sempervirens; assembly: GCA_007258455.2. NCBI lineage: Eukaryota > Viridiplantae > Streptophyta > Pinopsida > Cupressales > Cupressaceae > Sequoia > Sequoia sempervirens. The sequence continues at coordinate 217,088,402 of VDFB02000013.1, forward strand.
TCGATTGTATCTTTCTGTATAAATAGGGGAGAGGGGCCCATAGTGGAGCACCCTAACTTTGTGTTTTTCAAAATCCTACATGAAATTTCAAATCAGTCCCAATTTTGTATAGCAGTTTATTTGGAAACTCACCAGCTTAAAAAATTTAATTTTAGGGTCACATCATCAAATATGATGCCACATCAGCATGCTTTTTGTTAAGGTATTAAAAAAAATAAAAAAAAAGTGAGACCGATAGTGGTGCACTAAGTCATATTTTATTGGTGCACTGATGTGGCATCACATGATTTGTTAGTTTGTGTACTTTATGGATAAAAAGTGTTTTGCAATTGGATATTAAGATGCTCCACTATGAGGCCCATGAAAGACTACTTCTATCCCCACTATTGGAGCCTGCTCCACTATGGGCCCCTCTCCCCTAATCAAATGTTGCTATTATTATCATGTTATCTATTAAAATTTATGTTTTGATTACGTTTCAGATTAATCTAGACTAATGATTGGAATGGTGGAGTTGTGTGAAGAATTTTGTTTGATTGCAGGTACTTGAGGTGCAAAGTGAGGCAGGTTTTGTAGTTCCATAAAAAAAGAGGCAAATAGATCATTGTGTCAATCTCTATATCAAACCTTTCATTAACTTTTGCAAAACCTAGATTCATATAACTAGATTGGAATAAACATTGAGATATTTAATATTTCTTTAAGCAATAATTGGGGTCTCTTGGGATTCATATTAGTCCTTATACCTAACCCTAGGAACCTAAGCACCTATCCAGTTTTTATTATTTGTTCATCTTTGATTACATCCTAAGAACCATGCACTTGTAACAGCCCAGATTAGAGTCTGGCCAACTTCAAATATTTTATCATAAAAAAAAAATCACAAAATACAAATATATATAGATAAATTGCAAGGACACATAATATAAGTAATCCTATCCTAGAAGAATTAAACCTTATCCTTATACCCCCTTCAACCCTATGGAATAAGAAAATATAAAACAAAACAAAATAAAAACGTGAAGAAAGAAAACCCATGAAGAGGCAACTTGGAAAGGATGAGCAGAAGGGAAAAAAATTGTCATTAATTGGCTGCCTCCTACTTTCCGTGACTGGAGATAGCCTGCAAACTTAATGGGAATGGCATTGGGCATGGGGAGAAAGGGCGCTCATGCCACTATGAGGCATGGTGACCTTCTGAAGGAAGGACAATTTGTGAGTTTTGACCAAACGGCATGCCATGAGAATAGGACCCTTGAACTCCATTAAAGTTTCTTTTGGAGGCTCATTTTGACAGCGAAAAATGAAGGAAAAAAAGGGTGATATTGAGGCGTTTGGTGTTGGGATGAGATTTAGTGGGAAATCTTTTAGCAAAGACCAGGACGTGAAAGCAGATTCGTCGGATTTCTTTCTCAGGCGTAGGAAAATAGTGGTACACCCTATCCCAGGTGTGTCTTATTTTCTAGACGATTTTCCTTGTTTGTGTTTGTTATTTTCAGGTCGTTCTGGACTGGTAAAACGCCTCCACTAGTTGTTGCAACCCCTTTAAAAATGTTTTCTTCTTGTAACAGAGAAAATAATAGATTCCCAACTTGTATAACATGTTATTTTAGAGGTCAATGGTACCCACCTGCTCATTTTAAGGGACTAGTTAATTTTGTGATCTACGTATCACTTTGTTTTCACTAGATGAAACCCTTGGACGCCTTTATTCCAAGTTTCCTTCATTTCTCAGCAAATTTGACTTATTAGTTGTATAAAATGTGTAATGACTGCTGAAAATAAACGATTAGGTGAACAATTTAAGGTTCCAATTAATTTTGTAGCATATTTTTTTGCTTCTTCATGAGACCTCTTGCTCCATGAAAATAGATGCCCAAACCTCCATGGGACCATACTGTAAGTATTATCATGATTGGAGAAAATACTAGTGCCTTAATAGTCTATTGTTGATGGTTAAAACTAAATACTACATAACAGGTTGCCTAACTCCTCCACAATTTTTCCCCTTTTCAAGCTTAAAACCTCCATGCTTGCATCTTGGCTGAGTCATCAGGCTAGTTTAGGATGGAAAAACCTCTACTTAAAGTGAATAGTTCTATTATCTACTAGGAAAGAAGAACTTGTTAGAAAATGAAGAAATAAAACATTATAATTATTTGTAATGAAAACATAATTTAATGATGTGTGATTACTTTCTATTAGGAATGCAGTATCTTGAACGAAATAGTTAATTTAATGAATGGTTAATTGGATTTGTTCATATGGCTAAGCACTATATGCAAATTACTAATTTAAGGTTCGAAGTGAGAAAGGTTTACCAAAATCAAATTTGATTGAGAAAGAAAATGTTACCTTCATAATCACCTAGGGGTTTATGGGGCAAGTAATTCCTCTCTTCAAACTCATTTTTAACATTCTCAATGTTCAATCAATATTGTAGTTAAACTTAGAATAGATGTAATACCTATTAGACCTTGAGTAGTGTAGCAACAAACTAGCATATGAGTAGGTAGTAAGTGTACACCTTTACCTACCTTCTTAAAGACATGCTTGGATACCTTTCATCGACTGAGTATTATTTCAAAGAACTAGGGGAAAGAATAGGTTAACAAACTTTCTTTCAACATACCATTGCCAAAAATGGATAGTTGAGCCTTAGTGGAGGTTGGGCTTGGAACTACTTATTCCTATTTAGGATTCTCCTTTTCAGTTATAATGTTAAGTTAGGTATAGGTGCTAACTTTTAAGGCAATACAAGATGGATGGAGTATTGACTCTATCAAGGCATATGTAGTGGGTGTACACCCCTAAGACATAGACTAATCCTCTCCTTTCAAGGTGATCACTGGTTGGTAAATCTTATGTCCCACTTAAGATAAGCTTATCAATGCTCCAACTTGATGACAGTCAGGGAGCATGCTCTATTTGTAGACGGTTAGCCATACCTTATAGATAGTGGGAGGGTTACCACTAGTGGCATGTGTGCCTTAGTGCCAACAACATGCAGGTGATGGATGCTCCATGTTACTCTAGATGCCTTATTGAATTCCACCAGTCGCATGAGATCTTTAGTGCTAGCAACATGTGGGCAATGGATGTCCAGTGTTATGCTATAGGGTTTGATAGTTTTAGCTAGTGGTATGAGGGCCTTAAGGCCATAAGCATGCAAAAAATGGTTCATATTTCACGCTTAGCCATTTGATGGACTATAAGGAAGAGATAGTTCAAATGATGAATAGGTAATTAATATATTTTTCTTATCCTCATAGTCAAACTCTAACATATCTTTATGTGGTAAATGGTAACTCAACTTAATTCAATGGTAGGTATCATCTAGGTTGAATGGTCATTAGGGAGTTGACCCTAGATGCACTATAAGCTTACCTAATTGTCCACTCTCTCTCTCTCCACATGCCACATAATCCACTTGGATGGAGGTGAATAGGGATTAAATCCACTTTGGTTGGGATCACATTGCACCCTTCATACAAAGCTATGGATAAGACAAGGTTAAGGAAACAAAATACATCAAGAAAATAATAAGGTATGATTTCATTTTGTACTAGCTTTTAATCTTCATTGTACATATTGTCCTAATCAAATTGGTATTACCTAGATGACCTTGGATATGCATGAATTCATGAAAACATGTATATTGTTGGTTAAATGTTGGAAGTACATTGCATAGTTATTTCTTAGTTTTTTAGTTACTCATTTTGTTATTACTATTTGGAATAGAATGACATTAAAAAATCAGTATTTTACATCTAGTTGGGGTGGTTGTTACATTGATATTAGAGCATATATTTTTTTCTTAGGACCTAGGTACTCCCACTTTCATTGTGCTAATCCCAATACATGATTTTACATTCATGAGTTGTGGAAGTAAAGGGAAAAAGAAGGCCTAAGGAAAACAACACCCTCGATGTAATTACCTAGAGGGATCTAAGGAAATTGTTAAATCACTACCTAAAACTAAAGTAGAGACCATATTTGACTCTGAACTATTGGGAGTAACCTTAAAATGACTCAAACTTGAAAAAATAAAAGGATTCATTGAACCTTCAAAGAACTTGAAGCTCTTGAAGGAATACCTTCTCCCTACCCCCAAGTGTAAGCCCTCAACCATTTGGGACTTTCCTTTTGATTGCAAACATATTGCTCCTTCCTTCTCAAAGTAAGCAATTGTAGAGTATAACCATGTTCATACTAGAATTTTTGTAACCAGGGGAAACTCGGATGAAGAAAAACTCGAAGAGGAGGTAATTCCTACCATGTAAATAGAACTATGTGTATGATGATAGTCTAGTATCAAATAACCATTGTCATGCTTATGTAAAGCTATAAACTACTAATGAGTATGATGAGAATATATATATATATATATATATATATATATATATATATATATATATATATATAAAGGATTTCATAGAAATGGATTTCTAAATGTTGTACAAATTAAGTTGCCCTTATGAATTTCACCACAAATTATAAACTCATTAGAAAACAAGGTTAAAATGCTTGGAAAGATGGACTAACAGGGTAAATAAAAATTAATACTTATTTTTCCCTACAAAATCAACTTATGATAATGAGAATGACTTTAATGAGGGTTGCAAGTCCTATCCTTGTTGAGATTCTATGTGTAAGTAGGGGTGTATCATCCCCAACTCTTGCTATATCAAAGGAGTTACAAACCAAGTTGAATACTCTTTGTGTGAAAATAACATCATGAGAGAAAAAAGTCAAGGAATTGATAAGGCAAAAAGAGCAAGGGACCAACCATAACATTGGCATAGGAATTGAGGATCCAATTTAGGAAGCTTAATGAGCATATAGACCAGGATTATGAAATCAGCTCTATAATTCCCACCTATAATCACTCTCTTGCAGGACAACAATGGGGAGTGGAAAGGACCTATTGATTTGAGAACTAAAGAAAATACAAGCTCCTAAGTTTGATGGGAAAGGGGGTGGAGATGTAGCTAAAGCATGGTCGATTGGGATGAATAGATTTTTTGGGGTTGTTAGAGCTAAATGCCAATACTAAAAGAATTTCTATCTACCAGCTAGAAGGAGAAGCATCATTGTGGTGGGATAATCTTGTGGAAATTAAAAAGTATGACTTAAGACAACTAACTTGGGACAATTTTACAAAGAGGTTCCACAAGGAGTATATGTCTACCATCACTAAGATCAAAATATGATAGAATTTCACTCACTACACCAAGGGGAAATGTCAATAGTAGAGTATAAGGCTAAGTTCATGAGCCTACTTTTCCACACGTATTATATGAAAGAAAAAGAGGATTAGGTGAAAAAAATATTGGGACTAAATAAGAACCTTTTATATGCAACCAAGCCCACTCGACCCAAAAAAATGAACCAAGTTTTTGAAGTGGCCCTAGTTTCCAAAGAAAAGTAGAAAAGAAAGAAGGAATGAAGACAAAAGACCCATTCATCTAATTACTCCAAACATAAAAAAGTGGGAATTTACAAGAACTACATCTAGGAAGAATGCTTCTCAAACATTTAAAAGGGGCCAAAAATATAGATGGAAACATGGTCAAAAGGATAAGGAAACAAGGAAGACAAAAGGCTAAAAGCATCTAGGCTAGTGGCATAGGTTGATTCCTTGAGAGGAAAATAAGTTAACAAAGGATTTATGGATGAATGTTGAACATGTGGAGGTGACCACTACAAAAATGAGTTCCCAAAGATTCTAAATAAAACCACCAATCCAACCACTTGAATTTATGAAATTATGGCTAATCATCATGATAACCATCAAACCTCACTCGTAGAGCTTCAAGGTACCCTTTATGGAAAACCCATATTTATTTTTTCAAACTTAGGAGCCAATATAGCTTTAATTTTCCTAGTGTGATACAAAAATGTAATATTGATTATAAAAGTCTAAGTCAAGAGGAGATGGAAGTAGCATTTGGGTCTAGTGAGACATAGAAAATCAAATTTTCCTTACAAGGAGCTAAAATTGGCCTAGGAATTATAAATACTAAGGTAAACCTATGGGTCACACAATTAGGATCCTATGACCTAATACTAAGAATGGATTGGTTCAAGGAGCACCAAGCCAAGCTATATTGTTACTATAAGAAGATTGAATGTCTAGATGACCAAGGGAGACTCATGGTACCATAGGAAATCCAAATACCATTAGTGGTGAGAATGATCTCGGTCATGCAAGCCAAGAGAGAAATGAGGAATGGAAGAAATATATATCTAGTAAAGGTAGAGGAGGGTATAAAATAACCAACTCCAAGTTTTGAAGATCACCCAATTCTCCAAGAATTCCAATATGTCTTTCCAAAGATCTTTGAGGCTTACCTCCTAAGAAATGAATGGATTTTACCATTTAATTAGTTCTAAGAATAGAGCATATTTCAAAGGCCTCCTATAGAATGAATAATTCCAACTTAAAAGAGTTGAAGATGCAATTATAGGATCTAATGGAAAAGGGATTGGTTCAACCTAGTGTGTCTTCTTAGGGATCTCTAGTCTTATTCATTAAGAAATAGGGTGGTACCTTGAGGTTGTGAATTGATTGCCAGATCTTGAACAAGGTGATCCTCTAAAATAGATGTACCCTCTTCCTTGAATTGATGACTTATTTGACCAAATTAAGGGAGCAACTATCTTCTCTAAAATAGACCTTAGGTTAGGATATCACTAGCTAAGGATTAAGGAAGATGGTATTATGAAAACAACTTTACAAACTAGGTATGACCATTATGAGTTCATAGTGGTACCTTTTGGTTGAAAAAATACCCCCTCTACCTTTATGAGCCTCATGAATCATGTCTTCCATGATTACTTGGATAAATTTATGTTAGTATTTTTGGATGGGTATGTGCAGGATCGTGATGGGCCAAAAGTGGCGATATGATGGGTATGTGTAGGGTATGTGTCTAATGACTTTTTTTAACCCAAAATTTATGAAACGAAAAAGGGTTTTTAAAGGATATTCTCAGCTTTCCACCAATATAAATTAAGCTTTACTTTGAATTTAATAAATAATTATTATTCATTTTCTATTTGAATTACGACTAAAGTCCTGATTGATAGGTTGATTAAAAACATTTATAGCTTTCAAACAGTATCACATTTTTTCAATCTGAAACATGTGTTGTATTCTATGCTTCACATACTATAGGATTAAAAAAAAAATGAATTTCATGAAGTTTTGACCAAGTTAAGGTGGTCAGACATACGAGTTTTTATATTTTTAAAAAGTTGTAATAAAAAATTCACAATTAATTATTTACTTGGAAAAAAATTACAAAAAAATATGCATCACATCGGGACATGATTCCTCTACTTATATATAAAATATTATAAAATAATATTATCATTTTATTGTGGTTAGGGTGGTTAGAGCGGACACCTACTTTATTTTTCCCTAAAATTTAAGTACTATTGTATTGAAATTTCAAATTTTCACTAAATATTTAAAAAAAAAAAAACCTAGTTTACAAACTACATTCAATTTGCTACAAATTCTATTCTTACATATTTTTGAAATAATATAGATAAATTATTCAATTTTTTACGTCAAGTTGCCTAACTCTGATTTTTCTGAATTTTTTGTCACTTAAGGGCCTATTTTTTCCATGATGATCCTGCACATACCCGGATGATATTCTAATTTTCTTCAAGAATATTCGTGAACATGAAGAGCATTTGAGAATCATTCTATAATGATTGAGGGATCATAAGTTGTATGGGAAAATTTCCAAGTGTTATTTCTTTCATGCTTAGGTGCATTATCTAGGACATATTATATCAACCCAAGGAATCATAGTGGACCCCACTAAAATTCAAGCAATTATAGAACGACTTATCCCTAAGAATTTAGCAGAGGTAAGAAGCTTTATGGGATTGGTTAGATATTATCATGTTCATAGAAAACTTCTCCAAGGTAGCCAACCCCATAACCTCTCTTCAACAAAAAGGGAAAAAGTTTGAATGGATCGAGAAATGCAATATTGCCTTCTAGTAGTTGAAGGAAGCTTTTACCACCACACCAATTTTGTAAGTTCCTAACCCAAAAAATTATTTTTTATTTTGGTTAGATGGTTCTTTAAATGGGTTAGGAGTTCTAAAGAAAAATGGGTGTGTGATTTCTTTCGAATCTAGGAAACTAAATTATCATAACTCAACTACTCCACCATGACCTAGAGCTAGCTACAATTGTGCATTCATTAAAGGTATGGAATCATTATCTAGTAGGGAAATCATTTAAATTGAACACAAATCACAAGGGACTCCAATATTTGTTCACATAGCTTATTTGAATGCCCAACAAAGAAGGTGGTTGGAATTTGTAATTAATAATGAGATAGATATTTCATATGCTAAGGGAAAAGAAAACCGAGTTATCAATGCCTTAAGTTGAAGGGATAGATTAGTTGCAACCACTCAATTAAGGTTTGACTTGCTAAAAATGATTAAGAAAATGCAAGCATGACATCCATTTTGTCAAGAAAATAAGGTTAGAATTGCAACAAGGGACTAATATAGTAGAGTACTGTGTGGGGGATGATGGTATCATTTTTATTTACACTGAATATATGTACTTGAGGAAGGAGGACTAATATTGAAAATTCTAATGGAAGGTCATTTTGTTCCCTATCAAGCACATCACAAGGTTACTAAAATGCATGCAAAATTAAAAAAATCATTAGTTCTCACTAGGAATTGAGGAGATAGCTAATTTTGTTGCCAGATTTCTATAATTCTAGTGAGTTAAGATAGAACATTAACATCATATAGGAACCCTCTATCCTCATGATTTTTCTTAGCACAAAAGGTCAATAATTTCCATGGATTTTGTGATAGGTTTACCCAAAACCCAAAAATAACATGACAATATTCTAGCAGTGGTTGATAAATAAACCAAGGTAGCGCACACTTCATACTAGGTAATATGAAGGATGATGCCCCACTTTTGGCTAAAATATTTATAAAAGAAATAGTAAGAATACATTGGATGCCTAAGGTGATTATTTTTTATAGAGACAAGTTGTTTACCTCAAGTTTTGGACCTCCCTTATGGCTATGTTAGGTACCAAACTTAATTTTAGCACCACTTATAACCCCAAAATGGATGGCCAAATGGAAAGAGTTAACCAAATCATGGAAGACATGCTTGCAATGTATGTCATGGATCAACCCACTAAATGAGAGGGGTATTTTCCTCTAGTCAAGTTTGCATACAACTCATACCATTCTTCTATTCAAATGGAAGCATTTGAATTGTTGTATAGTAGGAAGTGCAAAATTCCTATAAGATGGGATGGACTAGAAAATTGTATAACTATTGGACTAGAGCTACTTCAAGAATATGAAAAATAAGTAAAATTATAAGAGAAAGATTGAAGGGAGCTTCATATCATCAAACAAGTTATGCTGATGTAAAGTGGACTACAAGGGAAGTTTAAGAAGGTGACAAGGTGTTTCTTTGTGTCAGACCTCAAAAAATATCAATAAAGTTTCAAAAGGTTGTCAATTAGCTCCATGATTCATAAGACCATTTGAGATACTTGAAAAGATTAGATTTGTGGCTTACCAACTAGCTCTTCCACTCTCTCTCTCTCACACATTCATAATGTATTCCATGCATATCCTTAATTAAGAAAAATATTATTAACCCCAAACATGTAATTGATTGGTAGCACTACAATTTGAAGAGGGAACAAATATCCACCTCAAACCACTCACAATCATAGACAAGCATAACCTTTAGTTGCACAACTAAACCATCTAGCAAGTTAAGGTCGTTTAAGACCAATATGGGGAATAAGGAACCACTTGGGAAGATGAAATTATAATTAAAATAGGATATCCATACATTTTTATTCCAGTCAAGCCAACTTAACCCTAAGGAGGGGAGTATATAACATCCCCTAAGGACCTTTTTTTTTTCTTGTAATACTCCCTAGTTCCATTGTAATTTGAACTAGGGATTGGATTTGTAATTGTATTTACATTGTTGTGTGTGTGTGTGTGGGTAGATGTACGAAGTTGATTCCACGAAATGTGGAAGTATTTTCCTTAGCCAAAATCTCGAAATCAGGTTCAACAAAATGGGATCCCATTTCAATTTTTTTTTTTTTTTTTATGATTTTAAGAAATGGGATCCCATTTCCTAAAATCATAGAAATTATAAATAGGACCCTTTTTTTTAAAAAAAAAATTGGTTAGGTTTTTGCTTTGCTTTTCAATTTGGGAAAAGGCTTGGGGACCTGAACCTAAGCTTTGGACCTGAACCTAAGCTTTGAACTTGGTTTGACCCTCAACTTGAAGGTCATGTCAATGTCACAAGAAAATATTGACTTTGGACATATGTTTAAAGACCTTTTTTGTAGAATTTTTGGAAAAAATTAAAACCCATTATAGATGAGACAATGTAGATTCCAAATATGTCATTTTTTTTACAATTGGATTAGTTTTTATATTTTTCAATTAATTTAATGAAACTAGTCCATAAACCTAAAATATCAAAGGTTTTTTAGTATTTTAATAACTTTTTATTAAAATAATTTTTTGAAAAATGAATTGTACAAAAATGTACTTCAAAAAATTATTTTCAATTTGAAAAATAAATTAAAAAAATGATAAGTTTAGGTCATCTTATGCATGACCTACAAGATGATTTAAAAAAAAAAATATGGCCAATAAAAAATTAACAAAAAAAATTATTCAATAAAAAATTACAAAAAAATATTGAAAACGTGCTTCAATGAGTTACAAATCTTTTCCCGAAAGGATATAGAAAAATACGATTATTTAGGTTAAAATATGGATGGCGTACACACACATGGTATGGTAAAAAAAAGTGACTTTTAAATAGTGGTTTTTATAAATGCCTATTGAAAATCAATTTGTATCATCTAAGTATTAAATTAAATTACATATTTGGAAACTAGACTCTGAGTGCTATATTTTATGATTAGTGACCTTTTTTAAAATTTCATCTCTAAGTGCTTCAAATTTTAAGGTCAAATGTAACAAATTCTAAAAATCAAGAACACTTTCACTTTTTGGCCAAAAAGTGGACTCAACTTCTTGCACACACCCATGTGTGTGAGCGATAATTATAAACCTTTGATACTATTATTAATATGTTTTATTATTTTTATCATATTATCTATTAAAATTTATGTATTGATTATATTTCATACTAACCTAGACTAATGATTAGATGGTAAGTTCTGCAAAGAATTTTGTTTGATTGTAGGTACTTGGGATGCAAGGTAAGGTGGGTTCTATGATTCCATAGAAAAAGAGACAAGTAGATTTACGTGCCACTTCATGTCAATCCTTTCATTAAATTTACCAAACCTAAGTTCCTATAACCATGTCAGAATAAACATTAAGATATTTAATATTTCTTAAAGTAGTTATTGATGTCTATCAGGATTCATATTAATCCTTATAACTAAACCTAGGAACCTAAGAACCTATCAAATTTTATTTGTTTAATAGGCTTTGATTAATCCTAGAAACCTTGTACCATAGAAACCTCATTTGGGGTCCAATCAACCTCAAGTATTTAATAATAAAAAAATCACTAAATAAAAATATATAGAGAGAACTTAAATTCACATAAGACATTTAATCTAAGTAATTCTATCCTAGAAGAATTAAACCTTATCCTTATGTCATTCATCTTTATGGAATAAGAAAATATAAAACAAAACAAGAAAAAAAAAGTGAAGAAAGAAAACCCATGAAGAAGCGACCTGGGAAGGGTGAATAAAAGGAAAAGAATTGCCATTAATGAGCTACCTCCTTCTTCACATGTCTAGAGACAACTTGCAATTAATGGGAATGGTCTTGTTCATGGGGAGAAAGGGAAACCATGCCACTATGAGGCATAATGACCTCTTAAAAGAGGGAAAATTTGTATATTTTGACCAAATAGCATGCCATGAGAAAGACACTCAACCTCCATTAAAGTTGATTTTGGAGGCTCATTTTGATAGATAAAATGAAGGAAAAAGGACAAGATTGAGGCATTTGGTGCTAGGACAAGATTTAGAGGGAAATTTTCAAGAAAATACTAGGATGTGTGAGAAAAGTGGCTCAATTTCCTCCTTAGGTGCAAGAAAATAGTGGGACGCCTCATCCCTGGTGTTTCTTGTATTCAAGATGATTTGCCTTCTTTTTTTTGTTATTTTTAAGTTTATAAATCATGCTCAAATGGTAAAATGTTGTAACAAAGAAAAATAATAGATGTCAAACTTATAGGAAAAATCTAAACTCCCCATAAAAAGCACCTATGTATGTAATATTATAACATAACAACCATCCCCCATCCCACGTGCTGGACAAAATGCCCCAATGGCAAGACTTGATGGATGGAAAAAATACACCAACAGAAAGACTTGACGAACTGTGTTGATAGAAGAACATTTAGGCACATGCTGTCACTTGTCCCATCACCAAGAAAATGTGGCAGTGCTGACGGGTTTTCAAAATCATAATTTGGAAATAGAAAAAGCCCAGACTGTTGCCATTTTGGCCACCATTTTCAACATTCACATTTTGGAGGTTGTTGGAGAGTGTAGAAAGGAGTTGCAAGTGTTTAGAGGCCAAAGCAGAGTAGCCACTCTCCATACCAAAACACATTTGACAGGCACAAGCAGCTAGCTAGCTAGTAGGTATGTATATCGCTAGAAATATATGCCATTTTTCCATTCTGCCTAGGAACTATGAAGAAATGAATGGCTATTCACTACAAAGATGGGTTTTCATTGACGAAAAACTAAAGGGTTTTCCTTGCAAAAAGGAGTTTTCATTTGAAATGCAAAGTTTTTTATGTGTTTTTGTATTGAGGGTTTTTAAAATTTGGTTTCCTCCCGTCTATTGGTTTTGAAATTTTTCCATTTGAATGTTCTCACAATACAAAACTTTAAGAGGAAGTCGAATGAAATAACTAACAACCCATTGTGGAAATGAGTGAAATAACTAAATAGTGTTTAGAGAAACCAAAAACCATGTAGAATATATAATGAGGTTGGAAAACATAATGTGGGTTCTATAATGAAATGATATATTTTGAAAACCATATAAAGCCCATAACGTCGCCATTTTTGACATTCTCATTTTGAAGGTTGCAGGGGTTGGAGGGGTTTGGAGTCTGAAGAAGAAAGGCCATTCTCCCTACCATAATGCATGTGATAGGCATGGGTAAATAGCCAGTAGGTATGTGTATCTGCCAAAAATATATGCCATTTTTCCATTCCACCTAGGGACTGTGAAGAATCGAATGATTATTCGTTACGAAGATGGGTTTTCATTGATGGGAAAACAAGGGTTTTCATTTTCCCTCAGTCTGTAGAGAGTTTTACAACATTGTGTGGTTTGGAGGTTTCATAAATTATGTACTCACCTCCCACCATGTTTTCCAACCTACAATCATATTGTACATGTATATTTGGATCATATTAAGAAATTGAAACACAATTTTTACTCTACATAAGACTTGTTATAAATTTTGAAGTTTCCTTTCATTACATTTGTACTGTCTAAATAACAAAAGCTTTTTATGACATTCATACTATCCTGTAAAATTCCAAGTTGGAAAATATTGGGTGTTATAAAACCTACAACTAACATACTCTTTTAAAACCCTTTACAAGTAACAACCCAATTGTTACTTGTCACCCCTCACCTTAATTTGGTATACTTTTTTATTATCTGGAGAACCTTTTGTGAATTAGATAGTAAGAATATAATGAAATTGGAAAACAATAGGTATTATGAAGCCTGTGACCCATAATGTTGTTATACGTTGTTTGTAGTGTTGGAAAACACAATATCTCCTCTTAGTTATTTCCTCATGAATGTTTTTTTCTTTGTATGCTCCAAAAATTTAATGAAGTCCACCTTCAAATTTTAGAACAACTCTTTGGTACACTCAAAATGGCATTTCCCTTTTTTCATCTAATTGGAATAGATAAAATGCTCACATTGTTTGTAGTGTTGGAAAACACACTGTCTCCTCTTAGTTGTTTCCTCATGAAAAATTTTAGTTTCATATGCTCAAAAATTATAATGAATTCCACCTTCAAATTTTAGAACAACTCTTTTGTACACTAAAAATGACATTTCCCTTTTTCGATCTGATTGGAACAGATAAAATGCTCACATTGTTTGCAATGTTGGAAAACACATTGTCTCCTCTTAGTTATTACCTCATGAGATTTTTTGTTTCATATGCTCCAAAAATGTAATGAATTCCACCTTCAATTTGTAGAATAACTCTCTAGTACACTCAAAATGGTATTTCCCTTTTATCATCTAATTGGAATAGATAAAATGCTCACATTGTTTGTGGTGTTGGAAAGCACATTGTCTCCTCTCAGTTATTTCCTCATGAAAATTTTTTGTTTCATACGCTCCAAAAAATGTAACAAAATCCACCTTCAAATTTTAGAACAACTCTTTCGTACACTCAAAATGGCATTTCCATTTTTTCATCTAATTGGAATGTAAATAAAATGCTCACATTGTTTGTGGTGCTGGAAAACACATTGTCTCTTCTTAGTTGTTTCCTCATGAAATGTTTTTATTTCGTATGATCCAAAAATGTAATGAAGTCCACCTTCAAATTTTAGAACAACTCTTTTGTACACTCAAAATGGCATTTCCCTTTTTTCATCTTATTGGAATAGATAAAATGCTCGCATTGTTTGCAGCGTTGGAAAACACATTTTCTATATTCATGTGAGCTTGGAAGGGAGTGGTAGGGGTTCGAAGGCCACAACATAGCAGCCATTCTCCATACCATAATGCATGTGACAAGTGTGAGTAACTAGCTAGTAGGCACTGTGAAGAATTGAATGGCTTTTTACTCTACTTCAACCTTTGAATCCAAAGCTACAACTCCCTTCTGAGTTTGCATTACACAACATGAGTGTAATGAAAGGCACTTTCAATATTTACCATTCATGTAATTTAGACTTTTATAAGTTGTGCAAGACCATGTTGCAATTTTGATGTTTCAATATGCCTTACAGGGTCATTATTGGTAAGTTCAACATTTAGTAATTGAGCCTTGAGACATGCATGATATCAACCTTCAACTTCTAAATGCCTTTAGAGTCTTGCAAATGTTCATTTTCTAATCTCTCAACAACTCTCAACAACATTAATTAATCTCCTTTTCTTTTGATGATAAAATCTTCTTATCTCTTAATTCCTCTTCTAAGTGGTTAATTATAGTCTTGTGTTGTGTTTCTTCAGTTTCAGGACTTCCAATTAGTGCTTATGTATCTAAAAATTGACCATCCATGGAGTTTTCCTCATCACCACTGCTTTTACCTATTAACACCTCCCTGGTATTCGCATAGGACTTTCATGTATCTACCTTCTTTTCGTCCATTTCCAATTTTATGTGTTCCGTGGAATTCCTATGTTTGAGAATTTGTGAATTTACTTGTTCAACTCCACCTATAGCATCATCTCTCAAGAGCATGAAGGATCTCTTCAAGGTAAATGCAAGAAGATGAGTCCAAAAAATGTGGAAGTTTTTGCCTTAGCAAAAAACTCAAAATCGGCTTCAAGAAATCGAGATCTCATTTTTTAATAAATGGGATCTTGTTTAGGTTCAGGGTCTTGAGCCTAAAACTAAAATGGGATCTCAGTTTTTTTAAATCGGGAGCTTGTTTTTTTTAAAAATTTGGATCCCGTTTTATAAAAATCGGGATCCCTTTTGTTAAAAGTTGGGATCTCATTTTTAAAAATGGGATCCCGCTTTGAAAAGTTTCCATTTTGGAAAATTTTCAAAACAAGATCTCGTTGAAAAAATCATTTTGGAAACTTTTGAAAATGGGATCCTATTTTGAAAACTTTCCATTTTGAAAAGTTCCCATTTTTTGCAAATTTTCAAAACAAGATCCCATTTTGAAAACTTTCCGTTTTTGGAAACTTTTCAAAACAGGATCCCGTTTCGTAGAAACATAAATAAATTATTTTTTATGAAATCGGATCCCATTTTTTTAAAATATGAATTTTTGTCAGGTTTGTGCTTTTTTTTTTTAGTTTGGGAAAAGGATTGGGGACCCAAACCTTAGCTTTGGACCTAGTTTGACTTGCAACTTGAAGGTCATATCAATGTCACAAGAAAATAGTGACTTCGAACATATGTCTGAAGACCTTTTTTTGCAGAATTTTTTGATGAAATTAAAACCCATTATAGATGAGACAATGTAGATTCTAAATATATAAAAAAATTTACAATTAGATTAATTTTTCTATTTTTTAATTAATTTATGATGAAATTGGTCCATAAACTTGAAATATCAGGATTTTTTAGTATTTTAATAATTTTTATTAAAATATTTTTTTTGTAAAATGAATTGTACAAAAACATACTTTAGACAATTCTTTTCAATTTGAAAAAAAAAATCAAAAAATGATAAGTTTAGGCCATCTTATGCGTGATGTACACGACAATTTTTCAAAACAACAAATATGGCCAATAAAAAATTAACAAAAAAAATCAATAAATAATTACAAAAAAATGTTGAAAATGTGCTTCAATGAGTTACAAATCTTTTCCCAAAAGGATTTAGAAAAATATGATTATTTAGGTCAAAATATGAATGGCGTACACCTGCATGGTATGGCAAAAAAGTGACTTTTAAACAGTGGTTTTTAGAAATGCCTATTGAAAATCAATTTGTATCATTTTGGTATTGAAATAAATTACATATTTGAAAAGTAGACTTTGAGTACTACATTATATGATTAATGAATTTTTCCAAGATTCCATCTCTAAGTGCTTTAAATTTTAAGGTCAAATGTGTCAAATTCTAAAAATCATGGAAAACACTTCCACTTTTTGGCCAAAAAGTGGACTCAACTTCTTGCCAGCACCCTTTAGTCAATAAATTATCCATTTGAGTCACTTTGCTCTGCTTCTTTTCAAGTGTTTTCATAGAAGATTCCTTTGCATTCTAGTACATGTTTCCTTTTTGGAATTTTCCCATTGACAGAACAAATAAAATGCTTGCATTATTTACAGTGTTGGAAAACACACTGTCCCATTGCCAGTTATTCCCTCATGGAAAGTTTTTGTTTCATAGGCTCAAAAAATATAATAAAGTCCACCTTCGAATTTTAGAACAACTCTTTAGTGATGTAAATACGACATTTCCTTTTTTTCATTTGATTAGAACAAATAAAATGCTCGCATTATTTGTAGTGTTAGAAAACACACTGTCCCGTGTCAATTAGTTTGTTATAAAAAAATTTGTTTCGTTACACTTGAAGAATGTAATGAAGACCACTTTCAAATTTTTGAACAACTCTTTGGTACAGTCGAAATGGCATTTCACTTTCTTCATCTGATTGGAACAAAAATAATGCTTGCATTATTTGTAGTGTTGGAGAACACACTATCTCCTCTCAGTTATTCCCTCATGAAAAGTTTTTTTTTTGTTACAACCAAGAATGTAATGAATTCCACTTTCAAAATTTTGAACAACTCTTTGGTATAGTCAAAATGGCATTTCACTTTCCTCATTTGATTGGACTAAATAAAATGCTCACATTGTTTGTAGTGTTGGAAAACACATTGTCTCCTCTTAGTTATTCCCTCATGAAAAGTTCTTGTTTCATACACTCCAAAAATGTAACGAAGTCCACCTTCATATTTTAGAAAAACTCTTTGGTGACGCAAATATGGTATTTCCCTTTTTTCATCTAATTGGAACAAATAAAATGCTTGCACTATTTGCAGTGTTGGAAAACACACTGTCCTATGTCAGTTAGTTTGTTATGAAAATCTTTATTTCATTGTGCTCCAAGAATGTAATGAAGTCCACTTTCAAATTTTTGAACAACTCTTTGGTACAATTGAAATGTCATTTCACTTTTTTCATCTAATTGGAACAAATAAAATGCTTGTATTATTTGCAATGTTGGAAAACACAATGTATGCTCTCAATTATTCCCTCATGAAAAGTTTTTTTTGTATGCTCCAAAAATATAATAAAGTCCACCTTCATATTTTAGAACTCTTTGGTGATGTAAATATGACATTTCCCTTTTTTTATCTGATTGGAACAAATAAAATGATCGCATTATTTGCAGTGTTGGAAAACACACTGTCCCATGCCAGTTAGTTTGTTATGAAAAGTTTTGTTTTGTTACGACCAAGAATGTAATGAAGTCCACTTTTAAATTTTTGAACAACCCTTTGCTATAGTCAAAATGGAATTTCGCTTTCTTCATCTGATTGGAACAAATAAAATGCTCGCATTATTTGTAGTGTTGGAAAACACAATATCTCCTCTTAGTTATTCCCTCGTGAAAAGATTATGTTTCGTATGCTCCAAATATGTAATGAAATCCACCTTCATATTTTAGAACAACTCTTTGGTGACGTAAATATGCCATTTCCCTTTTTTCATCTGATTGGAACAAATAAAATGCTTGCATTATTTGTAGTGTTGGAAAACACACTATCCCATGCCAATTAGTTTGTTATGAAAAGATTCATTTGAGTATTTTGGAGCTAAAAAAAATTAATTTAGAAAACAAATTGTCCCATGTCAGTTAGTTTTTTCTGAGCATTTTATTTGTTGGCAACATATATATATATATGTAGTATGCAATGTTGAAAAACACATTGTCCAATGTCAGTTAGTTTAGTGTGAGCATTTTATTTATTCTAAATTATATTTTACATTTATTTTTAAATCATATGATGAAATTGAAATGCAACTTTTAGTGGAAGTAAGATTTTCTTTAAATTGTGAAGGTGAATGGACTTCACTACATTCTTGCTAACATTTTCATTAGACTCATGATGTCTACATTTAATTTTTTCAAACTAATAGCTTGTAATTTTCCTAGGATACAGAGCGCCTAAGTTGTCTTGTCCACCAAATCTTTTTCAAGAACTTCCCTAACATTATTATCCTTTTTAGAGAGAGTACAAAAGTAATTTGAATAATCTTCCTCTTTAAGCACAACTTTTAACACACTTCCAATTAATGTTCACCACAGTTTGGCTAAATCCTCTTTTATCTCATTCAATCAAAATGAGGAAAGAGGAGTTAGCCAAGGTGTGGTGATAATTGAGTGGAAATCATTAAAAGTTTCTTCAAGAGTAAGAATATTCAAATTTCTATGTACTTTGTTTGAAAAGGATAATAAGTTAGGGAAGTTTGAGAAAAAAAAATTATGGACAAGACAATTTCGTGTAATGTGTCGCAAAAAAATTATAAGTTATTATTCTGGAAAGTGAAACTTATGAAGCTTCAGAACTAATAGATAAAATAGTTATTACAGTTCATAGTGGAAAATATACTATGTTGTTGTAGAAGTTATTCATGATAGAATTTACTTGTTCAACTCCATCCATAGCAGCATCTCTCACTTTCTTTGCCTACAAAAATTATTGTGCAATACAAAACCTCTTCAATTTGTCCACTTGTGCATTGCCATTTTCCCTTTGCTTATAATGTGCATGCACCTTCCTCAACTTCTTAAGAGCATGGAGGATATCTTCAGTTGATACATTATGTATCTCACTCACTCTACTCTACTTTTTTTCAAGTGTTTTTAGAGAAGATTCATTTTCCATTCCATGCATTCTTGTACTTGTTGCCTCTGGTTTTGCATTGCCATTTTCCCATTTCACATAGTGCACATGCTCCTTTGTCAACTTCAGAAAAGGAGGAACAATCTCTTCAGTCAATACATTATCTATCTCATTCACTTCGGTTTGTTTCTTTTCAAGTGTTTTTAGGGAAAATTCCTTTTCGATTACATAATTTCTACTACCCATTTCTCAAGTTCCACGTTGCCATTTTCCCATTGCGCATACTACACATGCACCTTCCTCAACTTCTTAATAGCAGGGAGTATCTCTTCACTCAATACATCATCTTTTATCCATCTCATTCAATGTGGCCTGCACAAATTTTGAAGGTGATCTTCATTACATTCTTACTATGTACTAAATAAATCTTTTTCATTACGTTCATACGGTCTATATATAATTGTATGTTGGAAAACACTGGTTGTCTAATCAAATTGAGGTGAGTGGTGACAAACCAATTGGGTTGTTATTGCATTAATCAAAAAATGTTTTGATTACATTCATACTGTTTTCTAAAATTCCAGGTTGGAAAACACTGGATGTTATAAAACCTACAACCCACATACCGTTTAAAACCCTTTACAAGTAGCAACCCAATTGCTTAGTCACCCTCACCTCAATTTGGTATGTTTTTTGTATTCCCCACCTACATCTCTTCCCTATGCTCGTGCAAGCCACAAGGCCTAGTTTAATCGATCAACATGAGGTGGGAAAACCAACCTACTAGCACTATTATCTCCTTGCTACCGTTTCCATAACGTTTTCTCCCATCTACTGATTTTGTCACTTTTATCCCCCATCTGGTGGGTCCCACACTATGCCATATCATCATGTTATACATATGTTTCTATGTATGTTTTTGTGTATGGTTTTATGCATTTTTTTATGTACATATGTACATTTTTTCGGGAGATTAGTCATGTCCCATTATATTCTTACTATGTACTAAACAAAACTTTTTCATTGCATTCATATTGTCTATATATAACTGCATGTTGGAAAAAAGTAGGTGTCTAATCAAATCAAGCCGAGGGGTGACAAACCAATTGGGTTGTTACTGCATTGATCAAGAAAGGTTTTGATTACATTCATACTATTTTCTAAAATTCTAGGTTGGAAAAAACTGGGTGTTATAAAACTTGCAACCCACATACTGTTCTAAAACCCTTTACAAGTAGCAACCCAATTTCTTAGTCACCCCTCACCTCAATTTGGTATGCTTTGTGTATTCCCCACCTGCAACTCCTCCCTATGATCTTCACCCTTTAGGTTTGAGCATGGAGAATGAAACACAAAGTGTTTTCCAACCTGTAATTATTTTGTGCATTATCATATTTAACCAATGTGATCACCTACTATTTTTTGGTTAATCAGAGATTAACTGCTATTTTTTGGTCAATCAAGGTGATCGCCAAGGTTTTTATTGACTTCTTAACCTTTATTCTTGAATAACCAATTAACACTGTGATTTGCAACCAATGTGTCTTGCAATAATTTTTATTTTTTTAGTTATATGTACACGTAATGATATAAACAGAAGTTTGATAGTGGTACGTGGTATCTTTCTTGTTTGTCTTCTCTACCCTTATTGATCATGCTAGTAATGGTCTCTTTCATATGCGAGGAGAGATGATTTTTTCATATATTTGAATGGATGTTCAGTGCTTCACAGTTCAATAGAATGGAAAAATGGTAGATATAATTGTTGATATATATTACTAGTATTAGCAATAGGTTAAATTGGAAATTAAATTCCCATGTATAGTTTAATATGTTTGTTTATTGTTTGTACAAGCTGGCATGTTGCAGTCAACACAACATATAATCCAATATTGGTGAATTTTAGAATAAAGTGAATTCTTTGTAGCACCAAATGTCTTTAATTTTCTAATTTAATCTATCGCTAACACTTGTCTTTCTTCTAGGTGGTTGATATAGGAAAGGAAACAAATTTGAATAAAACAAGGGTAGGTGGATTGAGAAGGATGAGCTTTAGGAAACGTGAAGCTTTTGCACTAAATACAGGTGATTCTAGCTATCATAGCTTAAATTGCAAGTGTATTGGACAGTTAAATTTCAAAAATTTATTTTGCATTTAGAAGTTTTGATTTATATATAGACGAGATACTTAGTGTGTGAAATGCAAACAATTTGTAGTTTAATTTAAATAAAATAAATGTTACATTATTGTGTGTGTATTATATCCCAAAATTTTACATGAATCATGTTTCCTCCTTGAAGTGTGAGTGTTGCACAAAAAATTCCTAAAGTGTTAGTGAAGGGTGATACTACATCCTTTTAATTATCCTTCTAATAATTGATTTTTGTTAATTTTAGGATGATTTCTCCAACACTAGACATGAGTATGATTTATCTCCCAAAATAGAACAGGAATCTTTGGATCCTTAGTAATTAGATCAGATATATTTGCAAAAGAACATAATATTTATCATTTTACATTAGATTATTTCTTCATTCAAATCATGTACCTTTGTTTAGTTGTAAAGCATCGTTACATAGTTGGGTTTCATAAGGTTGTGATTAAGGATTTTTTTTATTGTAATTGTTTTTACTCAGTATAATATACCATACAAACTACAAAGGTGAGGCCATAATAACACAGAAATGGCCATTAGGCTTCCCAAATTTTGTAATGGAATTGTTGTTCTATAAACACAATGCAAAAGTTTTGTAAACATAATGTGTTTTTCAATGTAGAAGCCTCTTTATAAGTATGAGTTTTCCTTGTTACCCATTTTGGAGCTCTAGAAACACAATGTGTTGTCAATTGTGCAGATGCTTATGCCGACAAGACACACCTATGTACATACAAAAACACATAAAACCATACATAAAAAAATGCATAACATGATGAGACGATGGAGTGCAGGGCCCTCCAGATGAGAGCAAACATTATGGAAATGGTAGCAAGGAGATAATAATGTCATCAAGTTATTTTTCCCGCCTCCTTCCAACTGATAAAACTGGGCCTCGTGGCTTGTGTGAGAAGTTATCATTTTTAGAGCTTTTTCTCACATGGGAATTGGAGGCAAACTAATGTGTGTGTTTTTAGTTTGGAGAAAGGAGGAAAACACTCTATGTTTTCCATCTACATGTTGAAAACTAAAGGTTGGAGTGCATGGGGAGGAGTTGGAGGAGAAAACCGACCAAATTGAGGTGAGGGGTACTAACCAATTGGGTTGTAGAGGGTTTTACAACACTATTTGGGTTGTTCATTTTTTAATACCTAGGGTTTTCCAACATGAATTTTTACAAAATAGAATGAAGTGTGTACTATGAAGTACACTATGTATTGACAGTTAATAGAGTCCCCCTTTAATGAGAAATGTGTTATTTGATAAAATAGAAGCCCATCTATACATTTTTATATATGCATTTCAAGACAAAGCTTGGGTATAAGTAAAGGAAGGCTTCAAAACATAGTGTGTTTCCCAACATGCACTATACAACGTTCACCACTGTCAAGTTTATTCATTATTACCAATAATGGAAAGAAATTGGTGTTCTTGTTATTTGTAATGCAGACTTATATATATGGGCTTAAAAACCACAAGGGCTTGGGTATGTTGTGATGTGGAGGTTGAAAAATGCAGTGTTATGAAGCATACAATTTGCTATATCACACAGGCTATGTAGGTTTAACTGTCTACCCCAAAGCTTGGTCCATGCCATTAACTGTTGTTGCCAAATGACAACATGTTTTCAAATGTCATATCTATGTGAGGACATTCAAAGCTGAACATGTAACAACCAAATTGGTTAGTCACACATGAGCTCAATTTGGACAATTTTCCTTATTTGTGATACTTTTGGACTAAACATTAAAATTACATAGTTATAAAACCCTTAGAAAAAAAGCACATAATGAACTATGCATATAAAATGAAAGCCCCTTTTTGCAAGGAAAACCATTGGAAACACATCATTGATGCAATTTTGGAGACAGATATCATTCAATTCTTGAAATCAATATAATCTAATACTAAAACGTGATGGTTATGATGCATTTGACATGCATTTTTGTGGGGAGAACAACCTCTTCCAATGGGAAGAAGCTAATCTTCCTACAAAATATAGTAAAATCAAGCTATTATCCCTAAAAAAATGTATGCCTTGGACATGATAACATAATTAGACATGTCTTATACATGAAAAAGGGCAATATACTATCATGTGTAAGCCATGCACTTTTGTAGGGAGATCACCTTTTGCAATTGGACACGGCTATTCTCCCTAGAAGAATGCATGCCAGAGGCATCATAACATAAAAAATGCATTAAAACATACAAAAACATACACCACATGATGGGACAACGTAGTGTAGGGCCTCCCAAGATGGGGGATACGAGTGATGAATTTGGTAGATAGGAGGAAACGTTATGGTGGAAGAAGCGAGGAGATAATGGCAAACTCAAATCATTTTTCCTACCTTCTACCAATTGTGATGTCGTGGTGGGATTTCGATCATAAAACTTGCTAGCCCATTGGCTTCCATGAGAAGCTATCATTTTGACTGAATTATGTGCACCTGCAGGAATTGGAGGTGAACTAACATGAGTAAGACCTACGTTCTAAATTGTAATAACTATTATTTTTTGAGAAGATGTGTTCAAATATGATATTGCACAAAATAATTGGAGGTTGGAAAACACTTTGTGTTGTGAGTTGTTTCATTTTGCACATTGAAAGCTAGAGGTTTGAGAGCACGGGGTGGAGTTACAAGTGGGGGATATATAAAATTATCCAAATTCAGCTGAGGGGTGAGTAACGAATTGGGTTGTTACTTGTCAAGGGCTTTAAAATGATATTTGGGTTGTAGGTTTCATAACACCCAGTATTTTCCAACCTGCAATTACACATTGTTGGCCTTGTTGTTGCATGAAAAGGTTGACCTATCAATGCCCGATACAAGTGTCAGATAAGACCTCTATAAAAACATGACAACATTTCATGAAAATTGGGCATCTTTGGAGCAACTTTGTAATATTTGCAAAACAAGCTCTTCTCTCTAGCACACATCACCACCTCTTCCATAATCTAATCCATTGAGCTCCATGATTTCAAAAGGTGTCATCGATGTATGTTGCAGAGAAGAGCATGTTTTGCAAATAAGAAGGGTATGCTTCAAAGTTGCCTAGTTGTCATGAAATGTTGTCATGTTTTTATAGAGGTTACTTCCAGATGTCAGAGGAGAAAATAGGTTGCATATTTTATGTGGGTTTTTCAAGATCTTTCCAATGGTATCATCTATAGATCTTGATGTCAAAACAAAACAAAAATGCACCACATATTGGTAGGGTAGAAAACATAGTGGGTTCTATGTTATTTAATTCTTCTTCTATTTTTTCTTTGTATGGTCAAGATGTGAAAGCTAATAATTTCTTTGATGCAACTATACAAGATGTCACATAATGCAGAAGCATGCCCGTCTTTAGTTGGTTGACCAACTACCACTCATATCTTCCATGTAATGTTCTTGCTCAGATAGAGGAATTGATTCTCCTGCACATGTTGCGAGAAAAGATGTTAAAGAGAATTGACAGAAAAGGACCAAAGTGTAGTGACATCAAATAACATAATTATGCTCATTTCTTTGATTGCGTCTTCAGTGTATGGGAGAAATGAGCATGGACGTTCAATATCACAATCTACAAGTAGAGATTGTAAATTTCTATGATTGGCCAATTCATTTTTACCAAGAGATGTGAGACCTTTTCCTAGTGGATGCATCTGGAAGGTGTCCATTAAACCAATAGTAATCATCTAGAAGCACAATCTTCCCAAGGAGTTGAGCATGAAATTTATAAGATTCCTTAAGGGGGAATCTCGAATTAGTCATCATATGGGTCCTGTCGAGGAATCATTGCTTGTTGTGTTGAAATTCAACTACACTATCAAGTTTGATGATCAGTTTTATTTTAATTGGTATCAGAGTTGGGTCACAGGTTTGAATCCCATGGTCACGCTTGGGGGGATTGTTGGAAGCTCGATGCTTCCACCCATTCGCGAGTGTTGACTGTGTGATTCACAATATGGTTTAACCACCTCCCATGCATCTTATCTGATGCTTGTATCAGGAATTGACAAGTCAACATTTTCGTGCAACAGCAAGGCCAACACACATAGACAATATGAATATAGTGATAACGTTTTAGTTACTTACATGGTAAGAACCCAATTGGTTGGTCACACCTTAGGTGAATTTGGATACTTTTATGTATCCTCCACCTGCAATTATATTGATAGTATGAATTTCTTGGAAGCCTTTTGTTTTGTAGACAATAATAATGTAATGAATTTCACCTTCAAACTATATAATAACTCTTAGTTATAGTATAAATTCTATTTGAATTTCTTCATATGATTGAAACAAATAAATGCACAAAATAATGGCAGATAGGAAAACACAATTTGGGTTGTTAGTTGTTTCATTATGCATGGTTAAATCTAAATGGTTGAGAGCACGAGGAGGAGTTGTAGGTGGGGGATACATAAAACTAACTAGATTGACTTGAGGGGTGACTAACCAATTGGGTTGTTATGTGTAGAGGGTTTTACAACACTATGTGGATTGCAGGTTTCTTAACACCCAGTGTTTTCCAATTTCATTACATTCTTGCTATCTAGAAAGCAAAAGTTTCTCAAGAAAATCACAAAACATACCAAATTGAGGTGAGGGGTGAGTAACTGGTTGGATTGTTGCTTTTAAAGGGCTTTAGAATAGTACATGGGTTGTAGGATTTATAACACCCAATGTTTTCCAACCTAAAATTTCACATAATAGTTTGAATGTCTTGAAAATATTTTTCTATTTAGATAGTACGAATGTAATGAAAGGCACCTTCAAAATTTACTACAACTATTAGTTATGGTAAAAATTGCAATTCAATATCTTCATGTGATTGAAAAATAAATGCACAAAATAATTGTAGGTTGGAAAACACAATGGGTTGCAATTTATTTCATTCTAGAGGTGGAGGATACATAATTGAAGCCAAATCAAGATGAGGGGTGACTAACCAATTGGGTTGTTACATGTATATGGTTTTACAACACTATGTGGGATGTAGGTTTCATAACACCATCTCTTTTCCAACCTACAATTTCGCTGACAGTATGAAATAATTAAAAACCATTTTTTATTTAAATACAAAAAGAATGCAATGAAAGGCACCTTCAAAATTTATCACAAGTATTAGGTAGACTAAAAATTGTGTTTCAAATTCCTCTTATAATTGAAAAAGATATGCTCACTTACAATAGATGGTACAATAAATTTTGGAACTTTAACTATCTATAACACTTGCAACTATTTTACATTTTACAACCAACTAGGGATGTGTGCTTTAAAAGGGAAAGCACTTCATATAGTGATGAATGTTGTTGAGGTGATTGACACACCTGAGAGGGTGTGTAGTGGCACATCTTCTTCAGGAAAATCACATTCAACAAACGTGTAGGTAAGATCTGCTAATTACAAGATGCAATCAAATGTATAATTTTAATCTCATAAGTAGTTTTGATGTTGACTGGAAAGTGGAAATATTTTTATCAGGAGGCAACAACTATTGTACAAACTTGACGTCCCCTCATTTTAGAATAATGTTCAATGTCAAGGCAACTACATGTTTGGTAATTGATTGTAAACTTCCAATTACTCTTTACTTCCAATGTGTCAATCAAAATGTTTTACAATTTCAGTTAGAATTTTTTTTTTTTTTTTTTATGAATATGTTGATTTTGATAGTATATTGTTCCTTCGATTTAGGTTGATAATTGGGGAGATGATCACACTCTTTCCATAGTCCATGACAAAGAGGAAGAGCGTGCAAAGGGTGACCCTAAGGATGGGGAGGGTGTGAACGAAGCATGGGGTGATGTGGAGGATGGAAAGGTAGATATAATAACTTAATTATTTCATCGTTTGGCTATGTATATATGTTGTGCATTCAAATTATTTTAATATCAAATATATTAAGCTATTTTATTTTCCAAATTTGTTCTGCAGGTTGCTACTGAATATAGAATAGAAGTGGAGAATGGGAGATATGCATATTACTGTATTTTAGAACAATGTATGAGAAAATTTCATGATTAGAAATTTTTCAACATGCATAAGATTCAAGATCATCATCATCTTATTCTCACACCACAAAATCATGGCCAAAGTGCATCAAGGGGGGAACCAAAATTCCCCCCTCCTCCCCCTAAGAAATTGAAAAATTATTTGCAAAAGAAGGTGGATAATATGGAGTACCAACTGAAGCTACAGGAGAATATCCAGTAGAAGCGTGTTATTGAAATGGTCTGTAGAAAGTATGGTAAACAAAGCTTTTGTCTACTTCTAAAGGAAGGAAAGAACAAGGTGAAGAAGAAAATGGCATTATACAATAGTGAGGAAAACAAGGAGTAAAGAAGGAAAAAATATTGTTGCTGCAAGAGAAAAAGAGAAAGGACAGAATGGTAATGTGGAATCGAATTGTTAAATCTGAATTTTTGGTTGGTTAATTTTTTTGTTTTGATGTATACAAGGTTCACTTAACATTAACTTACATGACATGGCAGGGTGATGGTTGACAAGTTGTTCCTACCACCCAACAGAGCATTGCTCATTTGGTAGAGGAAGTTGTGCCCACAAAAGCCCAAGATGATGTTGTTCCTCCCAACTCGACATCTAACATTGAGAAGGAGCATACATGGTCAAAAGTTTCAAGGCACCCTCACATGAAGAAACAAGAACAAGCAGTGATTTCAAAATCTTTTGTTTAATGTTTTTTTTTTAATTATTTCAAACAATTGGTTGCATGCATCTAAATTTGATGTGACGTTTCAATTCCTGCTATTACAGGGAAAGGATGAACAACGAAGTGTTGGCCTCGAGCAAGGTACTGTTGATTTGGAAGATGAGGCAATGCCCATGAAAGCACAAGATGATGTTGTTCCTCCCAACCTGTTGTCTAACATTGAGAAGAAGAAGGAGCATACATGGTCAAAAGTTTGAAGGTCCCCTCACATGAAGAAACAAGAACAAACGGTGATTTTGAAATCTTCTATTTAATATTTTATTATTATTTCAATGAATTGGTTGCATTCATCTGAATTTGATGTGATGTTTCAATTCCTACTATTATAGGGAAAGGATGAACAACTAAGTGTTGGCCTTGATCAGGGTACTATTGATTTGGAAGATGAAGCAGTGCCCATAAAAGCACAAGATGATGTTGTTCCTCCCAACTCGTCATCTAACATTGAGAAGGAGCATACACGGTCAAAAGTTTCAAGGTTCCTTGACATAAAGAAAGTAGAAGAAACTATGATTTTAAAATATTTGGTTTAATGTTTGTTTTGATTATTTCAATGAATTGTTTGCATGCATCTGAAGTTGATGTGACATTTCAATTCCTACTCTTACAGGGAAAGGATGAACAACGAAGTGTTGGCCTTGACCTTATTGGTGATGTGGTTGCAATGGAAATGGGAGACATTATAGAGATGGGCATGGGGATAGGGAGAGCACTGGCCTGAAAGTACGATAGGGTAATAAAGATGGACATAGGGACAGGGAGAGCATTGGCCTGCAAGTGGGACTGGGTAATAAAGATGGACATGGGGATGGGGAGAGCATTGGCCTGCAAGTGGTATAGAGTAATAAAGATGGACATGGTGATGAGGAGAGCATTGGCCTACAAGGGGGAGATGGTGTTAAAGATGGACATGGGGATGAGGAGAGTAGCGGTGTGTCATTTATATCGGTAACAGACACAACACACTTCCATTTTTTTGTTCCAATTTCTTTATGAATCCTTTAATATATCTTGAATTATGATTCATGTCAATGACATTTCCATTGCAGCTAAATCTTGTTGATGAATAGATGATAGAGTTCAAGGTCATCACTTTTAAGATCAATGATCATGTTGATCTTTGGAGGTGACATAAACTAGTTGGCAAAGGCATTGTAAGTGTTGTCAGTAGACATGCTCTTACCCACGTCCTTCCCCACCTAAAAGATTATGTGAGAGTCAACATTGTTAAGGTTATTGATGGTGACTGCATAGTTCCTTTTGGACGTCTTGGCATAGACACTATCAAAGAATGTGTGGGAAGCTTCATGATATGGAAGCTCTCTGAGTTGAAGCATTCTCTTCCAGAGGTACATATAAATTATATCTTGTTGTATATATCATACTACCTTATATTTGTTTCCATCCA
This sequence comes from Sequoia sempervirens, assembly GCA_007258455.2. Classification (NCBI taxonomy): domain Eukaryota; kingdom Viridiplantae; phylum Streptophyta; class Pinopsida; order Cupressales; family Cupressaceae; genus Sequoia; species Sequoia sempervirens. Next base: position 217,118,283 of record VDFB02000013.1, read on the forward strand.
TATGTTAATTGTTCAAATTATTTCTTATAGGTTGAAGGTGTTCAAAGTGTGAAGGACAAAGCATAGCCTCTCTAGAAATGTATTGCTTCATGTTCAGTATTTGCGAGGGTTCGTGGAATTGAAATCACCCCTCCTGAAATACACACTAGTCCAAAGAAACATGTCATATATTACGAAGACATGCCCTCAATTGCAAAGAATGGGCAATGTAGGAGATGATCAAAAAGGTTGACCATACTCATAGTGCATTGTGGGTTTCATCATTTGATTATTGAAAAATTATGGTGTAGACATATATTATTTTTATATGTTTGAACATTATGTTGTTATACATTTCATATTAGACTTTTCATGGCCCTGTATAATTACATTATCAACAATGTAAAATAATGTAAGGTAATGCCACTTGAAGTGTTATTATTTATGGTAGTTTGTTTATAAATAAAAGAGATAAGTTGACATGTAAATCGTTTGACCTCAACAAATTTGAATATAATATTCAATGGTATTCAATACACTAATTGCATACATGGTATTCAATATAGTATATCAATAAATTTTATGTGTATGTATATGTATGTATCTATGTAGGAAACTATTTGTAGTGTTAGAAAACACACTGTCCTCTATTAGTTATTTCCTTATGAAAAGTTATTGTTTTGTTATGACCAAGAATGTAATGAAGCCCACTTTCAAATTTTAGAACAACTCTTTAGTAAAATAAAAATGGCATTTTCCTTTTTTCATCTAATTGGAAGAGATAAAATGCTCACATTGTTTGCAGTGTTGGAAAACACACTATCCCCTGTCTGTTATTTCCTTATGAAAAGTTTTGTTTCATTACGACCATGTATGTAATGAATTCCACTTTAAAATTTTAGAACTCTTTGGTACAGTAAAAATGGTATTTTACTTTTTTCATCTAATTGGAAAAGATAAAATGCTCACATTGTTTACAGTGTTGGAAAACACACTGTCCCCTATTAGTTATTTCCTTATAAAGAGATTTTGTTTCATTACAAGCAGGGTAAGTGCACCAAGATGGTTCCCAAAAAGGGGGCTTAAGTGGCCACTTTTTTTTTCTGAAATAAGGAAATACTAACCTTGGACGTGAAATTGAGGATAGCTATACTCAAAATTTTGAGATGGAACAAAAACAAGGATTGAAGTGCTCCGAGTCTACTTTCTAAACTACTAATTTATTTTGAAAATGG